>SSNP01000119.1:1230681-1248435 GCA_006937955.1 Pachypanchax playfairii
GTAATGAAATGGCAGATAAAATAGCAAAGAGAGCTACTAAACATGTAAATGTTGAAATAATAATTAGGTTCAGTAAATTAGAAATTAAAAGTATCATAAAACAGAAGTTGAGGGAAAGATGGCAGAAAGAATGGGAGGAAGGGAAAAAAGGAAGATGGCATTATAAAATACAAAGAAAGGTTGGTAGGATGAGGGAAGGTGGGTTAAACAGAAAATATGATATAATATTATCAAGATTAAGAGTAAGACATACTGGGTTAAATAGTTCATTAGTCAAAATTGGAAAGCATGTTGATGGGAATTGTAGTTATTGTAATCAGAAAGAGACAATTGAACATGTTATAATTGATTGCGAGAAATATATATTGGAAAGAAGGGTTATGGTACAGAATCTAGAAGAAATAAAAGTAAGATGTAAAATAGCAGAGATACTGAGGGAAAGTAATTGTTACCCAATAATTTTAAGATTTGTTAAATGTACTGGTTTAAGTTCAAGGATATAGATAATAGTCGGGGGTATATATATATATATATTTTTTTTTAAATATGAAGTAGTAGGATAGTGTAGTCCTGGTCCACACTCCTTACCAGTGGGATGGCGGTAATGCACATCGAAAGTTGTTTGCCAACCGCCATAAAAAGTCAAAAGAAGAAGAAGAAGAAGAATTTGTAATAATGGCGGCGAGGCAGCTGGAGCATGGCGTTGAGTTGGACCGCGATCAGTTCTGCTGTTCGGTGTGTTTGGACCTGTTAAAGGAACCCGTGACAGTCCCGTGCGGACACACTTACTGCAGCAGCTGCATCGACAGCTGTTGGAACAGGGAGGAGGAGCAGGGCCGGTATAGCTGTCCTCAGTGCAGGGAGCTGTTTCAGCCCCGTCCTGTTCTCAGGAAGAACAACATACTGGCAGAGGTGATGCTCTGACACAAACTCTATTGTCACCATTTACTTTTCACGTAAAACAATGTGAATATGAGTTGTAGAGCTGCTGAGGTTCGATACGACCCCGCGGAGACGGTCGGTCACGTGGTCTGACATCCTGTTTTACTAATGACTAATGCCTTTTTAGGATGTTCCAATTAGATTTTCCATTTTTTTCCACGAACGTATTAATTAGATTTTGTTTAATGGCAAAATACAAAATAACTAGAGGAAATCATTTTTTATGATCATTTTCACTTTCATCTATAATTACTTCTTAAAGGAAACTTTAAAAACCACACAGCCATGAAATATTTACTAACTTGACCAAGAGGCTAATAATGACGATGATTGCACTGCCAGCCTGAAATACAAGAAAGGATGTTTATTACCAAATAGAAAGAAATGTGCTGCAAAGAAAAGTGAGTCTTTTACCTTGTTTTCCTTACAGTTTGAATCTGTTTACAATTTTGAGTGTAGTTTCCCCTTTTAAAGTATTCTGTTTTTAAATACATCCCCTCATAAAACAGTTTAACTTGTGTAGGCAATACTCAAACGTTCATACTGACAACTTCTGAATAGAAAACCTCTGTCTGACATCATGTTTCTGAAAAAGTCTGAAAGTCCTGTCACATTTTGAGATTTTGCTCGCTGTACAGGTTGTGTAAATTGTGCTAAAGAACATTCTGGCTCACAGTAAACACTCCTTGCATTAGGTTGTGGAGAAGCTGAAGGCCACAGACTCTGGGCAGACTGCCTCCTTTACCGATCTGCCCTGTGCCAGCCCAGAAGATGTTGCCTGTGACTTCTGCTGTGGGACCAGACGGTATAAAGCCTCCATGTCATGCCTGACGTGCTTGGTGTCGTACTGCGCCATTCACCTGGAGCCTCACTACAAAGTTCCTGCGTTAAAGACACACCAGCTGGTTTCTGTGAGAATCCCGCTGCACCAGAAGATGTGCACAAAGCACAACAAGCTTTTGGAGGTTTACTGTCGGAAAGACAAGCTCTGTATCTGCTACCTGTGCCGCATGGATTGCCACTGGGGTCATTGTACTGTGTCAGCAGCAGCAGAGAGAGCTGAAGAGCAGGTACAGAGAGAAACATGGTTGAAGGTATTCAACATGATGTAATTGTATTAACGGGAAATGTATTTATTAAAATGTCTGACATCTGCCGCGGTCTTGATGTGGTAGTAAGTGGTAATGTGTGTTTTTAATCATCCTTTTCCTTTAGAAATGTCTGCTCTTAAATCAAACAAATATCCAGAACAGACTCCAGGAGAGAGAACAAGAGCTTCAGGAGCTGTTCCAAATTCAGAAGGATTTCAAGGTATGAAGAATGAAGACAATGTTTATTTAAATCAGAGGGGCATGGGGTGTAAATATTTTTGATCAAGGCCAAAAGTCATAGCCAGAGTGTCCTGAATGATCTGAATATTTGGGTGTCTAAGTGGCTGTAATCTGTTTTATCATGAGTTATACAGAGGACCTGCATCAACACAGACTGACTCAGCAGTCCAGACTCACTCCAATGTCTCATCCTCTATGAGGCTGTTTCACAACAGTTTACATGAAAAATTCATCAGTCACTCTTAAATTATGTGTTATGTAATCTACAACTGAGAAGCAGTGACATCAGCTGCTTTATTTGTCACAACAGTGAAATTTGTATTCATTTTTTTACAGATCAGCAGAAATGCTAATGGCAGTATAAAGTCATCTGGTTGGATTGTGTGAAGAATGAATTGGAGTTCAGATTTTCTCAGAGGAGTTTGGCATTAAGCACATTGCAGGAAAAAGTCACAGCTAAGGAGTCATACTAGTTATATGGCATGTTGGATCAGTGTCAAGAAAACATTTATTTTAAGACTTTATTTAAGACTTTGTGAACTTGGAATTACTTTAAACTCCACAGTCAGCCTAAAAGCTGATTTAACAGAATATGTAAAACGAATAACAAAGTCAAAAATTTTTAAATTCCTCACTGGGTCTTTAGCAAATCTCAACATGTGATACTATGACAGCTGATACGGTATACAGCGTCTTCTGTGCTTTTTTAGGGGTGGGGGGGTAGTGTTATGTGAAGTACTGAATACAGAAGAAGGTGAGCAGATTATAGAATTTGGCAATGAAATTCTAATTCCCAATTTTTTCTTAAAGGAGAACGCCCGTTTTTTGCAATTGGGGCCTTATTTATTCTGTGAGATGTGTTTTACTCGTCATCAGTGGTACTTTTTTGCGATTCGGATTCGTCTCGGGAGATTTTTGATTCACACGGCAAACACCTAAACGCCAATAAACGAGAGTCAGTTGGGCCTGCGGCGAACGCAGCAGCGAACGCAGGCCCAACTGACTCTCGTTTATTCTCGTTTATTTGCTCGTTTAGGTGTTTGCCGTGTGAATCAAAAATCTCCGAGACTAATCCGAATCGCAAAAAAGTACCACTGATGACAAGTAAAACACATCTCACAGAATAAATAAGGCCCCAATTGCAAAAAACGGGCGTTCTCCTTTAAGTTTTTAGTTTCCAGAAGTTGAGTGTCCTGTACATCCACTGGGTCTTGACATGCTTTCTAACAGGTTTGTCCTCAACAATTAAAGGTGGAAGTTGGAACATTCTCATAAAAAGTTATATTTTTTAACAAAATTATGCCTCCACAGGGTGTTTAGAGGGTTGTAGAATGAAAATACAGTATTTCCTTTAAGTATGTAAGAATGCTACTGTGAAACGCTCACACAACAGTCAAATGTCCCACCGATGTTGAAAATAAAGTTACATTGTAACATTAAAAAAAGCTAGCCCAGACTGGAACCATTATTTGCACGTCCAGACTTCCTGGTTCCATAACAAATCACATGTGAGTCTGCAAGGTTGCCAAGTCTTCAACACAAGCAGCTGCAATTTCACAACGACCAGCAGCAAAAAGCAAGAACCCACCATATCCTTCCAACTGAGCAGCTGAGCTGCATGTGATTGTGTTTAAACACACTTAGGAAAACTCAATGCTGAACAAATAGGCCTTCAGACATTCCCAAAAACTGAACAAACACAAGAGAAACAAAACTAGAATCAACATCAGAACTGGCAACTCCACAGAAAAATCAGGGAGGGGAGGGGGTGAGTGGGTGAGGGCCAGAGGGGATTTGAGTAATTTTTGCGGCATCTGAGCACATGCGGCGTTGGGCTTTGTGTTGTGGCTGCGGAAGGTGCACACTGGATGTAGCTGTGATGTTCGTGTTCCATATTCCACCTTTTAATGCTGACGTTTTTGAGCAACACATCTATTAGATTAGCCAGACGTCACCCCGAAACATTTGGCACTAAATCTCAACTCGGTCTGTGAAATGTAATGTTCATCACTTTCAAAAGTCAGGTGGCTGCAGACTACAGCTGGATTGATTAAGAGAGTCATCAGTTGTAGATGTACATCAAAAATTACTCTGAAAAATTCATCAAAATCCACTCGGTTGATACAACTCAGTCTGACTGTAGGCAGTAAGTCTCCCGTCATTTGTTTAAACAGAATTGTAACCAGTCAGCTGTGAAGTCCATTGACAAGATTATGGATGACCTGATCTCCTCCATACAAGCTAGATACTCTTTGGTAAAGCAGATGATCAGGACCCAGGAAATATCCGCCATTGCTAGAACTAAAAAGTTGCAGTTCCAGCTGGAGGAGGAGATCAATACTCTGAAGAAAAGAAACACTGACCTGGAGCAACTCTCTCAAACTGACGATCACATTCATTTCCTTCAGGTACCAAACATTTTAACTTTAAATTAAAATTTTTAACTGCTTTAGCCAAACCTAGTCATGCTTGCTTGTTCCTTTGGCTCAAACTTGTGCCCTTTTGACAAAGGATTTGTTACGAAAAGTCTTCACTATCTGTAACTACTGAAGTTTAAATGAAGGTCAGATAAGCGGTTCTGCTGCTTGAGCTGGATCTCACTTGCCCTTACTTTCCTGTAGACTTTCAGTTCTCTCTCCACCTCGTGTGAATCTCCAGACTTGCCACTTGGAGCTGTTGTTCATCCTCGCTGTTCAATGGAAACAGTGACTAGCTGTGTTAGTGACATGAAGGTTAATGTGGAGAACCTCCTGAAGGAAACGTTCCCTAAAATTTCGGCTGCAGGTACATGACTTGAATATCAGGCTGTTTGTATGTTCTCAGCACATTGATCTTCTTATGTTTGTGTGTGACTTAGGATTTTGTTTTTTTAGTGTATGCTGTTAGTGTTGTCCCTCCACTTGTTCCAGTAACCAGAGAGGAGTTTATAGAAAGTGAGTAAATCATCTATTCTAGATAAAAACTAATAAGCTAAAACCATGTAATTATTTTTTTTTTATTTTCTACAGATTGCTGTGTCCTAACACTGGACAACCAAAGTCTGCAGAGAGGTTTGTTCATCTCAGAGGAACAACGGCAAGTAAAATTTTCATGTAATCACTACTACGGCTCTAACAGCTGTACCGGTCAGAAGCAGGTGCTGTGCAGAGAGGGTTTGTCAGAACGACATTACTGGGAGATCCGTTGGATGGGTCGTTTCTGTACCGTAGCAGTGGCGTACAGAGACATTACCAGCTCCCAGTTTGGAAACAATGAGAAGTCATGGAGTTTGGAATGTTCCTCCAGTGGTTATACTTTCAAGCACAACTACATAACCAAAGCGGTGTCTGGCCCTTCTACTTGCTGTATTGGTGTCTACCTTAATTACAAGGCTGGTACTCTGTCTTTCTACACTGTCGCTGATGAGATGACTCTGATCCACAGAGAACAGACCAAATTCACTCAGCCTCTCTACCCTGGCATCGGACTAAAGTGTTCTGATTACCATCCATGTCATGCAGAGGTGGTAAAGTTATGGTGATAACCTTAAATCCAGATTTGGATCCACTTGGGATGAGATTCTGTTTTGATTTTCTGTTAAATCACGTGTTCCCATGCTAAGCCAAGCCCAGGAGGTTTTTTATTTATTTATTTTTTTTGCTATACTGAGATTTTAAGTGCCTTTGAGTGTTTGGTTTTGTTGAAGTATTGTTACTCAAGAAGTTGTTTCAGTTCCAGTATTTCTACTCTAGATTGAGAATGTTAGAAACTGAGATTCTCAAGTGTAGATACAGTGAGCCCTTTTATTTAATTGTTGAATATCTGTTTATACTGTAAGAACTCAAAAATTTAACAGTGTTTAATCTAAGTTAATTTTCATGCTAAAGATTTTTATTAAATGCATGTCACTGGCTTCAGTCTGATGCTGTTTTTTTGGAATTAAGTGTTTACATGTATTGAAATGTCAGTTAAATTAATTAATGCAAATTTCACGTTTTTATTTGCCCTTTTAGCTGAAATTCAAATCATTCAGACTGTATTCTTAAAATCTTACGATATCCTTTCATTACAGATTCATAACTAGTATCTACCAGTATTTGTTGGAAATACTTGGAGGCTAAAGTAAGAAAACATTTTCTAATGGAAAAACCGGCAGATAAATGAACAATATACACTCACCTAAAGGATAAGGAACACCATACTAATAGGGTGTTTCACCCCCTTTTGCCCTCAGAACTGCCTTTTAAAGAGGCCATTTCATACAAATTTCAGGACTTTGTGGTTAAGTATCAACCAGTAATATGAAACATTTTATATCTAAAAAACGTTAGGAAACACTAACAGATCTTTCAATCTGTCTGCATTAAAATTCAGGTGGTTCCAGCTCCTTCTGTCAGGCCTCGAGCAGCAGCTCGTTCATATTCATTATTTGAATTTGCTGGACTAAGATTGGCTAACAAACTAGCCTATGAGAGCAAGGCAAAGTCAGACGTCATGTCCTGTTTGCTACGTCTTATGCTACAGCTTTTAGCAAGCAGACTGCTAGGCGTGGTTTCAACTGCGGGAGCTGCCAAATACTAACGAGCAAAGGAGTTGTGACGAAACAGATACAGGCCGTTCAGACTCAGGTGTTATCGCCACCTGCGTAGTTTGAGATATTAAAACTGAAAGGTAAGTTGTTGATCTGTTTTCACACCCACTATGGAGGTAAGAACACTTGTGGAGCTAAAATATTCAACAGAAACCTCAGAAAAAACGTATTTAATGAAAAGGCCTTTTTAATTCTATGTGGCATTGATTCGACAAGGTGCTGAAAGCATTCTTTAGAAATGTTGGCCCATATTGATAGGATAGCATCTTGCAGTTGATGGAGATTTGTGAGATGCACATTCAGGGCACGAAGCTCCCGTTTCATCACATCCCAAAGATGCTCTATTGGGTTGAGATCTGGTGACTGTGGGGGCCATTGTAGTACAGTGAACTCATTTTCATGTTCAAGAAACCAATTTGAATCGATTCGAGCTTTATGACATGGTGCATTATCCTGCTGGAAGTAGCCAACAGAGGATGGGTACATGGTGGTCATGAAGGGATGGACATGGTCAGAAACAATGCTCAGGTAGCCCGTGGCATTTAAACAATGCCCAATTGGCACTAAGGGGCCTAAAGTATGTCAAGAAAACATCCCCCACACCATTACACCACCACCACCAGCCAGCACAGTGGTAACAAGGCATGATGGATCCATGTTCTCATTCTGTTTTCGCCAAATTCTGACTCTACCATTTAAATGTCTCAACAGAAATCAAGACTCATCAGACCAGGCAACATTTTTACAATCTTCAACTGTCCAATTTTGGTGAGCTTGTGCTTCGGCTGGTCCTGAATCCTGCAGAGAGGCTCCTAACTGGAACAAACAGAAGAAATCACATGATGTTTCAATCTGTTTTCACTGGTTGTCTGTTATTTGCGAAGAGTTTGAGGAGTTAGGGTTAATCTCCTTCTCCTCATCCTTGTTCCTTAGTTTGGCTCCTTGGTCTCTTGGATTCCTCTTACTACTGGTATCACAAGGAGATATTTGGACCTCCAGACGTTTTACAGACAATCTAACTCCACCAAGATGAAACATCAACACCTGTCATTGCCACAAGTTTTACTATGTGTTTACTGTGTATGTGTAAGTGTCTGTAGAGGCTACAATGAACGTTATGTTGCCTTGCATATGCATCATTCAGCATGATCAGGTTCACACCCAAACAGAAATACATACACATACACTCACCGGCCACTTTATTAGGTACACTATGCTAGTAACGGGTTGGACCCCCTTTTACCTTTAGAACTGCCTCAATTCTTCGTGGCATAGATTCAACAAGGTGCTGGAAGCATTCCTCAGAGAGTTTGGTCCATATTGACATGATGGCATCACACAGTTGGCGCAGATTTGTCGGCTGCACATCCATGATGCGAATCTCCCGTTCCACCACATCCCAAAGATGCTCTATTTGGTTGAGATCTGGTGACTGTGGAGGCCGTTTGAGTACAGTGAACTCATTGTCATGCTCAAGAAACCAGTCCGAGAGGATTCCAGCTTTATGACGTGGCGCATTATCCTGCTGAAAGTAGCCATCAGAAGTTGGGTACATTGTGGTCATAAAGGGATGGACATGGTCAGCAACAATACTCAGGTAGGCTGTGGCGTTGTAACGATGCTCAATTGGTACCAGGGGGCCCAAAGAGTGCCAAGAATAAGAGAAGAAAAGAGAAGAAAAAAAAAAAAATTTTGATACACTTGATGTATCAGCGTCGGAATTAAACTGGACTCCAAACAGTCCGCCTCCTTATATTTTTTCCTTCTCTTTGAATTCTTGCTTGTATGTTCTCTCAATGTAAGTCGCTTTGGATAAAAGCGTCTGCTAAATGACAGTAGTAGTAGTAGTAGTAAGAAAATATTCTCCACACCATTACACCACCACCACCACTAGCCCATCTGCCTCAAAGTTCGACGTACTGTGCATTCAGAGATGCTCTTCTGCCTAACTTGGTTGTAACGAGTGGTTATTTGAGTCACTGTTGCCTTTCTATCAGCTCGAACCAGTCTGGCCATTCTCCTCTGACCTCTGGCATCAACAAGGCATTTCCGCCCACAGAACTGCCGCTCACTGGATATTTTTTCTTTTTCGGACCATTCTCTGTAAACCCTAGAGATGGTTGTGCGTGAAAATCCCAGTAGATCAGCAGTTTCTGAAATACTCAGACCAGCCATTCTGGCACCAACAACCATGCCACGTTCAAAGTCACTCAAATCACCTTTCTTCCCCATACTGATGCTCGGTTTGAACTGCAGGAGATTGTCTTGACCATGTGTACATGCCTAAATGCACTGAGTTGCCGCCATGTGATTGGCTGATTAGAAATTAAGTGTTAACGAGCAGTTGGACAGGTGTACCTAATAAAGTGGCCGGTGAGTGTAGTTAAAAATCCAGGGAAAAGAAATGACACAATATTTACTTTAATTTATTTTAATTTTGGTTTACAGGTTAAACGTTTTGGAGATACAAAGATAAGGTTTTTTTTTATTCCTATTAAAAAATGGCTTGTTTTAAAAACCGGGTCAGAATATAAAGTGAGATGACAAAACACAATAATACTGTTTTGTATTGATGTATTTCATTATCCAGGCTCGGAACTTCCAGGTCTTGGTTTCTCTAAGGGTTATTAGAGGTCAGCTGGGTGGCACCTCCCTGCTGGGTGGGAAGTCTTATCAGCACATACCCCGTAGGGGCGCAGCTCAGGTTCTTCAAAACGAGAAGCGCTCCGCTTCATACGCCGAGTTTCCATCTTCACACAGACACGATGGGGGATGAGTACAAATATCCGGTGTTTTTCGAGTATCCCGGTGATCTTGGAGAACAGAAGATGAAAAGAATAGAAAACTATTTCCGTGTTCGGCGCAGATCCGGCGGAGGAGAGTGCGGATCTTTAACAACGGTAACCGAGAACATTTATAAAATGACGTTCAGAAATCAGAAAGGTACAGTCATATGTATTATTTTTTTCATTTTTGTATTAAAATAATTTGTTTTGTTGACTTGAAACTCACCAAGAAACTTGATCAGATAGGCCTACACGTCCAGATTTCCGCCAATGCTATAAATAAACAACTAAATACATATAAAAAATAAGCAAATAAAAAACACAAAATTTGGCTCAAATTCCTGTTGTTTTTCACATTTAGCGGTTGTGTTTAGTTGTGTCTATGTTATGTGTAGTAGGCCTAACTAAGTGGGAAGTTTCTTGGGAAAGCGAAACTTAACTCGCGCTGCTGCGTGTGTTGAAAAGTTGCCCTGTTGTTTCAGATATCCAGTCATCGGCGTGTGTTCTCTTCCTGAAAAGCATTTGAGCAGGTTTTATTACTGTCAGTAGATACAGGAAGAATAAGGATTATAATATGAAGAAATATGAAATCGCAGGGGATTTGTTTGAGTAGTTTTATGGTAACGAAGCTGTGAATCACAGTTCAGTGAGATAATGCTGATTTTACATTCCTGTAATTTCAGTTATCTGCAGAACAATAACACGCACAGAATTAAACAGATAGCACAGTCTGTCTTCTCACTTATTAAAGAGTCAAATTAGTGATCTCAACTAAGTTCTAACGAATTCTTTGCACAGTAGGACTGTTGTACATTAAGGGTTGAAACAGGTGTGGTAATGTTACTCTGGTCCTGCATCCAGTTGTAAAAGCTCTTTGTAGGCTAATAATAAATAAAATGACATTGTTTTAGACCAACAGGAAGTCCTGAAGAGGTCCAAGCATGTTGTTGAGCTTGCTGATGGCTGTCTGGTGTTGAATGTCACTGGCAGTCAGTCGCCTCCTGCTTCTTCTCACCACACTGACTCCACAGCTCCAGCAGAGGTCAGCGTCAAAATTGTTCTGACTTGGTGGTGGTGGTAGTGGGGAGGCTTTTTTCAATACAGTTATCATTCCTGTTTAATTACTTCTGAAAAAGTATTTCCTTTACAAAGGCTTAAGACAGATATTAGAACCAGTGGCTCACAAAGTTGGGGTTGAGACCCCACTTTGGGTCACAAAACACAAATTTAAGGGTCTTGAGAAGACCTCAATAAATCCTGTAAAACTTCCTAACAACATATTTTCAATATAACCAATGTAAAAGCTTCAAATACTAGTTACAAACAAAAATACATAGAATAATGTGAGTGGAAGTTGTTAGTGTTGGTTTTTATTAGACCTCTATTTATTTAAGTTTTTTTAAGAAATATTTGTATAATTCTGGGGTTCCAAGGCTTTATCATTGTTATATTATGGAACCTAACTTAAAGTTTTACCCCAAAAATGTAGACAGGATTATTAGACACTTATTTATACAGTTTATCAGCAAAAGTGCAGTTCAAATTGCTTTACAAGATAAAAAACACAAATAACCAGTGGCGGCCGGCCAATAGAGGGCGCTAGTGCGCCGCCCCACCACTTGCCACTCTCCACAAAAAAAAAACAAAAAAAAAATGCTAATAAAATACTTCAAAATATACGGGTATATTTTTCTGATATAAATAGGATATATATTACATAGTTTGTGTGTTTAAAGTTATTTTATTCATCCATGCTGTCAATGGTCAGAGCCTACGGTTATTGGTCACGTGTTTCCTCCTCAGGGCGCAGAAATCTTTGCTCACAGACTCTCGCTTTAAGTTGGACATGCGCAGTTGTGTCTCTTCAATACAAACAGATAGGAGCTTCTCAGGCGCGGCCAGCCTGCGCCCAAAGCTGAGTGCAGCTGGATTTACACGTCACTGCCCTCGCGCCGTGATGTCACTGTCACCGTCGGTCACAAGGCGCGGTGGAGTGATTTCGAGTTTGTGCGGGAGATGGAGACGAACAAAGGAGAACGAAGCAAAATGGAGACGGAGAAATTAAACAATTTTGTGAAGTCGCTTAAAAAATTTTCATTTGAGAGGAGAACATTTCAAGAGAAGCTTGAGGTGAAGCAGCTTGGACCTGATCAGCCGGACATCACCATTCACCAGCAGTCCAAAGACAGAGGACGAGAGTATACTCGATCTTTTTCAAGGACCTGGTTCGAGAAAAAGGCTTGGCTAACTGGATGTAATGAAGCTAATGGTTTATTCTGCTTCCCCTGCCTCCTTTTTCAAATAGCAGGATCAGACCCAGCTTGGACTGATTTAAAGCACTTTTCAGAAAAAGCAAAGAAGCATGAACAAACTGGGATCCACATGCAAAATGCTATGCGGTTAGCCATGCTTGGGAAATCGAATTTGTGAAAAACTATTTTTTTATGATTATTTTGTGAGCTATAGCCCCCCCTGGATAAAATGACACCAGCCACCACTGCAAATAACCCCACATATGTCAAACCTTTCCATCCCCACATACACACACTGAAATAGAACTGGTCCCTTTTTTCACCCCCCTCCTTGCAATCCAACTTCCATGTGTAAAACACCCTCAGAAGCAACGTTAAAAGACATAAAATTGATTGATAAAAGAACAGTAGGCTGAGCACAGATGAGCCAGGTAAGGTAGGTAGGAAAACACCATTGCTTTGTTTACTGGCTTCTGTTCCGTCCACAGTGCTGCTACTCTTTGCCACTGGAATAATAAATGCTTGTGTTGAAGACATGGCAACCTTGTGGGCTCATGTGTGATTTGCTATATAACCAGGAAGTCTGGATGAGGAATAGTTACTATAAACAATGATTCCATCCCAGAACAGAATTTTTAAAATGACAAAAACTGGCGACCAACCAGCCGGCTGAGACCAAAATCTGTTACAGTGTAACTTTACTTTAAACATCGGTGGGACATTAGACTGTTGTGTGAGAATTTCACTGTAAAATTCTTACATATTGCACCTTTAAGGAATGAAGCCTTGTTGAGTCCACGCTAACTGACCTAGTAAAGAAGAAATCAAACAATATCTTTAAAGAGGCCCTTCCATTAAAAACATTTCTTCTGACGTTTCTGTTGAATATTTTAGCTCCACAAGTGTTCTTACCTACATAGTGGGTGTGAAAACAGGTCAATAACTTCTCTTTTAGTTTTTATCTCTCAAACTACGCAGGTAGCGATAAAACCCGAGTTCGAACGTCCTGTATCTGTCTCGTCACAACTCCTTTGCTCGTTAGTATTCTGCAGCTCCCACAGTTGAAACCACACCTAGCAGGCGGCTGGCTAAAAGATGTAGCATAAGATGTAGCAAACTGGAAGAGACTACGTGGCTGTTGCCATGCACAGCGGGGTAGGAAACAATGTACCTTGCTCTCATAGGCTAGTTTGTTAGCCAATCTGAGTCCAGCAAATTCGAATAATGAATATGAATGAGCTGCTGCCCAAAAGCATGACGAAACAGCCGAATTTTGAAGCAGACAGATTGAAAGGTCTGTTAATCAGTGTTTCCTAATGTTTTCTGATATAAAATGTTTCATATTACAGGTAAATACTTAAGAAATAACCACAAAGTCCTGAAATGTGTATGAAATGGCCTCTTTGTGTCTCAGAGACACAGCTACTTTCTTTTGCTTTAATTTTATCTGCAGAAAAAAACAAAATCAAAGTTTGACAGACAAGAATAAAAAAGAATAAATAGTTTTAGGACTGGGCCTTCATTTGTTTTTCACTTGCCACTTTTCTCAAAGTTTTCTTAGAGACATTCTGCATCTTTACATATGCTGAGAAATGACAAGATTTGGCTGATAAACATGGGCAGATATTCGGGGCCGAAAGGAGAACATTTTCTCAAGAAATTGTATTTTTTTTTCTGTCGTTAAAAATTTGAAAAGAACAAACCAACAATGAATAAACAATAAGAAGAAAATAGGCAAAATCCCAGAGCAAAACAAAACAAACACACCTCCTTCATGTCAGATCCTGATCATCATCCAGTTGTAAATAAGGGTCCTAAGAATGTTTATTTTATATTAGCTCTGTTCAAATTAAAAACACAATAATATGTAACGTGTATTTTTCAATTATGAATTTTTCTAATGCAAAAGCATATTTAATGGAAATTTGTGTTTTCATTACAGAACTCAGAGCCTATTCCTGACTCACATTCTTCAGACAGAGGGGAATGTGAAGTACCTGATGATGAACTCTTGCATTCTCAACTGGAGGAATGTCTAGATGCAGAGGAACAACTGGAGAAAGAAAATACCTCTTTGTCCTTTTCTGCTCAGCTTCACCCAGAGGATGAGATGGTCTTAGATCAACCAGATGCTGTAGATGAAGTTAGTAAGTGGGAACCTGAGGGGGGCAGTCCTTTAGGTGACTATCTGTACCACAGTGAGGAAAATCCTCAGGAAAGGTGGGAGAAACAGGTCAGAGATGAAAAGGTATACAACACAGCAGGTATGACTGCTGAGGAACCTTCTTTGTTGGATGATGATAAGTCACATGTCAGGGAGAATCTATCATCATGCTTTTCTGAAGGAAATATAATAGTTGCCAGTTACAATCTTTGTGACGAGCTTCAGGTGTTGCTGTGTCAGGGTGACATCACCAAACTTAGAGCTGATGCGCTGGTGAATTCTGCCAATGAGGAATTGAACAACTGTGAAGGGGTGGCTGCCGCCCTGAGTCAGGCAGGTGGTTCTGATGTACAGTGTGAGTGTGATCATGTAATAGGACACAATGGTAAAATCCCCATAGGTGAAGTGGTGGTGACCACAGGTGGTAACTTGCAATGCAAAAAACTACTGCACGCAGTTGGTCCTGTCAGTGGAAAAACAGGAGGCAGAGAAAGGATCTTACTAGAACGAACGATCCGGAAGGCTCTGACTTTATCAGAAGTTATGAAATTGAAGTCTGTCGCCATGCCATGTATTGGCTCAGGAGTGTTTGGTGTTCCAGTCACAGTGTGTTCTGTAGCTATTGTGACAGTCATTAAGGAGTTCAGCATTCAGGGTAGACGAAGTTTGAACAGAATCATACTGATAGATGAGCAAGAAGAGGTGGTGAGGGCCATGAAGGAGGCATGTGACAAAGTTTTTCTTGGTAGAAGTACTGACAACCTCTCAGCCAGTGGAGATCCAGTTGTATTGGAGTCCCATTTGGATTCTACTACCCAAGACCATGCTAAAGGAGTCGTTGCTGAAGTTCCTGAGGGCAGTGTCAATGTTGAGATTGTTTGCGGGACAATTGAGACCCAACAGGTAAGAAGTCTTTGAACTTACAAGTTATCTAAATCGAAACTGAAGGGGAATTTCCACTGTAGGGTCTTTTTAGGGAACCAGAATCTGTTTCTGGAATTGTTTTTCTCTTATCTGTTTCCACTGTAGTTAAAACAAATGACCACTCCAGAAAACACATCTAATTGGAAAGCCACACTTTTAAAACTACCCAGGCCAGGACCTTTGGGGTTGTAGGGGATCGCTCAATGTTTCTGATTGGTTGAGGATCCCCAGCCAACAACAATCCATATTGAACATGTTTAACTGAAAAACAGAGGCAGCTGCCTGAGAAACTAATTCAGCAGCTGAGGAGAAGCATTACAGATCAGCACAACTTAATTTGTCTGATGCTCCCTGTAGCTCAGACATTCAAGGGAGTGTGATATTGGTTCACAGAGTGAAAACAGTGTTTTTAAGTGTCATAAGCTTTAGTTTAGATTAATATAAAGTTATATTACAGTCATATTTACAGCTAATTGTCTTATTATTCTGCCTTTCATATTATGTGAGTGAGGTTCAATCATCAAATTAACTGATTTAAAAAATTTAGCCAGTGGTATTGTTTTTGCTTCCCATGTCTTCTCATTTTAGGCAGATGCATTGGTTTCTCCCATGGTCGGTCATGATCCTCTCTCCACTCGGATTGGAAACATTTTAAACAAAATTGTTGGTAAACAAATGACTCTGAGATTCAGACAAGAATCTAAAGATGAATTTTACCCTGGTTGCTCGGTCCTAGTTGAGGGATTGCATGGGCTTCCATCTAATGCTGTGTTTTTCCTCAACCTCGCTCCATGGGATGGAGATGAAGGTGGAACTCCTCTCCAGGTAAGATATGAAGCTTTTCTATTAAAATTTGATTTGGTCATCATTTCTGCCTGGTATTTTGTTTTAAAAGTGGTAAAGAGGATTTTGTAGCAAATTTAGATGTCAAATTTACTTTAAAGTAATTTTAACAACTTGTAGTGGTCTTGTACTTATGGTTACCAAAAAAAAGCAATAATATTCATAAATCATAGACCTGGTAAGGCTTGAAATAAAAAAGCGAGCAGATAATGAACCCCTTTCATTATCTATTGGCGACTAGATTGTCAATCACACTTCTGTATGTACTACGTAGTTTATTTAGGCCTCAGTCCTGGCTAACACTGAAGCGGAACAGAACCGAGGCCGCTACCATTCGGATCATTTCGTGATCATTTCGACATCTGGTCTTTTTATTACGCGTCAATTCTGGCAGGAAATAACACCAACACACGAGACAATCGGGTCAAAAATAATAGCAATTCTTTAAATTAAAATACCATCACTGACAAATGCGATCATAATTATGTATCTAAAGAGACTATAGACACACACACACACACACACACACACACACACACACACACAGCGCAACAGAGTGTGCTGACTACATTGACTGGGGTGGGGTTTTTGGGTGTCAAAACAAACGGAGAAAGAGTAAGAGAAAGAGTTGAAGATGAACGATGTCAAATTAAAAGGAGGAGTAACTAAAAAAAGCTCTCTTCAATTATTTTTTGAATAGAGGAGCAGAAACTCTTGTGGACTGGCACAGAGAAAGACGTGTATGAGATGAATTGGGGAAAAGCTGAGCAGTGTGCAATGCATCAGGCTCCACAATGATGCACGCTGCTACTAGCATGCGCACAACTCGAAAAAATGACAAACAGCCGTTGAGCTTCTTAGTCGGGGCAAAATCGTCTATACCACCTTTAAAGGTCGTTTCTTTTAAAGAATAAGGGTTGTTTACTTTTGCAGGTTCTCAGGTTGGGCATCAGCAACGTCCTAACTTCTTGTGAGGAGAGAGGGTTTGGATATGTCGCTTTTCCTCTGCTTGGAACTGGAGTTGCCCTGGCTTTTCCTGACAGTGTGGTAGCCAGGGTTTTACAAGAGGAAATTCATTTATTTGAACAGAACCGGACCAGCAGCGCACCAATTCTGGTTCGCATTGTCTTACATCCCAGTGATAAAGAGGCTGAAGAGGTAACAAAATGCACTGAGCAATAGACACTGGTTAGTTACATATATAAAGTGACTTATTTCTTTTGTTTAGCATTATATATATATATACAGTGGGGCAAAAAAGTATTTAGTCAGCCACCAATTGTGTAAGTTCTCCCACTTAAAAAGATCAGAGAGGCCTGTAATTTTCATCATAGGTATACCTCAACTATGAGAGACAAAATGAGGAAAAAAAATCCAGAAAATCACATTGTCTGATTTTTAAAGAATTTATTTGCAAATTATGGTGGAAAATAAGTATTTGGTCACCTACAAACAAGTAAGATTTCTGGCTTTCACAGACCTGTAACTTCTTTAAGAGGCTCCTCAGTCCTCCACTCGTTACCTGTATTAATGGCACCTGTGTGAACTCGTTATCAGTATAAAAGACACCTGTCCCCAACCTCAAACAGTCACGCTCCAAACTCCACTATGGCCAAGACCAAAGAGCTGTCAAAGGACACCAGAAACAAAATTGTAGACCTTCACCAGGCTGGGAAGACTGAATCTGCAATAGGTAAGCAGCTTGGTGTGAAGAAATCAACTGTGGGAGCAATTATTAGAAAATGGAAGACATACAAGACCACTGATAATCTCCCTCGATCTGGGGCTCCACGCAAGATCTCACCCCGTGGGGTCAAAATGATCACAAGAACGGTGAGCAAAAATCCCAGAACCACACGGAAGGACCTAGTGAATGACCTGCAGAGAGCTGGGACCAAAGTAACAAAGGCTACCATCAGTAACACCTGTCTCTTATACACAT
>SSNP01000119.1:1258723-1286969 GCA_006937955.1 Pachypanchax playfairii
TTACGACAGTGAGCTTTCACAGGGGACCAGTAGGGGGAGAGCGAGAGCAAAACTTACTTAGTTCTGCTTTAAATAACTTTATGTTAATGTCTACAATGTAGTAATGTTTGTGCAATATCAATATTTACAAACATTATTTTGGGAAAAATCACATGGTGGTAATATGGTGGCTTGAGATCATACATAGTTTAAAACCAGTTTTGTCATTATTTTTGCTAATATTTAATGTTTTGTTCTCATTATGTTTACATATGTTTGTTTCCATTTATAACAAGGTACAACCTCACTGTCTTCAGCCTTTAAGAACTTTGTGAAGAAAACACTGTTATAAGGTTAAGGATTTATTTATTAAATATGAATATTTAATTTTAATTTGATGGAATGAGAAAATGTGTTCAAACTTCTGACTGGGGGAACATTGCAAGTATAAGAACACAGCACAAATACTTAAGTACATACCGGTACATAGAAAAAAGTGAAAATGTTCAGTAGCTTTATAATTATTTAGTATTTTATTTAACCTCCAATCTACATTTTGCTATTTCTGAAATTTATTGGAACTTTGTGGATTTTGGTCAAACTACAGAAGAATGTTGCAAATGTTTTATTAAACCTCATTTGAATGTGAACTTGAATGTTTGAAGTGGATTTAAAATGATTAAAAGTGCAATCTAATAAAACAACAACACATTTTCACAACTAAACAGCAGATGTTTGTTTGTTGTCATTTTTTTTATCCACAACATTCCTCTGTGTTGATACAGTTGACGTTTGCTGGAGTTTACTGCAGTGACATGGATAAGACTGGAGCGAAAACTGAACTTTGGCTTGTTCATTCTGACGTGACAGTAAAAAAGTGACAAGTGGTTTTGTTTATGTAACCAGCTGATAATAAAATGTTAATGAATGAAAGATGACTAAGTAAAACATGTTGACATCACTTAACTGGTAAAGGGCTGTAACAGTCATGTTCACTAGTGAAATCATAAGTCAGGATTCATTTGAAAAATGACAACATGGTAAAGACACGTTAAAAACATGCTGCACTAGCTGAAGACAGCCAAACACTAGCTTAGCACAAGACATGAACAGTTTAAAAAAGCACTACATGTAGGACCTGACTGCATTGCCAAGTTGTCCAGCTTTTAAGAACCACTTTGTGTGTAACTCTTTGAAATTTCTAGTATAGTGGGGGGGGGTGCGCTCATGTACATGGATATCATTGAGTAAGTGAGACATGTTTTTTATGTTAAAAAGATTTTACATGAGAGAATTCTTCCTGTTCAGACTGAGCAGTTTTTTGGAAATGAGTATGTCTTTGTAGTGCTTTGATTGGCTCGGTTGTATCACAGAAATGCCAGTTTTATAACCCACAAATGTTTGTCTGATTCTGGTGTTTGAAACTTCTGATCGCAGACGTGTGGACTGCACACTGCATGTGATCAGCGAATGGTGACAGTGAGCTACACTGCAGTAGGAACTAATCTCTTTCCTCAGGTCATCGTCAGTCAAATGCAACTGCCCTCCACCCCTGGATCCCGTGTAGCAACAGTTGTTATTCAGTACATCTGTAAATACAAGCACGAAACTGCAGACACCAGATATGAAATGGTGGGTTCAATGTTCTCCCTGTGCATGATGGGTTAACTGTGTCACGGTATACTACCAGGTGGGTGTGTTTAGAACTCCAAGAGCGACCCAACTCCAAACACACACGAGGGAAACAGGGATCAGTAAAAGTGAGATTACACGTGCACGAGACAACAGTACAGTGGTATAGAATGTGCACGATGAAAACAGGACTGGAACTGAGGCGGAGCAGGGACTCGATCCTGGAGGAGAGACTCGTTAGTGGCACATAATAACGACCCGCTGCAGTGTGCGGGGATGGTGCGCTAGTTACTCACGGTGAAGCTGAGATTGTAGCTGCGTCAGGTGAGATCCGGAGGCACTGCAGCGGGGGTGGTGCTCCAGGAGTCGAGGCAGTGTGGTGAGGTCCGGGACGTGGTGCTGTCTCCACAGACGTGACTGTGGCAGGGGTGACAGCAGCGCGCTCACCGGAGAGGTGTGGATCCAGAGGAGACCAGAGACAGACAGGGAGCCAGAGAGGGAGAGCGAGTCGCGTAATACCGCAACAGAGCTCTTGAGAACCCGTGGAGAGCCAGTCGGGTAGGCGGGTAGCTAACCACGCAGAGGCACTGGAACTGGAGGAACGCTCCAGAACACGGGACCGAGAACGGGGAGAGGAGAGCGGGTCGTGGAGCTCACGACCGCAGAACCCCGTAGGAGAGGAGTCCTCTTTCCGGTGGGTTGATGACCACGCAGAGGCACTCAGAGCTGGAGGAGCGCTCCAGCATATATGACTGAGAAAAAGGAAGAGAAGGCAGGTTAGTCGCAATTAACAAAACGTCTGTCATAAAATATCACCTCTGGCCACTCTGTACCACGATAAGGTTGTGGACGAGTACGAACTGGCGCCTGTCTGTGGTTCCTCCTCTGATTAAATACCCAGCTCGCCTGAGCTGGGTAACGATCCACACCTGAAACCACTCATGACTGCCACGCCCAGGAAATGACAATTAGTGTCACAGAAAACCACACCACTCACCAGCTGCAGAGATCCCAACAGTAAAAAGAAACACAACTACAGAAAACAAAAGCCTTCACATAAACACAAGCCCAAAACAAAACCCCAGACCCTGACAAACTGGTGACTCTAAATTTATGTGTGAGTGTGTTCTTGTTTTTTTACCCTACTGAGGACCAGTTATGAGATATTTATCCTTCTGGGGAGCGAGAGTTCTTGTGGGGCCCGAAGCCTGGGCCCCATACGGGGGACCCCCCTTTTTAGGGTTAGTGGTTAGGTTTATAGGTAAGGTGTGAATAGAGTTTTAGTTAGTCTTAGGGTTAGATATAGATCAGTAATGGTTAATGTTAGGAAAAGGGTTTGGTTTAGGTATAAATCTAGTTACTAAAATCAATGGAAGTCAATGGACGGGCCCCATAAGGATAGCAAAACAAACTTGGGTGTGTGTGTGTGTGTGAGACTGGTTGTTCTTTGGAGACCTGTGATGGGCTAGTGTTCTGTCCAGGTGTAACTTCACCTTTTGCTCACTGGCTGGTGGTGATAGACAACAACTCGCTGCCACCCTGAACAGGAACAAATGGAGGGTAGGAAGTTTTTTTTCTCGTGACATCATATAAATCTGTTTCCGCTCAGGAAACACCTTCTCACATATTTTCAACACTGCTTCAAAGACCCTCCTTCTGAAAAGACAAGTGTGCTAAGCTGTGGTTCAGTGGGCAGAAGGCTGGTGGCTCAATCCCACTTTACACTACCACATGTTGAAGTTTTGCAGATTAGAAAAGCATTATACAAATATATTTGATGGACATTATTCTGCCACAGTCTCATTGTAAAATATTCTTAAAGGAGAACGCCCGTTTTTTGCAATTGGGGCCTTATTTATTCTGTGAGATGTGTTTTACTCGTCATCAGTGGTACTTTTTTGCGATTCTGATTCGTCTCGGAGATTTTTGATTCACACGGCAAACACCTAAACGCCAATAAACGAGAGTTGGTTGGGCCTGCGTTCACCGACCCTAAATCGGTTTAAAATCAGTTCAAATCCGTTATTTTTTTAATCTGGCCATTTAGATACTCTATTGTTTATTCCGTTCCAGTGCCATCTTGAATCCTGCGCTCATAGAAATTATATTTTTTACAGTGACGGGAGAGTGATGTCATCTCTCCGTGCCCACTCACATATTACCTGTAAGGAAGTTGTTTGAAACTGCTACTCCTTAGCTATTCGTAGCAACACACAAATCGGAACTCTTGTTTTCAGTGTAGAAAAAATGGGTCGATTTTGCTCATATCCTGGGTGCAACAGCAAAATGAGGAATGAGATTTAAAAAATAATGGATTTGAACTGATTTTAAACCGATTTAGGGTCGGCGAACGCAGGCCCAACTGACTCTCGTATATTGGCGTTTAGGTGTTTGCCGTGTGAATCAAAAATCTCCGAGACGAATCCGGATCGCAAAAAAGTACCACTGATGACGAGTAAAACACATCTCACAGAATAAATAAGGCCCCAATTGCAAAAAACGGGCGTTCTCCTTTAATGATGTGTCTTCATAAGATTAACACTGCTTTGCTTCTCCTTCACCTTTCACCCGATTTGAAAACACCTGTGAGAAAAGACAGATAATGAGAGTCTGCCATCTGGTGGCTAAAGTTTCCATAAAAACTAAATGCATTTTGGGAAATATAGTTTTGGTTTCTGAACGTAGCATCATTTTTGCACTCATTTAAAAATTGACAGATACTTGAATTCAAAACTTTTTCAAGGTTTCATGACGTGTGTAATATAACATCCAGATGCAGGTTAAAATAAATTTTAGGCAGGTACCAATAAAACTTTACTGGCTGCTTTGACCAGTGATGAAAGCAGCAAATCATTTCAGTTATTTGTCTTGTTACTGTTCCTACATTTCCCGTGAAAGTCTCTGTTTGCGTGCGGTGTGTTGATTATACACCAGCAGAACAGAGTAAAACACTCCATGTGGAAGGTAAGTCAAGTCCAGAAACGGCTCCGGTGCACCTGGTGCCCTAAGTAAAGATATATTTGCCGCCACTAGCTGGGACTTTTTCCACATCACCATTTCTCTGTCTCGGGCTCAGGCTCACTCTTTTACTGTGTTGGTGTTTCCTTTAACAGCGGCATCTGCTGGATTTTTAAAGTCATCACAGCATAAAGATAGGATAAAGGATAAAGATTGTGGAAATACTGAATTCCATTTTTTCATTCTGAGATCACACTAAATGAGTGGAAATTAGTGCCATCAGACTTTTTTTTAATTATTTAATCAGATTTAAAACATTTTTTTCAGAGAAGCTCTGACCAAGACAGGCAGCAGCCCATTCCAAATAAAATAAAAATTACAGTTAGACAAAGACAAAAGATTCATAAAAATCTTCAAAAATACAGAATTGAGCATTACAAGTGCATATTATGGAGTTATGCATGTTAAGAGCACAGTTTGGATTTTAAAATGTGCAGGTGCTCAAGTTTCAAAAAAGAAAATACAGGAAAGCACTCAGAGAGTGCAGACCTCCATCAAACACCTCAGTTCTACATCTGTGGTGTTACAGCCACATATACATTGAAGGCAGCCCTCTCTCCCAATGTTTAAAGAACCCTTTAAAAAAATAAAATTCCTGGATCCTTTGTGATCCAGATCCCCTACAAAATCCAATCAGTTGCTCCTTGACCCATTCCTGATATTTCCTAAAAAATTCAAAGAAATCCATCCAACACCTTTTGTTATTTTGCTAACAGACAAACAAACACCTTTAAAACATGACCTACTTAATGGAGGTATAAATGATATAATCAAGATAAATAACAGCATAATTAATTGTGGTTTCTGAAACTAAAATGGAATCTAAAGATGTAATCCTGGGTTTGTGTCTCTTCTCCTTACCATTCACATAGGGGCGGCTGTGGCTCAGTGGTTAGAGCGATCGTCCTCCAATCAGAAGGTTGGTGGATCGATCCCGGCTTCCACCGCCACATGTCGAAGTCCTTGGGCAAGACACTGAACGGAAAAACAACACAGAAAAGTCAACCATTGTCCGTCCGTCTTCTTCCGCTTATCTGGGGTCGGGTCGCGGGGCAGCCCAGACTTCCCTCTCCCCGGCTACAACCGCCAGCTCATCCGGGGGGATCCCAAGGTGTTCCCAGGCCAGCCGGGAGACATAGTCCCTCCAGCGTGTCCTGGGTCTTCCCTGGGGCCTCCATCCCGTGGGACGTGCCCGGAACACCTCACCTGGGAGGCGTCCAGGAGGCATTCTGACCAGATGCCCGAGCCACCTCATCTGGCTCCTCTCGATGCCGAGGAGCAGCGGTTCTACTTTGAGCCCCTCCCGGATGACCGAGCTTCTCACCCTATCTCTAAGGGAGAGCCCGGCCACCCTGCGGAGAAAACTCATTTTGGCCGCTTGTACCCGCGATCTCATTCTTTCGGTCACTACCCAGAGCTCGTGACCATAGGTGAGGGTAGGAACGTAGATCGACCGGTAAATCGAGAGCTTCGCCTTCTGGCTCAGCTCCTTCTTCACCACGACAGATTGACCCAGGGTCCGCATTACTGCAGATGCCGCACCGATCCGCCTGTCGATCTCACGCTCCATTTTCCCCTCACTCGTGAACAAGACCCCGAGGTACTTAAACTCCTCCACCTGGGGCAAGACCTCACCCCCGACCCGGAGAGTGCACTCCACCTTTTTCCGATTGAGGACCATGGCCTCGGACTTGGAGGTGCTGATTCTCATCCCCGCCGCTTCACACTCAGCCGCGAACCGCCCCAGCAAGAGCTGCATATCACGGCCCGACAAAGCCAACAGAACCACGTCATCCGCAAAAAGCAGAGACCCAAAAATCAACCAATTAATAATAAAACATTTTCTATCTAAGGAACCAGCCGATTGTGCTGAATTGTTATTTCAGCGCAATCCCCCATCCTGAGCAGCACGATTGGCGACAGTGGAAAGGAACGACTCCCAGGATGGGCGGCCTTCTGCCTTAGCCGACTGGGGTCTGAGCTGACAGGAAAGAGACACAGACAAACACCGATGGATTTTGGCCAGTCGTCATGTCTATAGAAAGATAAACAGAGAAACAGTTAATGGCAGCAGCAACAATCAAAAGCAGCTGAGATGAATCCTGCTATTCAGGTGCAGGCGTGGTTCATTACCCAGCCCTGCCCGGGCTGGGTTAAAAGCACTGGAGGAACCAGAGACAGACGCCAGTTTGTTCCGCTATCTACGTGGTAACGTTTAGGCCTCTCCATTCATTGTGTTACTAATGTAGTTTGGATACTTACCTTGACCTTGTCCTCCTCCTCCTAGTCTGTCCTCACTGGATTTCAGCTCCAGTCCTAGGGAGCCTTCATCTCCCGCACTGGCTGTCTGCCGTGCCGCTCGGAGGACCCAGCTCCTGTCTCTGACGTGCGTCTCACGTCCGCTCCCGTTCCTGGATTGTCTGTCTCTCCTCCTGGATCCTTCCATGCCTGCCCTGGTCCTCGCCGTAGCTCTGTCCACCCTCCTGCAACCACATCATCAGTCATTGTCACTCAGGATTACCCTCGTCATCATCATCGCCATCACTACCACTGTCATCAGACACACCACCACCACTGCTGTTTCCCGCAGTCCTCCTCCAGGCTTCTCTCCGTCTACCGTCACCGTAAGTATGTGAGCACATTCCCAGCACACCGTACTGGTCATCATCAACCCAGAAACCACATCACTAACCTGTTCTCTCCTCCATTGCTAGAGCGCCTCCTGAAGTTTCCAGATCCTGTGCCTGTGATCCTGTTGCAAAAGATCATTTATAGACTGTTAAACTTCTGGTTCTCTGTACCATCCCCCCTCTGTAATAAATCTTTTACTTACCTCTCATCCTGTGTTGGTCTGAAGTCTGGGTTCGGATTGGAGTTCACCACAACCGCAACATGACACTATGTTTAACCATTAAAGTGTCAGGACACCAGAGCTCGGAGTCCACCATTTCCTACCTTCCTATCAAAGGATAACTCTTTTTGTGTTTTGATAATGCATACCAAGGTATTCTGCTTTGCTTGAGAAGGGATATTGAAGTCAGTCGGGACGTCTCCACTAAGAACCACAGTCTCCCTTTGTAACACAGATGTTACTTAAAAGGGAACCGAATAGCCCCGATGATTGAATCAAGAACCCCCTTTGAGCACCTCAGAGACTTCAGAACACAGAAACTCTGTAAATATGATCACACTTTTAATACAATCAAACCTTTCTTTACAGGGACGGTATAAACAGGGGTGCACATAATATTTTTGGCCTGGTTCTCAGAAGAGAACCTAGGGTTGTTGCTTGGTCCTCACATTTTTAAATGTGTCTTGCTGTGTCTCTTCCGAGCTCCTCTGCTTTGTTTTTGGTTTCATCAAGCTTCAAATTCAGTCTGTTTACTTTACCTGGCTCTATATTTGTTTCAATAAAAATCCTTTAATTGTTGAAAAAAATCAAGAGAAACCAGTAAAATATAAAAATACTGGTAAAAAAAAAACCTTCAGAGTTCAGGTTGGATTGTTTACAGGTTTGATTGTTCACTTTAATCTACATTTAACAGTTTGGTGTTGAAATTTATTAGTCAGCTGTTGGGGCTTCTGTCAATTACTGTAACTGTTTTTTTGTTTTGAAATGATGAGGATGTTTGTAATGTGATACAGTCAGATAAAAAGATACACTGGACAGTTATGGGGCATTGACTGCATATTCCATAGTGCTTTGCGCGCATTCAAAATGGCGCGGATCACAGACAAATACGCTGATACTGTTGATTAAAACAGGTGGTTTTCTGTATTTTATAGCACAAAAAGGTAGTTATACACGTCTGTGCACTGATCTAACTGACTGAAAATCCATCACACTGGCAAACTGAGACAGAGAGAGGCGCAGCATCAGCTGATCAGCTGGAACTTCGGCGCTCTGGCTGAGAAACATATCAGTCAAACAAAAGAAGTCAAAGGGATTCTTCATTTATTTGACAATGAACCCCGCCTCTGATTAACCTAAAAATTCACGCAGCTCAGCCAAACCAATGTTAAGTACACAAACACGTGTTGCAACTTTTCATCTGGTGCGCATTTTATATTTTGACAGTGTGTGCGGACCTGCGGACCACTTATGTGCACCCCTGGGTATAAACCATTATCTTTACTCTGAAGTAATGTTCACCCAGTTTAACTAAGTGACATATTGTGTTATAAAATGATTTGTTATGTGTTATGTTATGAAAACTATATTCAGTGAAATTCTGAAAATAAGCAAGTAAATTCCAGATGTGTGAAACTGTTAAACTGATCAATAACTGTAACCCAAATTCCTCTCCACAGGGAATATCTATAAAACACTTGGTTTTAAGAAAAGTATTTCTACACGAATTAATGATACATTGTTTAGTGAATAAAATGAAATATGTTTAAATTATTGTCTTCAGTAAGTTGCTATAAAGAGCAATGTAATCTAGATCAGCTTTAAAATGACCTAAACAATGCCTTGTTTAACCATGTTACAGGTTTTATTATGTTATGTTGAATTAACCTGCAAATCCCTTCTTTATTACTCAGGAATGAATACTGACATGTGTAAAAGTAACATTATGTTATTAGAATAGGGAAACGCTGTTTGTTAATTTTTGTTAAAAGATAAAATTAATGATAGTTGTAGTTTTCACAGAGAGTGAATGAGTAAGCGTTTTTTTTATATAGTTTAAGTAATATGTAACCGATACTAGAAATAAAGCCTTAAAATTTAAGTTTCCAAAATGGATTCATCATTGGCTGAAGCCAGTGAAACCGCCTCCCGAGAGGCTGGCTTTACAGCTGTATAAACTTACTCCCACTTCGGCCTATTCTCTCGTGCTCCTCTCCACACCTCTCGCTCTTAGACCTTCATCACCTTCATCTTAGTTTTTACTTAATTTTTCTTTAAGCCTAATCGGCTCTCGTTTTACTTGTACTATTCTATATTCTAAATATTCTAATATTAATAATATTCTAATATTTAATTCCTTCGCGAGAAGGTGGAGCCCCGAATAATAACGTATTAAAGAGGTAAACATTCATGATACGTGTTCCACACTGTATTACTCAGACTTTGAAATATTTCTGTGGTTAATTTACAACTGGTTACGATCACCCTTATCTCAAACTACCTTTATTATCTGGGCACAAGGTACAATGAAATATGACCTGTGCTCTCTCTGAGTTCAAATGACTGTAAAAAATTTACAAATCAAACCTACACTGTCATGGAGAAAAAATAATGAGTGTGTATGTTCACACTCACGTCTCACTGATAAGCCGACCCCGTGATGTATGTGCCTTTTTACCCGAGAAGACAGGGAACACTTATTAGAGCAAGTGGACGTTGACACTGCTGTGCTCAGCTCCTCGTCTGCCACATTACCAAGATTCTTCTGATAAAACAAAACTTGCGAACGACACGGTATGTTTCTGGAATAACTGAATCTAATGGCGGGGAATCAGCTCCATGAGCAGGAGGAGGACCATGGAGTCCTACTGGACTGGGAGCAGTTCTGTTGTTCAGTGTGCCTGGATCTCCTCACGGAACCCGTCACTATCCACTGTGGACACAGTTACTGTAGAAGCTGTATAGAGAATTGCTGGGATCTGGATGAAGAGGAGAAGGGTGAATGCAGCTGCCCTCAGTGTAGGGAGACCTTCCATCCCAGACCTGTTCTGAAGAGGAACAATATGCTGGCTGAGGTGAGGTGAGGTGAGGGGGAGAGGGGGGTCTGTGAATCTGTCTTTTAGAATGTTATTTAGAATGATTGTCTAGACTGTATTTAGCTTGCAGAATCCTTCTGGGTGTATTATTTCTCCTCAAACTATCAAATGGATCTATCGCTAAACTGATCATTTTGCTTTTGTAGGTTGTGAAGAAGCTAAAGATGAAGAAACCCCAACAGCCCCCTCTTCATCAGACCACTATGAGCCCGGCAGACATCCCCTGTGACTTCTGTGGGCCCAGAAAAAACAAAGCGACCAAGTCTTGCTGGACTTGTTTGGCATCTTACTGTGAAAAACACGTTGAGCCTCACTACAGCGTGGCCGTGCTGCAGAAGCATGAGCTGGTCTCAGCTGGAGTCCCACTGGTGGAAAAGATGTGCAAGTGGCACGGCAGGTTGATGGAGCTCTACTGTGGTACAGACAATCAGCTGATGTGCACAGAGTGCATGGTGGATGGTCATAAAGGCCACAAATTTAAGTCTGTTTCACAACAGAAGGATAAAGTAAAGGTATCTATGGCTTGTTAAGTCGGTTTACAAGTCTTTTAATCATAATTCCAAATGCTTTTCAACTTGTTTGTTGGATATAATTGTACTTTTTTTCAGACACGCCTCATGTCGGTTCAAAGGATGATTCACAAGAAAGTGAAGCAGAGAGAGGAAGAGCTGGAAAACCTCCTACAAGCTGAGGAGAATGTTAAGGTGTGGAAATAAACACCAGAAAAACTTTACAGTGAGTTTTAGGGGAGCTCATAATAACATTTAATGAGATTACTAAAATGTGATGATGAAGAGATTGTGAAATGTAGGCGGGAAGGATCTGAGCAGGAACAACATGTTTCCTCTGGGCACGAATCTCTGAATATTAACTGTTGTTAAGTTTCACCAGGTGGAATAAAAAGTGGTATATGGAATGTTGGATGGTGCCTAGTTTCCATCAGCAACTTTTCTCTTCCACCACTAGATGGTGGTGAAAGAAACACAGTGAGGTGAACAGTGAAAACAAGTCTGGTGTTTTCCCTTGTTTATTATTACAGATCTTTTAACCTTCTTCATGCAAAAATAATAGCAGAATAAATAAGTTTTCCTTGGTCAAAACAAAACAAAAAAGACAGCATTCTGTAAAAGTAAATCAACTTTGTTTTCTCTAATAAAGAGGCACTTGTTATGTCAATGAGATTTGATCTGACTTTAAAACTAACAGGCCTGACTGGGTTTCAACAGGATTGTGCTCAGACTTCACTAAACAATTGTGAGGAAATCTTGTCCGAGCTGATCTCCTCCATGCAGAGAAGGAGCTGTGAGCTGCAGCAGCTGATCAAAGCTCAGGAGCAAACAGCTGTTTCTCAGGCTGAGGAGCTGAAGGAGCAGCTGGAGGAGGAGCTCAGCGAGCTGAGGAGGAGGGACGCTGACGTGCAGCAGCTATTAAACACTGAAGGCATGATTTACCTGATGCAGGTATGGATACTGATCACATCTGTGACTGACTTGTTCAGGGAATCAGGGTGGTACTGTTCATTTTACTTGGTGGAGCTTGAATGTCTGGAGTTTTCCACAGAACAGTACCATCAGTTTATTCAGTTATATTACCGGTTTATAATTTTCCTTATTTTATTTTCTAATAGTACTTTTGTACATCTAAAAAGTGTTATTTATACTAAAATACAATTTCCGAGACTTCTTTTTCAGCTCTTGAAAATGTTTCACCTCTCATCCAAAAGACTTTATATTTTTGGATGGACATGTCCTGGACGACTGAGAATCTACACAAACGCAGCTGCTGTGAAAGATGAAGCAAGATGTTTATCTTTGATTGTAGCAGTTATGTGTCATTCTGCAGTTTGTTCTTCTACATGACAGAACAAGTTTTACCAAAAGATACATGGAAGAAAAGAATACTGCTCAAAGGGTGAAGATGATAAAAAAATGACAGTGCTGTTGGATCTTCTTATAACCAGCAACAGTTTTTTTTTTACTTTTTGTATTTGTCCCATTAAAACATTGGCAAATTCTTTTTTTAATTTAAAAGATTTATACTCATTTGTGTAATTGGCTCAATCTGCCCTCTGCTTCCCTCACACACACACACACAAGTGTGTTTTGTTATCCTTATGGGGACCGTCCATTGACTTCCATTGATTTTAGTAACTAGATTTATACCTAACCCAAACCCTTTTACTAACCTTAACCATTACTGATCTATAACTAACCCTAAGACTAACTAAAACTCTATTCACACCATACCTATAAACCTAACCCCTAACCCTAAAAAGGGGAGTCCCCCTCATGGGGACCAGGCTTCGGTCCCCACAAGAACCCTCGGACCCCAGAAAGATATTAAAAGTCAGGAAACTGGTCCTCAGGAGGTCAGAAATACAACCCCCCCCCCCCACACACACACACATAGCTCAACACGAATGGGATGTTTATGACAGAGAATCATGGTGTGTCGTTTGAACATGTTGAATATGCAAAGTCATGAAGAAGCAAAATAGATTTGGTAAAGGCAAATATCTAAAACAAAGCTGAGCTTGTTTTTTTATAGATTGAAGAACAACAAAAATCTTCAGAGTGACTCTTAATTTGCTTGTTTTCGCCTCAGTAGCAAATTTCTCCTTCCTAAACAAAAATAATGTATTACTTTATAAGGGATTCAGGATCCAGAAACCTTCTATTTACACCTTGACCACTGGATATCAATCACTGTCACACCTTTTAATTCACACGATTACGTGACACATGCAGCTGCCTTCAGTCACTTGGGGTTGTGATATAATGGGAATATTATGGTTTTATGTGGTTCCTTTTGTCTGTTGTTTAATCTAATTAACATGTTTGGAAACAAGGTAAAAATAAACCATCTTATGTTTTTTCTAAGCCAAAACAAACATATTACAGAATATTATGATTCTGTTTTTTATTTACATAAAGGCAGTAAAAACTGCACACTGGACAAGGGTTGAAGATGGGTCAAATGCAGAAATGTAATTTCCCGAAAAGGTATCGATAACGGATATATTAAAAATATACAAAAGCTACACAAACACATAGGACAGCACAGTGGAGTCAACCTCCAAGGTCAAGACTCTGCAGTCCACCTGCATTCTTCAGATTACTACAGAGACAGATGTTTAGATTTTAAGAGAAATTTTCCATCTTTATAACAGGAGTTACACACAAGTGAGAAACCTTTTTTTACACTGTTTCTGCTCCTGCTACAGCACCAGGTCCATGTGAAGAGTGAAGGGGAGAAGATCCTCTTTCAAGTCCCAGATCTTAAAATCTGTTTAATACTGTATGCTGTCCTCATACAAAGAACATATGAGATCTTAAACTGATAAAAACAGATACCGTAGCCTACGTTAGCGAAAAGGTCTCAAACTAAGAGAATGTTCTATCTAACATGATGAATAAACAGAACATGTTTTTCTCAGATGTAAACTAAACAGGTTTAAATAGTTGTGGCCTCAAGTTAAATCCTTCTAAAACTTGGACCTTAAAGATCACCTTAAATCTTGTTTTTCTCATGCTTACTTTACACAACTTGAAGCTTGGTGAAGAAGAGTCTGAAAACTCAAGTGAAAGGTTTTAAATCAATAAGTTATATAGAAGTTTCTTAGTCACATGACTGGTACAGTAACAACGTTATTACACCACCATAACGGATGGAAAACAAAGGTAAAACAGTGGTTTAGGGGATTATTGTTATTGTCGAGCATCTAATAGATCTTTATCAGGATCGGTGTCGACACTGATAAAGTGCTTCATATCTTCTGATATTGCCCAGATAAACCTAGCGAATAATACGCCTTATTAATCATGACGCATATTAACAAACCTACATATTAACCCCTATATTAATTATCAGTGACGTTTTGATTCTGCATTCACACGTGTAAAATGGTGTGGAAATGTTAATAATTGTAACTCTGGTTCCATAAACAAACTTTTCCGTGAAGACAAATCGTCAACATTTAATTAACTTACTAGTATAAACTTGTGCGTGTTGTCATTAACAGTGATTAATGGATGTACATGTAAAGTAATGCTTTCCTTGTTTTCAGGGAAAATGTTTAGATGTTATCTCACTGCATGAATGACTGAGTGTGTGTGTTTATGTTTGAGCCCTTTTCACAGCCGCAGTCTGCTCATTTTTGTTGGACAGCAGAAAATCTATAATTTGAATCATGTTTATCATGTCTAGAATATAAGCTGATAGTTTGCTTTCAAATGAAGTGGGAGGAATTGATTGTTGTTTAAGTATAACTGGAGTCTTCCAGTGTGCTCAATATTTGGACTTGAACATGTTAAAATGACATTTTCATTTAGTTTTCTAATTTGAATCATGTTGCTGAATGCTACTGCCGAAGTCTAGAATATAAGCTGATAGTTTGTTTGCAAATGAAATGGAAGGAATTGTTTGTTTTCTATCCAATATGGCGGCACAAACAAAGATGATATATGCATGACGTCAGCTGAGAAACCTCTCCAGTAAATGCATATTTTAAGGGTATTTACTGAATTCTTCTTGGATTTTTCAGTCTCTCTCCATTTCCGATGTTTCTGACGACGTTACAGTGAATGTTGAACCTCCACGTTCCTTCAGAGATGTGATTGCACTTGTGTCCCAACTGAGAGATAAAACTGATGTTTTGCTAAAAGACACGTGGCTCAAGATCTCAACGACAGGTAACAAATATTTAACTGTGACTTGAGAAACAGCTTATGTTTCCAGTCTTTTCAAAAGAGTTTTTTGTTTCTTTTTCACAGTTTCTTATATTGATTTCTCCCTCCCACCACCACCCAGCACCAGACAAGACTTTTTACGTTGTAAGAAAGTCATTTAAATGTTATACTTATATGGTAATGAATACTCTGAGAGGCAAGCTCTTGATAGTGTATTATTTCTTTTTTCTGGTAGATTGGCATCCCCTCTGTCTGGATGACACTTCAAACTACCCATATCTCCACCTGATAAATGACAACCACAAGATGATTCCTTTTCCCATCCAGAAAACTGATCATTCAAATAGATTTACCAGGTTTCCACAGGCGCTCTGTGGAAATGCTTTAACAGATCAATGTTACTGGGAGGTGAACTGGCACGCTCGCACTCTGTCTGCAGCTGTAGCATACCGAGGCACTGACCGAACATCAGATCAGTCAGAGTTTGGAAAAAATGACAAGTCCTGGACTTTAGAATGTTCAGAAAATGGTCTCTTCTTTTGTCACAATAATGTTGAGAAGAAAGTATCTGGTTCTTGTTCTAAAAGTATTGGCCTGTTCCTGGACTACAAAGCAGGAACTTTGAGTTTTTATCGTGTCACTGACCCAATGGCTCTCATCTTCAAAGTTCAGACAGTGTTCACTGAGCCACTTTATGCTGGGCTCGGGATCAGATATGAATGGCATGATTTTGGAGTGTTTGCAGAATTGGCCACATTGCAGTAGCATATGAATGAATATACGCAGCAAATAAGGGGCGTGTTGTGAAAACTTTTTCAACTGCCAAAACTGTAAAGCTGAATTTAAAAATCTAAGGTTGGAGAAAATCCATCTTTGGATCAGGGTCCAGCATGGCTGAAGGAGAAACTGTTTTAATCACATTGATTTTATGATGCATATCTGTATTTGGAAACAAAAAATAACTTTAATTTTTATGGTGATAGAAAAAAATTTGTAATGATTTTCAGATGATCTCATTTCATTAAGCACTTCTCTTTTATCATGCACTGGATAATTTTTCCAAAGAAAAGGTTAATTAGCTGTAAAGGTTGTTGTGAGAGCACGATCTGTTTAAAATTACACTTTATGGAGGCTTCAATTTCTTGACAGATAATTTCCTATTTTCCCCCAAAAAACATTGAATGTTGAAATAATTAATTTTTTTTCCTTTTAGCCTTTACATGTTTTGTGTTTAAACAGTAACTGACAAAGTTTGATAGTTTAGCATGTTTAGGGCAAAGCTTGAGATCCAGCTGCTGCTTCACAATCTCATGATACATATCAAGTGCAGCCTTCCAAACTGAATGGTTTATTTAAAATACAAAACTTCCTGTCTCACCCTGCACATTCATGCTACTGCAGTGGCTTCTGCTGCTACCTGCCTAAACACATGCTGCCTGCTTCTCCTCGGCCTCTCCACCACCCCAACATCACACCCAAGGCCTCTGAGATGGATGGGGGGGGGCTAAAGACACCCTCATTAAGCTAAGGGAGGAGAAACTCTGACATGCAGCAGCTATGAAAGACTGAAAACATAATTTACCTGATGCAGGTGTGGACAATGTTTGGATTTGTGAAGGTTCTAAGTCATCCAGGTTAGAGAAATGCTGGTAGGTTAAATTATGGTAACTAGACATTTTTCCTTGGTTTTTGGAGCATTTCACTAATCTACTGTAATGAACTGACATCAAAGGATTGTCTGTTGTTCTCTAGGTGCAGGTGGACTGCTGCAGAGTCTTGACCTTAGAGGTGAACTCCCCTGTGCTGTCCCATGTGTTTGTGTAGCTTTTGTTTGGTTTTATGTAAAGATCTGAACACTCCTCTCTGCTCTGAACTGCTTAAATGGTGTTGCTCAGCTTCTGATTGGGTATTTTGTCCACTGGAGGAACCAGATTTTGTCTGTTAGAGTTTACATATTAGTGTTTAGAGAATTTTTTTCTCTGTCTTTCAGACACTCCTGTCATTTATGGCATGACTTTGATTTTGTATTTTTTGCCTCTTTGAGTCTTTTGACAAAGCTCCTTGGCTGAGAAATAAAATATCTTAAAAAACCAAGAAAAATAGGTTTAGTTGCATTTTTTATCCTGTCAGAACTTGTTACAGTTGTTAAACTTATTTTTAACATGATGAAGTACAACTGGAGTCTTCCAGTGTGCTCAATATTTGGATTTGAACATGTTAAAATTACATTTTCATTTAGTTTTCTATTTTCATTTAAACTTTGTGTATGTAAACTGTATGTAAACTAAATTTTCTGCCCAAAACTGTGTAAAATGCCTGAACACAAATTTTGTAGTTCTTTTTAAAAGAAAAGTATCTGTACAGGTTAATCGGAAACAGAAAAGAAGAACACTTCACTCTAAAGTTTCATGAGTTTTCAACTGCAGTATGATGGAAAAAAAATGTTCTCCTAAAGGAAAGTTCTAACTCAGTAAAGAGAAATTGATCTTTATATAAATTCTAAATTTAGTGCAGAACTATTGTAAAGTCTGACAATCGAATTGGGCAAATGATGACTGAAAGGTTGATTTTCATCAGAGATCTAAACACAGTATCAGGTTATATAATAAACAAAGAGATAAAATTAAAGAGGAAGAAATTAAAAGGTGACTTTTAAGGAGGATAAATTAAAATAAAAAAAATGGGGAAGGTTCTGGTTTTACTTCATGATGAGAATTCAAACTGTGTTCCGATTTTACTTCATGAGGTTTCACATGTAATCAAAGTTGAAAGACTTTTTACAGTAAATGATTTTACACTTAAACTTAATGACTTCTTAACTTTAGTGAACTTTGAATAAAATTTTGAATTAGAAAATTAATTGGGGGTTTGGTTCTGCATTAAGTTTCTGAGGACATTATTTTAGAACTAGTTTCTAGGTATATTCTGTGCAAACTGAGGAGACTCAAGTTAAATTACTGAGAATCTGACAGCTAAATCAGACTCAGCGCAAGACATTTTACTAAGAAAAAAATTGGTAAGAATATGAGATGTGACCTCATACAGTTGCTGCCCAGAATTATCATCAGCTGAATGAGTTGAGAGGTCTTCTGCACGGTGACTCAGGCTGTGACTTGACTTGAACTGACCTGTTGGTGAACTGACATCAGTCCTACGTTTACTACAACAGTTTGTATAAAACTTTGGCAAAAACCTAATTTTGTAATATCTTATATGAATGAATACATTTCTACACATTGCTGCTGAAGAACCCTTAAACATATGAGGCAATTCCAACCCAAAATCTTTTTGCTACAAGGCAGCATTGCTAACCAGCTGTGATTTTAAACCCTGACTAGAGAAATGTATGTTCTGTCTGTACATGTGTGGGATTCCTCCCACAAATCAACAACACGCTTGTTGCTTTAACTGGCGTTTCTAAATTGGCCCTAGGCAGGAGTGTGTCTGAGATGGTTGCTCATCTCCATATGGCCCTGTAATTGTCTGGGGACGCATCCCTGGTGTAACCACTCCCACTTGATGGAATTTTACTTACAGTACTATATGTAGCAGATGCAGATTATATGAATGTTTTCTGTTTTTTGATGCAACAAGGAACATTGCCCTGCCAGGACAGACAATAGAGGAGAGTCTTGCTTTGTTTTAAAAAACCTTACGATAGTAGTTGACCACAAGAAAAATAATCCATCTATTAATTCATGTTCTGCCATTTATCTGGAAGCAGGTAAAAAGGACAACAGCTTCAGCAGAGATCCACAGCTCTCCTCAGCAACCTCCTGCAGCCCATCTGAAGGGACATTAAGATGTTTCCATCTCAGCTGCGATATCTAATCTCTTCTGTGGGTCCTGGGTCTGCCCCAAGGTCTGTCTCCAGTTGAAGATGTCTGAAACACCTCCCTTAAAAGGCATCTGGGAAAAACAGACAAATCATTACAACTGGCTCATTTTAATACAGAAGAGTGGTGCGTTTTCAATTTCCCTCTCGAACGGTGAAGCTCCTTATCTGATTCTTGAGGGTCATTAACCACAGCTGATGACCAGAAGTTAGAGTCAGAGCATAGATCTTGTGGTAAACTGATAGCTTTGTCTTTTGATTGATATGTTAGAGTCGAGATTTCTGCAGATGATGTCCCAATCCATCTATCAAGCTCAATAGTGAACAAAAACCAGAAATGTCCGACTCAGAACCAAATTTTACTGCCAAGTATCATTTACAGAATGCAAGGAATTTGTTTTGGGTAGAGATAAATAAATAAACTCAAAATAAATAAATAATAAACTAGATGCGTAGACACACCAACACATTTAGAGCAGCCATCTCTGCAGCACCATGGTGGAGAAAAACTATACGTTTGGGGGAGGAGGAGAAAAAAAAGTGGTGTATCTGAACTCCACCTGAGACAGAGGCTCATTTTAATTGACTCTGGACCCGTCCTGTATCCCCCCCCCATACCTAGGTCAGATGAACAATTTACACCTCAGTACCCCTAACTGCCTCCACTAGAGCTTCTCTGACTTCACCCATGCATAGGCCACTGATTTTTGGGTCCAATCACAGACAATCCACTTTCTTACAAATGAGGATCACAGTCTCAGACTTGTACATGGTGATCTTCACACAGGAGTACACCCTGGACAGGTCGCCAGTCCATCGCAGGGCAACTTACAGACTATGAAGTGCAAATGGAAACAGTAAAAGGAAAGGAGAAAGTCAAATCTCCTAAACATTACAGGACAAAAGCCTTTCTACATACAACTTTTTATGAACAACCTTGTGTGGTAGATTTTTGTAGCAGCTAGTGCATAAAGACCACTGTATCTGGAAGCCTTTTCAGAGGGATATAAGGGTTGGACTGTAGTGTCCAATGAAAACTGAGACATTCAAAACTACTTGGTTTTGGTCTGAGTTCCTTCTTACTATGCTTATAAAGTTAGAATAGTTTATTCTATCTAAACCTTATTAAAGGTATTCTTTATGATTTTTATGTACAGATTTTTGTAAAATGTGAACAAATTAGTTGGTTGATCACTTTACAAAGATATTTTCCTCAGACTGACCTGATCAGAAAAATGACCTCAAAAGGTTTCTACTATTTTCTGGATGAGTGAAGCACCATCAAGTTTGAGCTCTATGACTGACATCAAGAAGGAAGAAAAAAACTTCCAGGCAGGTTGGAAAAACCTGGTAATTTGCAGAGCCTGATGTTTCAGATGTTACATTCATTCAACAAGTTATTACATGGATTTACATGTATTAGTTTCATTTGGGAGTCAACATATTTTAATCCATATTTGGTGGCTACTTAAGATTTTAAAATATCGAGGTTTAAGTGGGATGAAAAGAAATCTGTTTTTGGAAGTTCAAAGCAGTGAAGTAAAGTGTTTAATGGCAGTTCATGAGCACGTTGTTGGGCTGTCAGGGCAGGGACAGGACAGGTAATGGGAACACGCCTCTCACACAACGTGTTGAAGCACGTAAGACAAATCAGTAGCATGACACACACAGATTCAGGGAGAGTGGGTGGGAAGGTACATGGGCAAGAAGCAAAGTTAAAAAGAAGAAAATACCTGGTCTGTTAAAGATTTAGTCCAGTCTAGTTTTTACTCCTGGAGACTTCATTCTTATGCTCAGTTGATGTTTTGGTGAGTCTGTCTCTCTGTTTTTGTACATTTTTATCTGTTATAAAGAACCAACATGTTGTATTGATCAAAGTTTTGCTGCTATCTAAGACATATATATTCATATATATTTTATTATTAATATTATTCTGATAGTGTGGTGCTTCATATTTAGGTGCTTTTCACAACTTACATTTGTTTGGATCAGAAATACAACAAAAAGAGACAAAAGTCTGTGCAGTTCGGAGTCTTGTAGTTTCTATATGCGTTTTTTTTTTTTCCGTAGGTGGAACAGGTGTAGCTTTTGATAGGATGCCTTTGAGTCACAATGTACACAAACACACCTTCTGAGTTAGCCAAGTTCAACAGTCTTAAAGATTTGTTTGTACAAATGGTGACAAGAGAACAAAAAGCAGCAACTGTTCTTTCAGGAACAAAAACAGAAAAGATATATCTGCTTCTGATGTGAAGCAGTTGCGTAATAAAATCTCATTTTCCTGGTTGCTGCTGCTTTAAAGGCAGCAACAACATGGACAGACCAATTTTAGCCATGTTCTCACAGAACATGAGCCTTCTTCATCCCTTAAAAACAATACCAATTTATTTGTAGAGCACATTTTATAGGGAATACTCTATCCAAAGTGCTGTATATTGAGTACAAAATGTATAATAATTAAAAACAATTAAAAACAGTAGAAGCAATAAAAACAGTAACACAATGAAACTATTAAAACATTCTTTTGAAAATAAATAATTAATGTACATGATTTTTAGGAATTTGCTCTTGGAGCTGCTGGTTGGATTATTACACTATGTTGCTGAGCTACTTTTATTCCATTTCAGCTGTTTTCACAATGAGACAAAGCTTGTCTGTGTGTGTGTGTGTGTGTGTGTGTGTGTGTAATCCATGTTTTTAGTCATCAAATTACAGCTTCAGTTTTAAGCTGAAGACCATATATGGGCTGAAGTTACTGTGAAAAAGACTTGTATAATAAATCTAAAATTTGTGCAGAACTAGCAGTTTGTTACCTGTTTGTCTCTTGTTTCTACCAAATCACATACAAACATATCGTGTATTTGTTCTTCATGAGATACAAGTTAAAAAGTAACAACTTTAAGATTTCACAAAATCCAAATTTACAGCTATACAATAAATACATAAAAAAACTTTCAGATGAAAATACAAAATAAAAAAAAGTTGTAGAAGTTTAAAAAAAACTTAGGGCCAAAAAAAAAATCTCATTAAATATTTATTTGACACACAATTATATCTATTTTGCAATTAAACATACTAATGTGCAAATATTTTAAGTCAGCAGTGATGTCTCTATGTTTTGATTCCAAGCAGTCAGATTATCTTGTAGTCTTTTAAATTTTTCTTGATCAGAACTTCTTTAAAGTTTCTGAGGAACTTTGACATTTCTCTCTTTTGGACTTTGTGGCAACATGTCATGTAGAAATCACATCTTTAAGTAACTGGAAAAAAATCTAGAAAAGACTCAACACAATAGATAATTTCAAGTAAATCAAGTTGTCAGTTATCAGATCTTTGAGAGTTATTGTGTCAGTGCTTGAACAATTTTGATGTTTTCAAACTGTGGTGTAACTGGTATTTTTTGGCATATTAATCTAAAGAGGGAACAAGTTGTGTCTTTCTGACCTGCTGGTGACACCAAAGATCCAATTTAAACTTGTTATTTTTTGACAACTTGTGTGTGTTGTGTGGACACAATATCAGTTTAAAGTGCATGAGCTTTTTGTTAAATACCTGAATGATTCACAGGTCAGAGTGAAGGCGCATGAAAAAGGTATGTTTCAGTTAAGATTGAGGAAGAAAGAACAGAGGAAAAACTCTGAGATACGGAAAGTCCAAAGAAATCTTAGTGAAGTTCAGTTGAAAAGATTACATGAACGTCTGGATGCTTGGCAGCAAAATATAAACAAACAGGGTATGTCTGTTACACACAGTCATATATGCAACAAGAGCAATATTAAATACTAGCATGACTGTAAATAAACACAATCAGTTCTGTTGTGTTAACGCAATGTGCACCTGTCTGTCATCACAATTAATTACCTTAATTACTACAAAACAAAATGCAGAAAACCAAACCAACCAAATAAAAAAATCATAAAAAAAAAATCTGGTTTTGCAAGATGTGGATGTAGTTCAGTTATGGGAGACTGGCAAACACAGTTAGAATTTGGGAGTTTAACTTGTTACATCGAGAAGACAATCAGAATGAATTTATCAGTCTTAGGGTATCTGAACATTATTAATTTTAACTTCTCAAGAAGAGCGAAAAGCACCATGTGCAGTTTTAATGGAAAATCCTTCACTGATGCATTCTTTTTTTCACAGGTAACAAAAATGGACCTGACTAACTGTTCTTCAGCAAACTCCACAGATGAGACTATTGTGGGGAATCAAACTGCCACAGCCTTGGGTGCCCTCATTCTCACGATTGTTTTTCTTTTGGGATTACCTGGAAACATCTTCGTCATCTGGAGCATCCTGGCAAGAGCACGAAAGCAGTCTGTTACAACCATACTTATCCTCAACCTGGCCATCGCTGATGGTTCTCTGATGGCCATCACCCCCTTCTTTATTGTATACTTGGTTTCCATGACATGGAAAATAGGAAATGTGATGTGTAAGATCCTCTACTATCTCTGTTTAGCCAACATGTACGCTTCTATTCACATCATCATGCTGATGAGCATCCACAGACTGGTGTCGGTGGTGTGGCCGCATAGGATGAGATTCATCACTGGCAAAAAAACTATAATGCGTATCCTGGGGGTGACGTGGGGTCTCGTCATGGTTGCCTCGATTCCTGCACTTATTTTCCGAGAAGTTAAATGTAAGATGGGCAACTCAGGCTTGGTATGTGATTCATACCATGAAACAAACAGCCAAGTAAGTAAGGATAAGTAATCCCTTTCTGTTAGGATTATAATCTACTATAAACTGTTAATCTGTTCTGTAATCTTCTCTTTGTATCTTTGGTTTTTATAGGTGGTTCTACAGTACACACTGGAGTTGGTTTTGGGGTTTATAATACCGTATGGGGTTATTTTAGTCAGCTACATTTGCATCTTACGACGAATCCGACAGACCAAATTCCGTCGACGTATTCGCAGTGAAAAGCTCATTCTTGCCATTGTGTTGACCTTCTGCCTCTTCTGGTTGCCGTACCATCTCATCAACATGGTGCAAGTATGTCACCTGTTTCAAAGCCTGATGGCTGTTTAAAGAGTTGACTTTCAATGCAATAATTTCATTATAATATTTACAGTTAATAATGCCTGAATTTTCTGCTGCACTACTCAGGTTACATGGGCTTTGTGTCCAGAAGGTCCAGTAAAAGAAAAGTAAGTGATCCTGCAACACTATTTGTATTATTTTTTTAAACTTGAATGCAAAAATATAATTATTGTTAAGAACAATTATGGTGTGAGTTTTGCTGTAAAAATTTAAGGCACAACGATTCTCCCACCAAACTCATTTTATTAAAAATTTGGATACATAAGGATAGACTGTTACTGAGTTACTGAGTTTAAGCTTTGAATAACCACTTTTTCTGTTGGTTAACACACTGGGAAGAAACTTAAACTGATTGTAGGCCTAAATTACAGTTATTTTATTCAACAAGTTTTTTTTTTAATGTTTAAAGAGGCCCTTCCATTAAAAACTGTTTTTCTGAGGTTTCTGTTGAATATTTTAGCTCCACATTTGTTCTTACCTTCATAGTGGGTGTGAAAACAGGTCAACATCTTCTCTTTCAGTTTTAATCTCTTAAACTACGCAGGTGGCGATAACACCCGAGTTCTCCCGATTTCGAACAGCCTGTATCTGTTTCATCACAACTCCTTTGTTCCTTAGTTTTCTGCAGCTCCCGCAGTTGAAACCACGCCTAGCATGCGGCTCACTAAAAAGCTGAGGCATGACGAAGCAAACAGGAAGACACAGCGTCTGACGTTGCCATGCACAGCGGGACAGGAAACAGTATACTTTGCTCTAGTTTGTTAGCCAATCTGAGTCCAGCAAATTCGAACAATGAATATGAAGGAGCTGCTGGCAAAGCAGCCGAAGCAGCCTGACGGAAGGAGCTGGAACCACCCGAATTTTAACGCAGACAGATTAACGTCTGTTAATCAGTGTTTCCTGATGTTTTTTAGGTACAACCACAAAGTCCTGAAATGTGTATGAAATGGCCTCTTTAAATATGACTACGTTCAGTTCCAAAAGATAAACACACAACCACCTAAATCAGTTGTTTAAGATATTTTGAAGTGGGCTTCTGTGGAAAGGTTACAAACAATTCATACTGTATATTACCTGTTGCAGACCCCAGCTGCATGGTTGTGCAGTTGGTGGGACTGTTGCCTTGCAGCAAAAAAGGTGCTCGATTAAAAAAAAAGCTGTGAACTCTGCATGATGTTTGCATGTTCTCTTTGTGCATGTGTGTGTTTTCTCTGGGGACATCCTGCTACAGACAAAAAAATATGCTACTGGCAGCTCTAAATTGTCCCCAGGTGTGAGTATGGGTGGTTGTTTGTTTATGTGGATCGACTGGCGATCTGTTCAGGGTGTCCTCTGCCTCTTGCCTAGTGACCACTCCCCATGACCCTGAACAGGAGTAAGTGGGTCACACAACTCCTAAAATGCTTCACACTACAGTCCGTCATTCATCCATTTTACACATTTAAACTCCAGAAGACACAGCTAGATGCCTCCACAATCACCTGGATTAAGAACTACCTGGCAAACAGACCACAGTTTGTGAGACTGAAGAGTTGTATATCTGACCAGGTGATGAGCAGCACAGGAGCACCACAGGGAACTGTACTCTCGCCATTCCTTTTCACTCTGTACACCTCAGACTTTCAGTACAGTTCAGAGTCCTGCCATCTACAAAAATACTCTGATGACTCTGCAGTTGTTGGTGGCTCAGAGAAGGACAAGAGACCAAGTGCAGTAAACTGGTGGACCGCTTTGTGTCCTGAATTTTAGTAGGGGCAGCAATTTTATGTAGCATTGAATGACTTGGCTTGCGCTTGTTAAAAGAAGCACCACCTTTTAATAGAAGTAAATAAACATCAATACTCCAATGGCTAAATTAGAGTGTTATCTAATGATCAGTCTGAAGTCTGAGGATCAATGATCGGTCTGCAAGTGACTTAATATCATATAAAAAACTCAAGAGTTGAAGTTATTACAAATGTTTAATAACAAAACAAACAAATGAATTTGGCTAAAAAGAAGTTGGTTAAATATACTTATTAATCTTGTAAGTGAATAAAGTAAGTAAAATGTAATTTAGATCTATAGCAGTCTGATTTGAAAACCCAAGGAAATTGAAAAGTAACTAAGTAACTAATTGTACAGCAGACACCAATAAACTATGAAACTAAATTTGTTAAAGATGTCATTTCACACAAATTTCAGGACTTTGTGGTTATTTCTTAAGTATTAACCTGTAATATGAAACATTTTTTTATCTAAAAAATGCTAGGAAACACTGATTAACAGACCTTTCAATCTCTCTGTGTCAAAATGTGGCTGGTTTCGTCAGGCTTTGGCAGCAACTCATTAACATTCATTATTCGAATTTGCTGAACTCAGATTGGCTAACAAACTAGCTTACGAGAGCAAGGCCATTCGAACTCAGGTATTATCGCCACCTGTGTAGTTTGAGAGATAAAAACTGACAGAAAAGTTGTTGGCCTGTTTTCACTCCCACTATGAAGGTAAGAACACCTGTGGAGCTAAAATATTCAACAGAAACCTCAGAAAAACCGTTTTTGATGGAATGGCCTCTTTAAGAACTGCACTTAGATTGGAAAAGAGCAGTAGCTTAATTTTCAAACTGGGCCTCTAGCAATAGGTCAACACAACTAGAACTACTGTATGTGTGTGATCACATCTACAGTCACCTGTTGGGGGAGCAGCACCAAAGCAAATGATGTAAAGAGGCTGGACAAACTGATAAAGAAGGCTGGTTCTGCTCTGAGATCTGATCTGGAGTCTCTGGAATTGATTGCCCAAAAGAAGATGCTCCAAAAAAATCAAAAACATCATGTAAAAACTCTCATCATCCTCTTCACAACACTGTAACTCAGCAACAGAGTGTTTTCAGTCGGAGGCTTCTTCAGACACTACAAGAGATCCTTCCTGTTCACAGCTAGACTCATCTACAATGGTTGTCTTAAAAAAAATGAGTTACTAAAACTAACAGTTTATTGTATTTTACTCCATCTAATTTCCTTTTGGAGATTAATAAAGTATGTTCCATCTGAATTGAGTAGCAGCACTATTATGGTCAGGGCAGTTGCTAGGAATTCTGGGCCCCTGGAAAGAATATCGTCATGGGCCCTTTTCACTCACAACTGTTGCCCCAGCAAGAACAGGGACTTAAGTTGAGTAATAAACAAATTGAGCTATTTTACTATTGATTATATAATTTAAATGGCAAATAGGATAATCTTAGGAACCGCCAAAGGTACAGCATTTTATTAAAAAATCAAAACAGCCAACCAGTGTTGATTTTGCTCACTCACCATCATAGGCATCATTGGACTGCTGGGGGTGAGGGTCTGTTGCTGCATCTGGCTCAAACTCAGATGAAGCCACTGCTGATTCTGGAGCAGCAGAGTATAAATGTTTGTTATCCAATTATTGCTTTAGTAAATATTAAATTTTTCATAGAAAACTGATGAAGAACTAAAATCCCTGATGAAAAACAAAATCTAAATGGTAAACACTTATGTAGGAGAAGAACAATAATTGAATGATGTCACACTTGTAGGGAATAAATATTAGCTTTTTATTCTATAATGCTTAAAAACAAAAATATTCACTGATTTTTGTATTTTTAGGCTATTCAAATATCCCACCGACAACTAAGTTTTACAAAACTACATTTGATCATAGTAAGCTGACCTTCGCCTAATGCTGGTAATTACTAAGCAGAACTTGAACGTATCGTAATACAATTCAATGCAGCCACCTCCCCTCCTGATACTACACATAACTTGTTGGTCTCGTAACTGAGTGAATGCTCATGCGCTGACTTTCTGCTGTTGTTGTGACATGTAATTTTATCACTTCTTCCATTTTTTAGTCCTCATCAGGCAAACCTGCGCAATTAAAAATCATCGATCTTCTTCCAGTTGCGCTGTGTGTGAAACGTACTAGCTAACGTCTACGACGGATTCCAAGATTAGCGGCCGGTTACAGACAACGAATGAACAAGAAAACGTTTCAGCCCTCTACAGTTTAACTCTCACCATTCTTAGAGAAGAAGTGTAAAATATTCTGGGCCCCTGCACTGCCTCTCCTACTCTTAGCTTCCCTTTCAATGCGTTTCTGGTGTCCAGATTTGTGTTTTCTGAGAGGCATCTTGCCCCTCCTTAATGTGGGAATGTGCTTGCGCTCGCGCTCACATTCCCATGAAGGAGACCGGACCAGGGGGGTATTGACATTATTTAAAATAAAACATTACGTGACTTTGTGGCTTTTTTTGAGCTTATATGACTGATTAGTAATATTTTTTATATAGTTTTATATCTATGCAAAA
>SSNP01000119.1:1286979-1320359 GCA_006937955.1 Pachypanchax playfairii
GGCGTGGCTCCGGCGGTAGAGCAGGTCATCTGGTAACTGGAAGGTCGCTGGTTCGATTCCCTGCTCTGCCCAGATGTTGCCTGGCCGTTGTGTCCTTGGGCAAGACACTTAACCCACCTTGCCTGTTTGGTGGTGGTCGGAGGGTCTGGCGGCGCTGGTGTCTGGCAGCCTTGCCTCTGTCAGTGTGTGTCCCAGGACAGCTGTGGCTACAAATATGTGTAGTTCATCATCACCAAATGTGTGAGTGTGTGTGTGAATGGGTGAATGACATACTGTAGTGTGAAGCGCTTTGGGGGTTGTAGGACCTGAATAAAGCGCTATACAAGTACATGCCATTTACCATTTTACCATTATGGTACACTGGCTTTACTTGATGTTCAAAGAGGAATCAAACAAGTTACTTTTTTTTTCTTTTTCTTAATAATATGTCAACTTCTTCTCACTGTTCTCACCAGGTTGAATATGATATGGCAAAGAAGTCGAGCTGTTACATCTTGCATTGCCTTCATGAGCAGCTGTGCCAACCCAGTGCTGTACTTCTTTGCTGGAAAGTCCTACATCAGACGAGAGGGGCTGGCATTCATGGCTCGATTATTCGAGGGCACAGGTTTTCTAGACGTCTCTAGGAAAAGTCGACAGAACAGTCAGAACAGCAAAGACAAAGACAAAGATGCAGAAGTTGTTGCAATAAATGCAAAAGATCTGGAAGATCTAGACTCTATCACAAATTCAAGCAGTAATGTCAAACAATTGAAAAATGGGAAATAGAGAGGCTGTAAAGACTTGTAAAGACCTTGCTGGTGGTCTTTCTGGAACATTTAGCTGTTCACATCTTTTAAATGTCCTTTCTCGCCAGTCCAAAACTGCTTAGCAGTAGGATGACTTCATGCTGCCCTTTGGTGTGAGTGTGTGAAATGTCCTTCCATCTCTATGTGGCCCTGTGATGGACTGTGATTGACCTATCTAGGGTGAACCCACACCTCTTGCCCAATGACCACTGGAGGCATACAGTACATCAGCTCCCTGGTGACTCTGAACAGGATCAAGCACGTATTAAAATGAGTGGGAAGATGGAGAACTTCATGTTAGGTTGTCTTCTGCCAGTTTGTGACTGCAACAAGAAGTATTAAGATTCAGCTGTGATCAAGGAATCACATGGAGCTTGATACCAACTCTGGAAATTCTTGCTCAAAGATGGACTTTAAAGTTGCATTGTTGGTGCATGCTCATCAACACACAGGAAAAAGACCTACTGTAGCATCCCTAACATCGCTTGGAAAGTGCGGTAAAACAAGTTGTTGACGATTAGGTGTTTTCTTCAATGCAAGCTCCACCTCTAGAAGGATGTGGAAGTTGCCCTTCATGTCGATTGTAACTTTATGTTTATTGAGTTGTTTTTATATATGTATATAAAAATTGTTGAAATTATAGTGCAACAGTTGTTCATACTTGGAATACATGATACGATCAACTTATTTGTCTAATTGTTTTTTCAGTGTTAAGCCTCTGCCTACCTGTACATTATCTGCTTTGTGACATGACTTTGTAACAGCTTGGTTTCTTGTACTCTGACATATGTAGTGTAACATGCAGCAATGGCAATTTGCCACATATAACATCATATCTACTATTTCCTTGGCATGAAAGCAGCAACTTAAAAACATAACACTTATAACAAATATATCTTAAAGGTACAGTATGTAAGAATTAGATTTTGTCGTCATATCCGAGCCCCGCAGTTCATGTAGAAAAAAAAAATCATCAGCTCTAAACTACTCACCCCTTACCTTCCTGATTTCTCTGCAGGGTTGTCGGTTCAAATGTTGAGCCTCATTTTGTTTCTCTTGTACAGTTTTTGGAAAAAAATGCTGTGGGTTCTTAGGTTTACTCCAAGTTAACTCAGGGCTGCTTCTTTTACTAGCTTCCATTCCATCCTCAGTGCTGCTACTTTTTGCTGCTGGTGGTAGTCGAATTACTGCTTTGTGTTGAAGACTTGGCAGCCTTGCAGGCTCACATGTGATTCGCTATGGAATCAGGAAGTCTGGATGCTGCATAGTTATTGTAAACAATGATTCCGTCACGGAACAGTGTTTTTAAAATGACAAAAACTGGAGACCACCCAGCTGGCTGAGATTGAAATCAGTTACAGTGCAACCTTATTTTCAACATTATTGGGCCATTAGACTGTTGTGTGAGTATTTCACTGTAAAATTCTTACATATTGCACATTTAAATGAAAAAGCTACATGCAGTAACACAACAATAATGTTATAAAATCCCTTCCCCCCATATAAATTATTTACCACGTAAAATCCTTCGCCAAAATCCTTCACAATAAAAGTCTTCAATTTATAGACACCAAGTCTTTCCATCAAATCAATGAAAAGCTTACACAACAGTGTGGGCCTATCCTTTATACACACCTATGAATGAGACACACTGGCAGATACAATATTATGGATAGGAATAACATGCCACACCAATAACAACATGGTTATGTCATGGCTACATTGCACCAAATCTCAGGCCAGAGGAAACTGCATGTTTGACACATGCATTAAGGGAACTGACATTTCTCTAAACATGCTTCATTTCTTCATGTAAAAGCTATTACTACATGCTTCATTTCTTCATGTAAAAGCTATTACTACATTTGTCAGCACATGTGGCAAAATGACAAACCCAGAGACAGAGGCTCAACTTTTACACAATTCAATAGAGACCTGAGAGATCTTTTAAGATGATGTTACATTATCTTATCTATAAAGTTGTTTTGTGACCAATCTGACTCCAATGGTTCTAAGTGTTCTTTTCGTTTTTCATGCTTATGCAGTTATGCAGCAAATGCTCTTATTGTTTTTACCAAAGCTTACAGGGTGAAATACTGAGCCAAGATTTGCCTTAAATTTATAGTTTTTATAAATCAGATTATTTAAGTAGCATGAATTAGAAAAACAGTTCAATAAATGTATAAATCATTTTAATGACGTGTTAATTGATTAACTTGCTTAGCTTTTAACTCACAACGTTCAAAACAATTTTGATAGGATCTGAACTCAACATTTGACTTACACTCACCAACAATATGTAGCTAGCATAAATCTTACACCTCATGTTCCTTAGTGTTTCCCTCAAGCTGTACCAGAAGTTTCAGAAATACAGAGGAAGACTACAGTTGCTAAGAATCGCTGTTTACGCAACACCTACAAAGCACCAAATCAGTGAGTCTCCACCTTCACACTCTTTTTTGTAGGGGGTGGTGGGTAGGGAGTCTGCCATTATGAAGTTGCACAGAGCTCAGCTGTGGAAAAAAAGCAACAACATTTGGGCAACATTCCACTTAAATTTAAAACTTTCCCAATGTTTTTTTTTTTTACATGTAAAGATCTGACAAGAAAAACAAAAATCAATTTTTAAAATTTAAATAGAAAAAACAAATCTTTGATATTTTTTTTGATAAATTGCAGGAGAAATTAACCTTTCAGCGTTTGAAAAGTTAACAGTTGATTCAATTAGCAGCTTTCTCACTTCTGCAAAGAATCAAATGCCTGTTGTGAAAAAGTGTTTTTAAGAGGTTAAAATAATTGTCCACACTTTTAATTTTATATATTAAGGTTTACAAACAAATCCCAAAGGTAGCTGGACTTCTTGAATGCATGATTTATCTAACTGCATCTTACATTCATTGGAATTTTTATTGATTGCTCAAGGTGAACCCACCACAAGTTCTTTAGGCTGATTTTCACTGATGTTTCCCAATCTTGAAATCATAAAACAAACTTCTCGGTTTGAATAAGAGCTCAGCTTTAACATGCTGAAACATGTGGCCCATAGCAAAAAATGGAACCATCCCTCTGACTTGTTTCAGGCTCTAAAACATAACACTCCTAGAATAGAAGAATGCCTTTATTGTCATTATACAAAGTACAACAAGATTAAAGCCATTCCCAAGTCAGTACAAAAATAGCAATGTGAAAATATAAATAAGAGTAAAAAATTGAATAAAAAAGATAAGTAAATATTGAAAAGTATGAAAGTACTGTCAGGTTCTGGGGTTTTTGGTTTGTTTATTTTGAGTGAGATTTTGTGAAGTTATGTTTTCAACTTGTTCCTCATATTTCTATGTGTATCTAGTGTTTTGATTTATCCCCAGCCTCTAGGTTCAGCTTTTATTTTCTCATGAACTAGTTTCCTGTTTTGCTTTTATTTTGGTTATGTCTGTACTTCCTGGTCTCCTCATGTTTAATTCAGTATGTTGTCAGTTCAGCTTGTCTCTTCAGTCTAGTGTTTTTCCGTTCAGGTGTTTCTTGTTTCTGTGATTAGTTCCTGTGTTTGTTTCGCCCCATGTCCTCAGATGTTTTGTAATCAGTTAGGTTTGGTATTTAAGCCTCATGTCTGTGTTAGTCGGCGTCGGTTTGTTCTTAGTCGTAGTCCCTGTCTCTGTTCATAGTTCCCAGTCCCAGTCCCAGTCCCAGTCCCAGTCCCAGTCCCAGTCCCAGTCTTCCAGTTATCTTAGTCTCGGCTTCTTCTTTTGTCTCGCTTTGTTTTGGATTACTTTTGTTTGGATTCACCGCCTCTTCCCCTCTTGTAAATTTATTTTGCTGCCACGTCGGCATGTTACTTTCTATTTTATTAAAACCTTCTGTTGCTCTTTAAACCCGTTCAGTTGTGTTTTCCACCACATTCACTACATGGGTCCTACATTACAACCTCCATCAAAACCTAACAAGTACAAAGATAAATTTGTATGTCAGAGAAAATGTAAATGAGTATGTACAATGTAAACATGGAGTTTTGGTACAAGTGTATAAGGATGAATATGTATTGCACAGAACGTAAGTTGCAATTTTTATAACATAGAATATTGCACATTTGTATGGAAAACTGCACATGAAGAAAAGAACTGCACATTTTAAAGATTTTTCCTTTGATCCATATGAAAATCTTTGCTGTTTAACAGGAAGGATTGTTATCTAAATAATAAATCTTGCACATTTTGTTATTAAAAGGTTTGCATGTATGAATTACAGCATAAATATAAAATTTAACAGTCATATTGTTACCAAGTACATCTGTTTAAAAGGTTTAATTAATCATCTTTTCTTTTTCTGGCAGAATTAAGCATTTTTCACATTAAGACAAAACTTCTGCTTGTTGAAGGTTCAGTGAAATGACAACATGTGTTCTTTATCACAAAACACTCACACTTTCCTCACTCATCAACTCTTTTTGATTAGAATTCTTAAGATCGCTTTAAGCTTATTTCTGTTCGGGTCCTTTAACTTCGGCTTTTCTTGAATCAAATTAAAGGAACTTAAGGCAGCTTTACAAAATCTGACTCAGTGCTGCCGCGACAGGCGCTGTGGCTAACTGCAGCCACCAGCCAAGCCGGCACGGGAGCGCGCACAGACACTTTACAGACGGTTCGTCTTCACAGCACTGCACCGGGGAGGCTAACATACTTCACGTCAGGTCTCTCCACTCTGTTATTTGATTTGATCTCATCATTTTCATACTGTATCAGGCTCTAAACACGACCTATAATGTTTTCTCACCTGGTCACAAGGAAATGAGCCATGTCAGCATCCGTTTTCACTCCCAAATGCAGCTGAAGTTCCCTCCATGAACCGAACGCATATCCAATATTTATGCGGGTGCCTGCCCGGCTTCGGTCATATTTTTTTTTAGACTCACGAGATGCCGCTGATAGTCTTTTTTTTCTTCGTGGTGCCACTTTTTGGGGGGTGAGAGTGGATGCAGGTCGTTTGCTGGCTGCAGAAACATCCATAAGTATACCTTCAGTGTTTGAATCCGAGTCCACGGCGGCCATGTACTTCCTGTTCAAGAGCTGTCGGCAACGCGCATGCAGCGTCAATTTACGTCACATCCCTACAACTGCGCGGGAAATTCGGACGTCGAACTGCAGCGCATTATGTGGCACACAGCGTTTCCAAGGCAACAGACATATATGCGGATGGCCTCGTTATTTTGGGTTTTTAATGCTTCATGACCCATTAGCATTGAATAAACTGGAAATGCATGTGTAGTTTTTCACAAATCTTGCCTTATGTCCCTTTAACCTTTAATCACAACCACAGATTCTGGTTTCTGCCCAAATTTAAATAGATGCCATTTAGTCTTTTTTCCTGAAATGTTGTTCCTTCTTCCTTTGTATCTGGATGTTTCCCTTTAATAACTTTCACATTTTGTTTGGACCTGCTTCAAAAACAAGTCACATCATGACAAATACCTTTTAAATGTATTTCAGAATCCTTTCCACTGTTTTAACTGACAACTTTCTTATTGCAGCCGTGTTTCCTGTTAATTTGCCAGAGGCAAAAATGGAAAATCGACAAGTTCCCTCCTTTAACGACAGATTTAATTGAAGTTCCCTCCTTTAACGACAAATTTGTTTCACATTTAGACTTGTGCTGGCTTGTAATGCAGATTAGATTGGAATTAATGTTTTGTCTTCTGATATGACAAAAGCAACAACGAAGTGCAATAATTTACAACAGTTTTGTTTTTTAGGTGTGTTTTACAAACCATGAATGTTTGTACATAATTTTGGCATATAATGTATGAATTATAATTAAAATAATTAAAATAATATAAAAACCTTGATATTATGTTGCATCTTGCTGTTCCTTGGCTGGGAAAAGTTTCCTCCTGAACTAGGCAGCAGTATCCAACAGTGACCCCCCCACACACACACACACACACACTATGAAAGGATCAAACTGACTTTTTTTGAGAACAACTGTATTTTAGATAGCGTATTTCTCGGTTTCCTGGGTCAGCAGGTCTTTCTTGTTGTTGTTTTTTCTTTTAGTTTGAACTAATATATTCAGTCTACAAGTTGTTAGATGTATTTTCATTATATTATTTTCTTCTGAAACTTTGTCTGTTAAAAGTCAGAAAAGGGTAGTCAGTGTCTTGCCAAAGCTCACTGGGATCAACTACTAACTTTTAGATTGGAAGGCAACCGCTTTTCTCACTGAGCCACAGCCATGTAGGTCAAATAATTAATGCATAGCTGACTAATTGTTGTGTGCTGAGTTTTAGTGTTGACCCCACATGCAGAAAACAAAATGAAAACTAGAAAAGCACTCAAGGAGTGCAGATCTCCACCAAGTGGACATACTGTAAAATGTCTGTATCCTTAAAAAAAATCCTGGATCCAGATGGTAACCCAGATGAAGCACAGGTGTGATGGACTGAGTTGCTGGGATTCCAAATGAAAAAATGAACTGCAGCACACAGTGTTAGAAGAAAGCACACAGGTACCACACAGAAAGCACACTGAGCATGGAGAAAAAATATCAAGCAACAAAGTCAGTGAAAAAGTGCCTGAGTAAATATTGTAGAAAGTACTATGTCCATATCCTTAAAGAGGCCCTTCCATTAAAAACGTTTTTTCTGAGGTTTCTGTTGAATATTTTAGCTCCACATGTGTTCTTATCTTCATAGTGGGTGTGAAATATGGCGTTTGAATTGTGTCAAAAGTACTGAGAGCAGTTTATTAAACTCTGCACAGATATCTACTCACACGAGCAGATTCTGTCCTCGCGCACAGAGTTTTTCTTCACTCGAGGAGTGTCTTTCCTCTCAAACAGATTCAACCATTCATACGCGCATGAACAGAAATTCTGCTCATGCAGGTATATGACTTTTGACAGTTTGGAGGTGGAGCCCAGCTGCAGCACTGACCCTCTCATGATTGGTCCCTTTGCAATCAGTCACGCCCACATGATGAGTGAACCGGAACCAGAATTAACTCATTGTTTAAACCAAACAGATTCTGGTGGTTTTTGTGGAATCTATTCGAGACATATAGTATTAATTGTTACTTTTAATGAGAGATTATAACAGTGAAATCTAGTTTATTTACAAATGTTTGGTTTTGTGTATATAGTGTTGTGTTTTTGTACTGTTGTGCTTGAGAGACACCAAACAAATCCCTTGTATGTGTTTGCTCACATACTTGGCCAATAAACATGATTCTGATTTTGATGTTGTTTCCAAGAGCTAGTCTTAAGATACTGCATTAACACAGCTAATCCCAGCTCTCTGTCCCAGCGTCTACCTGTCAGTGGATCACAAACTTTGTAACAGACAGGATGTGCAGCATGTGAATTGGGAGAAAATAACACCCAGCACCTGGATCATCAACACTGGTGCCCCCAGGAATTTGTCCTTCCCCCACTGCTATTCTCCCTTTACGTGAACAACTGCTCCTCCAGAAGTTTGCAGACAACACAATGGTCATCGGTCTCATCAGGGATGGAGACAAGCCTGCTAACAGACACGTAGTGGAACAGCTGATCCTCTAGTGCAGTCAGAACCATCTAGAGCTCAAGACTCTAAAAACTGTGGCATATCAGTGAACACCTCTGTCCCCCAATATCACCCACAACACAGCTGTGGCTGACACAGGCTTCTGGGGACCACCATCACCCAGGACCTGAAGAGGACAGCCAACATAGACATGGTCATTAAGAAGGCCCAGCAGAGGCTGTACTTCCTGCGGCAGCTCAAGAAGTTTAACCTGCCACTGGAGCTGCTGGTGAACTTCCACAGAGCCATCATCGAGTCCGTCCTCTGTCAATCCATCACGGTCTGGTTTGATTATGCAACCAAACTGGATAGAAACAGACTGATCTGCCCTTCATCCAGGACCTGCACTACTCCATCCAGGACCATTAGTCCTTCATTCTGGACTTGTACTCTTCTCAGGAAAAGGTCAAGCAGCATCAGGGACCTTTTCACCCAGGATCCCTCCTCTCCCCCCAGGATGGCGCTACAGATCACTTTATGCTAAAACCACAAGATACAGAAACTGTTTCTTCCCCCAGATTGTCACTATATTAAACAAACATGTTTAACTGCCTTAATAAAGTAAAAAAAATATATTTTTCTTATGGAAATATTTAGATTTTTTTTTGTATAAACAAGCTTTAAACACCAGTCAGCCATTTATAGTGGCTTAGACTGCTCATGTCTGTATAATATGTTTAATACTGTATCTTTATCTTCAATGCTGCAGCTGTCCATACGCAACGTACACAGCCTGCCTGGGGCCCCAACTACCAAAGGGCCCCTCAAGTGGTGGGGAATTTGGCTTTTAGGGCTTAAGCCTGGGTTATTTTTTCAGAAGCCCCAGGTTTTTTGGAGAGTCATATTTTTCATAGTTAGATGCCTGACTGCCGACTTTATAAAACAAATAAACTACACATAATAGATATTTATATTCACTTCAGAAAAAAAAACACACAAAAAGTCTTTTTTTTGCTGTTAAGCATCAATTTAGCGTAGTTTGAGAGATAAAAACTGAAAGAGAAGTTGTTGACCTGTTTTCACACCCACTATGAAGGTAAGAACACCTGTGGAGCTAAAATGTTCAACAGAAACCTCAGAAAAACTGTTTTTAATGGAAGGGCCTCTTTAAGTCATGCAGGCCTTTTTGCACAACCAGGCTAAATAGTTATATACAGTGGGGCAAAAAAGTATTTAGTCAGCCACCAATTGTGTAAGTTCTCCCACTTAAAAAGATCAGAGAGGCCTGTAATTTTCATCATAGGTATACGTCAACTATGAGAGACAAAATGAGGAAAAAAAATCCAGAAAATCACATTGTCTGATTTTTAAAGAATTTATTTGCAAATTATGGTGGAAAATAAGTATTTGGTCAACTACAAACAAGTAAGATTTCTGGCTTTCACAGACCTGTAACTTCTGTAAGAGGCTCCTCGGTCCTCCACTCGTTACCTGTATTAATGGCACCTGTGTGAACTCGTTATCAGTATAAAAGACACCTGTCCACAACCTCAAACAGTCACGATCCAAACTCCACTATGGCCAAGACCAAAGAGCTGTCAAAGGACACCAGAAACAAAATTGTAGACCTTCACCAGGCTGGGAAGACTGAATCTGCAATAGGTAAGCAGCTTGGTGTGAAGAAATCAACTGTGGGAGCAATTATTAGAAAATGGAAGACATACAAGACCACTGATAATCTCCCTCGATCTGGGGCTCCACGCAAGATCTCACTCCGTGGGGTCAAAATGATCACAAGAACGGTGAGCAAAAATCCCAGAACCACACGGAGGGACCTAGTGAATGACCTGCAGAGAGCTGGGACCAAAGTAACAAAGGCTACCATCAGTAACACACTACGCCGCCAGGGACTCAAATCCTGCAGTGCCAGACGTGTCCCCCTGCTGAAGCCAGGACACGTCCAGGCCCGTCTGCGATTTGCTAGAGAGCATTTGGATGATCCAGAAGAGGATTGGGAGAACATCATATGGTCAGATGAAACCAAAATAGAACTTTTTGGTAGAAACTCAACTTGTCGTGTTTGGAGGGGAAAGAATGCTGAGTTGGATCCAAAGAACACCATACCTACTGTAAAGCATGGGGGTGGAAACATCATGCTTTGGGGCTGTTTTTCTGCAAGGGGACCAGGACGACTGATCCGTGTAAAGGAAAGAATGAATGGGGCCATGTATCGTAAGATTTTGAGTGAAAACCTCCTTCCATCAGCAAGGGCATTGAAAATGAGACGTGGCTGGGTCTTTCAGCATGACAATGATCCCAAACACACCGCCCGGGCAACGAAGGAGTGGCTTCGTAAGAAGCATTTCAAGGTCCTGGAGTGGCCTAGCCAGTCTCCAGATCTCAACCCCATAGAAAATCTCTGGAGGGAGTTGAAAGTCCGTGTTGCCCAGCGTCAGCCCCAAAACATCACTGCTCTAGAGGAGATCTGCATGGAGGAATGGGCCAAAATACCAGCAACAGTGTGTGAAAACCTTGTGAAGACTTACAGAAAACGTTTGACCTCTGTCATTGCCAACAAAGGCTATATAACAAAGTATTGAGATTAACTTTTGTTATTGACCAAATACTTATTTTCCACCATAATTTGCAAATAAATTCTTTAAAAATCAGACAATGTGATTTTCTGGATTTTTTTTTCTCATTTTGTCTCTCATAGTTGAGGTATACCTATGATGAAAATTACAGGCCTCTCTGATCTTTTTAAGTGGGAGAACTTACACAATTGGTGGCTGACTAAATACTTTTTTGCCCCACTGTAAATAATGTAGTTCTTTGGTAGGATTCAATAATAGATTAGGTTTTTATGTGCACAAAGCTCAAGCTTTAAAAATACAGTCTCATGTTACCTCAAAAAAGAGGTGTTGTCACTGTAGTGCGGGTCTATGAAGATTTTCAGTCCTACTATCATCTAGTTGTGATTCTGGTTCTGTCTTGGTTCAGTCCTGTTTTAATCCCGGATCAGTTTTGGGTCTGGTTTAATTTAGGAGTCTTGGAGTCTTGATTCAGCCCTGGCTTTGCTCTGTCCCATTGCTTAATCAATAATCTACTTTAAGGTGTCCTGCATGTGTGATATAATCTGTTTTCTTATATGAAGTGGCATGAAGCTTGTGTATTTATTTCAAATTTGAAATTTAAGTAGGTTTTCTGTGTGTTTGTCTTTTTCTTTTTTTTTGGGGGGGGTTAGTTGAGCCTAGGCCCAAAAGCCTAGCAGCAGCCCTGTTTATCTTCACGTGTCTGTCTATAAGTACAAGTACAAATGTGAACAGGAGCAAATTTCCTTGTATATGTCATGTTTTGTTCCAGCTCACGCCACCAGTCCAATCTGTGTTCAGTGTTCCCCACTAGCTTTGTCTTAGTTTTATTAGTTCTGTGATTTTGATTTTGATTTGATTTGATTTTGGTTTCTGTTTGAGTAGTTTGAGTTAGTGTAATATCTTGTATTCTGTTGACCCCCATCTGCCCTGTTATCAGTAGATTAGTTTTGAGTAATGGTCATATTTGTTCCATGTTTATTTAGTTTCACTTTAGTTATCTTGTGTGTTTTCTTCTGTCACCCCCCCCCCCGGTCTAGTAATTCTCTATCTGCCCTCAGTTTATCACTTTCACTCCCTGCACTTGTTTTGTTCCCCATTTAAATCTCCCTGTGTCACCTGTTCTGTGCAAGATAGCTGAGTGTTTTTATGTCACTTGCAAACGTTCACCTGTGAGTCTGTTACCAGTCTGTTTGTTTCGAGTGGATTTTGACATTTGGTTTGTCCCTGGATTCTTCCTCTGTCTTCTCTCCATTTGGATTGTTTGCCTGTCTTTGTTTTGGATCACCCAGCTCTCAACCCTTTTATGGACTTTTTACACTGCCTGCTCCTTCATCGGTCAGTAAGTGAACATTAACAGATTATCACTACCTGCAACTATTGGCTCTGTTTCCTCTTTATAACCATTGCTCCAACAGCTCAGACACTTCGGTAAACTTTTTTTTGTGCACAGCGCCTGGTCTTTGTCCATTTGTTGCAACCGAGTTCTGTTCACGTCAGAACATTACATGTATGTGTTACACTCTCAGTTGAATAAATCTGATTCTAATGTGAAAGATCCATTACTGGTTGTTGGAAATACTTGACTGCAATCTAAGGCTGGCAATAAGGTACAAGGTTTACATTTTTACATAGGACTGCTTGGATCATTTTTTGTTCCTTTTAAGAAAAAATAAACATTTTAAACTGCATTTTTTTGCCCGGGTTATCTTTGTCTGATAATAGGATGTGCTTGCTGATTTGACATGTGTAAATGTGACTTAATAAAAAAGCAAAAACAAACAAAAAAATGCCATATGGGGCAAATACTTTGTCACAGCAAATACAAGGGGAAGACAATCAAACTGAGGTGGAAAAGATTAGGGTGCAGCAGAAATTGAAAAACAAACAAATAGGAAGTGATATTTGGTATAGTAAAATAAATCAGGAAGTACAAAAAATGGATATTGGTGCAACAATACAAAGTACAAAACAGATTAACATTAAAATCAACTTAAGTAAGTCAATCTTTTTCAAATGACTTGAAACCTGTAGGATAAAATAGCTATTTTGTAGTCAACCAAACAAACATGTGTTCATCAGGAATATGAACCAACAAGTAAAGCTATAAGAACAAGTTGTTTTTTCCTCATAATAATAAAGAGCAAGTATTTAATTTTACAGCGTGGGAGTGAATTACTGAGTGAAGGGTTCATTTCTTGTGTTGTATCACTATGGCTCGCCTTCAAATTAAGGTACATATTGTCAACCTAAAAGTACATAAAAAAAACTGGAAGATGACACATGACTTGTGAAATTGAACACACATCCTGTACCTCTGACTTGACACAGATGTGGTAAGAACTGAATGCTGTAAAAAGCTGATGCAAGAACAAAAACGGCATGCAACAGATTGATTTGATTTAAAGCTCATGTATCAACAAGAACCAGTCAGTTTACTGGAACTACCCCCCCCCCCCACCAAACATTAATCCCCATGACGATATCTATTGTTGTTCATTCCTGTCCTGTCATGGCACTCTACTATTTTAATGTGAGATTCAAGGTTAATGTAGCGATGAACTTCACTGGACATTTTAGATAATATAACTGTATTTTCTCATTAACGTCAGCAGTCTTGATTCTTCAGCATCAGGTCAAATGCTACATCTCACAAAGCCTGTCATCACTCTACTGTATTTTTTATCATTCAGTATTTATTAAATCTGTCAGCAAAAACAATTTGCCCACAGAAAAAAGTGAGTGGGTGGAGCAAAGACTACCTTGAAATCCAGATAGCTCAGACTAGCTTCCTGTGGTCATTGGTTTTCCCCCACATGACTGTTATTACTTAATGAATTCATATTCTTTCTTGTTTCCCTTAACACACACACACGATCTTCAAAGAGTTCAGACAGGGTGCAGAGTAGATGAGCATTTTTAAAATTGATTTACTGCTGGAGCTTCAAAAAGAGACCTTCACTTTAAGGTGAGTTTGACACTGTTTTATATTCTACAAATGTTTAATGGAGATCAAATAGTTTTAGAAATCGCAATTCTTCCTTTAGAAACAGTTTTCTTTAAACAACAGGCTTGAAAAAAGTTTGTTTTAAAATGTCCCTGTATTTCCTCAATGTCCTGTAAAGCAGTTTTATGGTGATGAAAATAAACACGGTTAATTCAGCACAGCTTATATAGCCCTCTTTTAAAAGAACTATACAATGTTTACTTAGATGGCAGAGGAAAAGAGTAAACCTGTGCTGACAGGACAACAGCTTGAAGGTATGAGGATGTAAAGTATAACTAACATTTTATGTTAGCATTTCTGCCTATTTGAATTATTCTAATATTCAAAACTCCTGAGAGTCCGGAGAAAGAAATGTCTTTTTTTAAGGTTTCTTTGCATCACAACTTCACAGTTTTGAGATTAAACACAACAGATTACAAGTCTGCTTTCAAAAGATGAAAATGGATTGCACAACAACTGCAACATTCACTGACTTTCAACAATCGTATCACATTCATTACATCCTGTTTTTTCTTTTTCTCCCCCTGTTTTCTTAACAAGGTTTGGCATTTTCACAGTTCCTGAAACCAAACTCACATTCTACAGAGAAATTGATCATTGGCAACCAATATGAACACCACCACCTCCTCCCTCCAGCAGTCCTCCTCCCCTGGCTCCCTGCCCATCAGCGTATCGGCCCGTGTTGGCATCGCCATCCTGACCCTGGCCTTTGTACTGGGTTTCCCTGGGAACATGTTCGTTGTTTGGTCGGTGCTTTGCCGAGTGAAGAAGCGCTCAGTGACGTGTTTGTTGGTGCTGAATTTGGCCATGGCTGATGGTTTTGTGCTGCTCAGTGCCCCCCTTTTTCTTCGGTACCTGGCTGGTGGACGGGGCTGGGAGTTTGGCTCAGCAGCATGCAAGCTGGTCCATTACCTGTCCAGCGTGAACATGTATGTGTCCATCTACCTCATCTGCCTGATGAGCATGGACCGCTGGCTGGCTGTCACAAGGCCTTTTGTTTCTCAGAGAATGAGAACCAAGCGGTCCCTGTTGATTCTTCTGCTGGGGGTCTGGGTGTTGGCTTTCATCTTATCACTGCCGATGCCATTTTACCGCAGGTAAGATAAAAACTCGATCTGTGTTGTTAAATGTACAAATTCTTCAGTGGCCTCCTGGAAAGTAAATTTCCAAAAGAGGAAGAATAAAACAGTGAAAGTGCACCTACGTTCTAAGATCTAAGTTCTAAATTCTAAGGTCAGCAAAAATAGTTTTGAGTGCTTCTATATAAATAGATGAAAAATCCCACCTCACATGCTTGCAAATAATGATATACTCAGCTGTATTACCAAAATAAAGAACACACAACATAATGCAAAATCTGATTTAATCATATATGTATCTCTGATTAGGAAAATATTCAAGTCCATATGTGATTAAAAAAACATTTTAAAGTAAATCAAGTGATGAAAAAAATAAATCAAACTTAAAACATTAACTATGATAAACAACTTGAATAAAATGTAGTTTGCATTTGCTAACAGGTAGGTTGGCTCACTCTTCCAGAGCAAGCTGCTCTAGAAGTGTAGCATATTCATGCTGTTTTAGATTCTTTCACATATTTCCAAAAAGTTTAAAATCTGGGCTCATTGAAGTTTTTGCTTCTTGGTCACACTTGCTTGTTTGTAACTGTGTGTTTTGGGTCATTATTCTATCATTATTCTTTCTGACTCTAGGCAGCACATTTAGCTCAAGAATGCCTTGCTAGTTTACAAATTTCATTATAACTTGACTCAGTGCCACATACAGTAAAGCAGCATTAAAACTAGACTGAGTCCCTCCATGTTTTACCAGAGGTTTGGTGTTCTTTTCTTTTAAAGCTTTACTTTTTCTTCCATTAACATAGAGGTTTAATCTAGTGTCCACGTCCTGGTAGTTTGACTACAGTCACATCATGCTTCTTTACAATTCTGTCAGCTGTGGTTACAGAAACCTGAAGCTGCTTGGAGGTGGTCTGGCAGCCTTCATCATTAATATGGAAATCTAAAATCTTCTCTTTGAGCTCCTCAGACAGCTCTGTTTGACAGCTTTGTTTTATCTGGTCCATGTTGCAAAAAACTATCACTTTCAGTCACAATTGGATGACATGTCAACATGCAATAATATGGTATTATTTCCTTTGACCATGACAAGTTGCGGAAAGGTTTTGGTTGGAAAAAAGCCTCAAATATTTGGATTTGTTTCATAGATCCATAATGTTCTTGTTTGCTTCAACTATACAGAATTTACAGTCTCTGCTCTGCAGATTAGATCCAGATTTGAGATTTGATGATGCACTCTAATATGTGTTTGCCCTCATTGTATTTGCTTTTAGCAAATGGAAGCTGAACATGCTGTTTTTGCTGCAAAGTCCAAATGATGTGACCATAAACTGTATTCAGACTGAGCTAATATTTGACTTTATAGAAGGTCTAACAAAAGCTTCATTTAATTTCAGGACTTGACCACAAAGCCATTTCTGGTATTTTATTTAAAATTGAATGTGCAAATATTTATCTGATTTATCAAATGTAATCTTAAAGTGAGGTTTGATTAGCTCCTAGTTAGTTAGCTGACTAGCCCATTGAATGACAACAATTTCGCTTGGATCCCAAAATGCACAAAATAGCCAAGTCTTATTTTTAAAAAAATATTGAGACTTGTGGAAAAGTTGGATTGATTTTATTTTTACATTTGCGTTGAAGACATACCATCTGTATGAATTCACTGAGTGTAGGTGCATAATTCTGTTAAGAGTCTGTAAAACTGTGAGTAGGAAAATGCATGATATGCAATAGAAAAGTACCATTTAAACACAATCACAGTTTTTAACTTTGTATACAACTCCTTTTTCTGTATTACTTCCCTGACACTGATGGGGTAAATGTGCACGGTGTGTTTTAACCAGTTACAGATGTTTAAGATTTCGCACTACAGATTTATTTTTCGCTTAGTTTGATGTATTTTGTAGATCCTTCCTGCTTTTGCAGTCAGTAACTGCCACACCAACGTGACTCTAACTTTTTGTGTGTAGATCATATGCTGACTTCTGTTCTTACTGTTAGTGTCGGTTTACTCTCCATCTCTCTCAATAGTAATTTGACCATACTAAGAAACAACTTCACTGTGAACGTTTGCATCCCATACCACTGGAGGAGTGTGGCCCACCGGGCCTTTCAGTACCTGTTTGAGACCATCATGGGCTGCTTGGTGCCATTCTCACTCATCAGTACGTGCTACTCCTCCGTCATATGCAGGCTACAAAAGACCATGTTTCAGCGCAAAGGACAAAGCAGCCGCCTAATCCTGATGATCATTGGGGCTTTTGCAGTATTCTGGCTTCCCTATCACTTTGTCAACCTCATTGAGGTAAATGGACTGATTTTCTTGAAATAGAAATCATGTGCTGCAGAAATGTCCGTATTATTATTATCTGCCTCTCTTTATTCCCTCAGGTGGTCGGTCTCCTGAAAAACAGCAGTTCTGTGGTCCAGGCTGCTCTCACAGCCCGTCCCAACGTCACGGCCTTTGCCTACTTCAGCAGTGCCATCAACCCCCTCCTTTATGTATTCGCTGGTAGCTCCCACATTCGTCAAGCCGGTCTGAGCTTCATGGGCAGGCTGTTTGAGGCCACGTACTCAGAGAGCAGAAGCACGTCTACCTTCACCCGCAGTGGTCGCAGCGGTTCTTCACCGGATGAGAACTCAGTCCTGCAGACGCTGTCGGTTAAACTGGGGAAGCCTTTTAAAGGCAACAAGAAAGAGAGCAGCAGCAGCGTGGCAGGCAAAGAGGCCAATGAGCCAGAGCTCAAAACTCTTGCAACTGTTGATCAGCTAGAATAGCAATCACGCTATTTTACGTGGACAACATGAAAAAATATATTTTTTAAAACTTGACTCTATTGAGCTTTTTCAGACTATTTTGATTATTATCCACCCTGATTTAAAATAGCTTTAATTATTGCTAAATCCAGAAAGATCATTTTATATCAACACTGGATTAGTGGCTTTTTATGTGATAAATCCTGAAACAATATATTTTAATTTATTAGTGTTATATATAAAGAGTAATGTGTGTGTGTGGAAAAAGAAGTGAAAACATGTCACCCTTCATGCAGAAGGCTTCTTCAGTTCTAATCAAGGGTGGAATTTTCAGGTTTTTGAGTCATCGTCAAGACAGAGGTAAAGTCACGCTGATCAGTGACACACTCGTCAATCCAGAAATCACTAAACTTCCTCCTAAAATGTCTTTAAAACAAGAATAAAAAGGATGTTGCCTTATTTAAGACATACTCTTATAAAGTATATATTAGTATATAAATAAACAACTGAAGCATGTTAATGTGAACTTGTACTTCTAAAACTGTTTTATATTCAGTTGTAGGGATTTCATAAAATCTAAATGCAGAAAAACATGGTATGTAAAGAGAAAGATTTTTATAGAATACAAGCTTGAAATGAAGCTGTCTGCTAAATGTCTTTGTAAAGATTTTCTAACCCGTTGAAGTTCTTTAGGTTAAAAAAAATAAGAATAATATATATATATACACACATACTATATACATACATTTGATGGATACTTGTGCAAGCTGCTTGCCACTGGCCTCAAGGGTGGTTCTCCACAACCTCATCGAGTTTGCAATGAATGCTCTAACAGTCCTGTTGATGTTGTAGAGCTTCAAGCATTCATTGATCCATGTGTGTGGCATCTAGTCGTAGGCTTTCTTGTAGTCAATCCAGGCAGTGCTCAGGTTGGTCGTTCGGGATTTGCAGTCTTGGGCAACTGTTCTGTCAACCAGGAGCTGGTGTTTAGCACCTCTGGCATCTCTATCAATGCCCTTCTGTGCTTTGCTTATGTATTGATCCATGTGCTTGCTTATCTTGGTAGCGATGATGCCTGTCATGAGCTTCCATGTTGTGGAGAGACAGGTTATTGGGCGATAGTTGGATGGGACTGCACCTTTGGTGGGATCCTTCTGGATCAGGATTGTTTGCCCTTCGGTTAGCCATTTTGGGTGAGTCACATCTCTTAGGAGCTGGTTCAGTTGTGCTGCTAGGCGCTCATGGAGTGCTGTGAGTTTCCTTAGCCAGTAGGCATGAAAAATGTAGTAGGATGGTCACAAAGCGAGGCAAGGTAGTCCACACTGAAGGGGTCTCACTCCCAGAGGGAACGATAGCAGACATTGAGGACAGTTAGAAGTACCTGGGAATATCACAGCCAAATGGCAACCTTGAGCAGGCAACAAGGGAAGCAGCAACAGCCAAATACCTACAACAAGTGAGGCAAGTCCTAAGAAGCTAGCTCAATGGAATGAACAAATCCAAGGCAATAAACAGTTACGCCCTGCCAGTGATCAGATACCCTGTGGGAATAATAAGATGGCCAAAGGATGAGATACAGACCACAGATGTTAAGACACGATAGCTCCTCACCATGCATGGCGGGTTCCATCCCAAATCCAGCACCCTGAGACTGTACGCACGCCGTAAGGAAGGAGGCAGAGGACTAATGAGCGTGAGAGCCACCATCCAGGATGAAACATCAAAGCTCCATAAAGACATCCAGGACAAGGCCTCAATGGATGACGTACTCAGTGAATGCCTGAGATAATGGCAAGATGAGGAGGACACTGTGGTGGTTGATAACGAGTAGAGGAAAGCATTTGTGGTGGATGTGGCAATACCAAGTGATGGCAACATCAAGAGAATGAACATGAGAAACTTGAGAAATACCAATGGCTCAGAGAGGAGCTAAAGAAGACTTGGAAGATGAAGGTGACAATTGTACCCGTGGTAATCGGAGCACTTGCAATAACCCCCAAACTGGAGGAATGACTCCAGCAGATCCCTGGTAGAACCTCAGACATCTCAGTCCAGAAAAGTGCAGTACTCGGAACAGCAAAAATACTGTGCAGGACCCTCAAGCTCCCAGGCCTCTGGTAGAAGACCCGAGCTTGGAACGGGAAGTGTGTGTGTGTGTGTGTGTGTGTGTGTGTGTGTGTGTGTGTGTCCGCCCCCTCCTGAGGACCAGTTTCCTGACTTTTACTATCTTTCTGAGGTCCGAGGGTTCTTTTGGGGACCGAAGCCTGGTCCCCATGAGGGGGACTCCCCTTTTTAGGGTTAGGTTTATAGGTATGGTGTGAATAGAGTTTTAGTTAGTCTTAGGGTTAGTTATAGATAAGTAATGGTTAAGGTTAGTAAAAGGGTTTGGGTTAGGTATAAATCTAGTTACCAAAATCAATGGAAGTCAATGGACGGTCCCCATAAGGATACCAAAACACACTTGTGTGTGTGAGTGTGCAAATTCTGGAGTGAAATTGAGTTTCCTGTTTAAAAATGGATGAGACGGTGTTATTACTGATGCAATGTTCAGCAGCATGAACAGAACATTTCACAAGAAAAGTTCTCCTTTTTCATCATTTTGTGCTTCTGCCATTTGTTTCCAAACACAGAAATGATTGTAAGCCGTTATTCACAGTTTGACCATCACCAGAGATTATGTAACCATCACTGAATACATGTCACGAAAAATCTCCCTAAAAAAAAAAACGAGTTACATCAAACCACCACAAATGATAAAGATGATATTATGAGTGAGATATAGTAGTAGTAGTAGTGTGTGTGTGTGTGTTTGTGTGTGTGCATCATGCATCTAATGAACTCCAACATTTCTCAGCCTGAGACTATCACAGTCTAGGTCAGGGGTCATCAACTATATTTGTCAGAGGGCCAGAGTTTTACCAGACAGTCTCCTTGGGGGCCGGACCCCCCAAGAAGAAAATCAAATAAAAATCAAATTTCTAATTATGTTTAATGTTTATACTTTTTCCATTTCATTACAAAACTGAAGGCATTTGATTCAGGCTCCCATCACCTATACCACAGTCAACCACTGGGAGTTGCTTTAACAGTGTGGACCACTATTTTCTTTTTGATTCTCACAATTTTGGAATCCAGCCACGGGCCGGATTGAATGGCTCAGCGGGCCGGATTAGGCCCACATGCCACCAGTTGATGATCAGTGGTCTAGGTATTAATTGACTTCCATGAATGCAGCATCATCAATTTTTTACGTAAGTCTCTCATAATCATTACAACAAGGTGTTTTTCAATTACTTTTCTTAGTTTTATAATGGTTTGAATATTTTTGAGATGTATGTTATTGATATCATGTAAAAATAAAAGGTGCTAAAGATGCTGCATGAATTTCTTTCATTTAACCAACACACTGAAGAAGTAGCTAACTCTTTGCAAGGTTGACACATTACAATAACCTGGAATTCAGGGTGTCCCTCAGATCTTTGAGTTCTGTCGTTATATTATGGACTGAAAGTGAACTCTATAATGTTTTACACTACCATAACAGTAAAATTAACTGAAATGAACTTTATAGGAAAGGAGTTGTACAGACTAGCTATTCTTTTGCTTTTCCAAACTGAAGTTATTCAAAAAGTTATTACCTCCACCAAGGAGGTAATGTTTTCATTAGGGTCTGTCTGTCTGTTAGCAGGATGGATGGATTTTGATAACATTTTCAGGAAAGGTCAGAAATGACCTGAGGAACAACCAATAAGATTTTGGGGGTGATCTGGATTACCATCTAGATCCAGGAATTTTCTTAAGAATACAGACATAGTACTTTCTACATTATGTCCGCTTGGCATAGGTCTACGCTCTCCGAGTGCATTTCTGGTCTACAAACGATATTAGATTTTCCTAACCTTTTGATAGAAAACCCTGTAAACTAACCCTGTAATATAACTCACCACATAAAAATCTCAGTAAAGCAAAAAATTCCCCAAAACACTGTCAGAGACTGATAATATCACTAAGAAAGCATTTCTTTGAAATGATTGCTTCCAATTATGCTGACCTATGCAAAAAGACCCAGAAGTACAAGTTTAACAGCAGATTCACTCCAAATACTAATGAGGTCCAACATCTAATCCGTAGTCTTCTGCTTTCACTTGTAGTATACCTGCTAGTGCTTCTCGACCAACAACATGGTTTAAGTGTCAACCAGAGAATGATAAAAGAGTTGCATACATTATAATATTTTCATTTATGCATATTTTTGAAATGTTTCTTAGAGGTTGGATATGGAACACGAACACCATAGCAACATTGGGTGAGTGAGAGAGTGAGATGTTGTAGTTGCAACAATGGAACGTTTCCAGCCGTCAGGATGTCAGGTTTGCCATTTCCATGCATTTTGATGTTGTGAAAATGTTTTATTTGGGTCCGTCTAATGTAGCTTCACCTAAACTTGCTTTGTTTTTGGTCTAAGTGAGATTGTGACTCAGTGGTTAGAGCGGTCGTCTTCTATTTAGAAGGTTGGCAGATTGATCCACCACCACATGACACTGAACCTCATGTTGCCCCCCAATTTGCATATTAGGTTGTATAAATGGTAGCCCCTCCCTTCTCCCCCTGATTTACATATTGTGTGAATCGGTAAATGTAAAAACTTGTAGTGTGAAAGCACTTTGAGTGGTCTGAATTACTATAAAACTATACCTGTCAGCTCAGACCCCAGTCGGCTAAGGCAGAAGGCCGCCCATCCTGAGCCGGGTTCTGCTAGAGGTTTCTTCCTGTTAAAAGGGAGTCGTTCCTTTCCACTGTCGCCAATCGTGCTGCTCAGGATGGGGAATTGCACTGAAATAACAATTCAGCCCAATTGGCTGGTTCCTTAGATAGAAAATGTTTTATTATTAATTGGTTGATTTTTCTGTGAAGTGCCTTGAAATGACTTTGTCATGAACTGGCGCTTTATAAATAAATAAACTTGAAATAAACTTGAAATACAAATACAGGACATTTACCATTTATCTTCTCTGGTCACTCCAACCAACAGCTAATTTAAATTTGTGGGGAAAAAAAATAGTAACAGTTACAGTATGTGGCTCAGGTGGTACAGCAGTTCATCTGATAACCGGAGGGTCACTGGTTTGAATCCCTGCTCCGATCAGAAAAAGATTGCTTGGCTTTTGTGCCTTTGGGCAAGACACTTCACCTGGCACCTGTGTCTGGCAGCCTGTCCTCTATCAGTTTGTCCCAGGACAGCTGTGGCTATATAGTGAGATGTGTGTAGTTTATCACCACTAAACACGTGAGTGTGTGTGTGTGTGAATAACAAATTGTAATGTAAAGCGCTTTGGGAGTAATCTGACTTATGTAAAGCGCTATACAAGTACACAGCATTTAAAGAGTAAAGATAAAATAATAAAGAATATTTTATGCTGTCTATAATTTCTCATTGGCTTATTAGGTCAGATAATATTGGTTTAGTCAGTGATTGGACATCACAAAGTTCTTAACCAGATTTCGTTTTTATTCTGTTTGTACAATACATTTATTTTTCTTTTCACTGCAGTTTCTAATAAAACTATTTGTGACTCAAGAACTCAAATGCAAAATGTAACCTCTTAACCCTAGATGACCTATATTTAGATAACAGTTATGCTTTTAACAGTACTAAAGATAAAAGGGATTGAAATTAGAGGCTTTGACTGCACATAAAATTGAAAAATTATTATTCAAGTTTCAAAATAAGAATCTAGACTACCATTAAATTACCATGGAAATACAATTTTGTTATCATTGCAAAAAGTAAAGTTCTTACATCATCAGGGTTTTGTTACTGTTGACAGGAAATGTTCAATGTGCTCTGTTAAATAAAGAGGTCAGAACTGCTGAGAATAGAGACAGAATCACTGCGGTGTGTTGCATGACCTCATTTAGTGGTTGACTGAGGATAAAGAGGTTCAGATAGTGAGATTTAGATCAAGTTCCTGGAATTTTCTTGAGGTTTTAAACACATTTAGGTATTTCTTATACTGCCTTCGCACATATGACCATTTGTACATGTTTTGTTGCTTTGTTGCAAGAAAATGTTTGTTCAAATTATAAGATGAAATTAATTTTTGTCAATACAATGCACATTGCAACTTATACATTTAAATAGGCCCTTCCATTAAAAACAATTTTTCTGAGATTTCTGTTGAATATTTTAGCTCCACAGGTGTTCTTACCATCGTAGTGGGTGTGAAAACATGTCAACAACTTCTCTTTCAGTTTTAATCTCTCAAACTACACAGGTGGCGATAACACCCGATTTCTCCCGAGTCTGAATGGCCTGTGTCTGTTTAGTCACAACTCCTTTGTTTGTTAGTATTTGGCAGCTCCAGCAGCTGAAATCACGCCTAGCATGCTGCTGGCTAAAATGCTTTAGCATAACGTAGCAAACAGAAAGACACGACGTCTGACGTTGCCATGCACAGCGGGGCAGGAAACAGTATACTTTGCTCTCATAGGCTAGTTTCTTAGCCAATCAGAGTCCAGCAAATTCGAACAATGAACATGAACGAGCTGCTGACGAAGCAGTCGAAGCAGCCTGACGGAAGGAGCCGGAACCACCCGAATTTTAACACACACAGATTGAAAAGTCTGTTATTAAGTGTTTCCTGACGTTTTTTTTTATATAAAATGTTTCATATTACTGGTTAATACTTGTGAAATAACCACAAAGTCCTGAAATGTGTTTGAAATGGCCTGTTTAACATCCTGTTGTCAGCTGAAAGTCATGGCAGTAAACAAACTGAAAGAAATGCTGAACCAAGAGCCAAATGGAAAATGTGTTTTTTTTAGCCCAAATAAATCCTGGAAGCTGCAGCAGGATACAGTTGACACTGTTCAGCTGTGGTGTTAAACCCAAATGTCGTCAGCAGCAGACAAGTGGGCAAAATCCAGAAATGTGTTTGATGAAGTACACCTGACAAAATAAAACACAGACATGGGGCATTAAAAAACAAACATGGAAGCAGTTAAACAGGAGAGTCTGTAAAGAGGACGACATTTATCTAAAGAATGAGCAGGTGCCTCAAATCACACAGCCTTTAAGTCTCATTATTACAAGAATGTGACTGTCAAAGTTTCTGAGAAGTTTGACGTTTCTGATGGTTCTTTGAGTTTCTGCTTCAAGGTAAAAATGTATTCCTTTTTCTTACTTTGAGCTGTTGTGCAGTTGTTGTGTGTCCAGTACTTTTGACATGATATTGTTACTAGAGTCGACCCACTGCATGAATCCAGTTTTAGTCTGTTTGAAGCTCTTTAGATGGACCTTGTATTTCTGTCTCACATATATTATGATCAAACATAACGATTTGTCTCCAAAATACACTGTAATCCCAGATTTTGTTTCTACTTAAACTTCTGAGTGATCATTACTTATACTGTTATGTTTTGTAAAAACAAGCTATCATTACTAAACATTATTAGTTGATTGGACTATTTAGCCTAGAAGATTAATTGCACTAATCAGGATTAGTAGAGATAACTGTGTACGTTTAGTTTTATAACAAAGGGGAGGGGCCTAATTCAGAAACATCCCTCGTCACGTCACAAAGCAAGTTCAGCGGAGCCAACACTGACCACTCGGCGGGAAGAGCCGTTAGTTACACCGAACTGTCGGCACCCTCAGCTGCGTTGAACACCTTGAACTGTAAGTATATAAAATAAGTAGCTGAATTATCTTTGTGGGAACTTGTAACACCCTAAAGGGGCGGCCGTGGCTCAGGCGGTAGAGCGGGTCGTCTGGTAACTGGAAGGTTGCTGGTTCGAATCCCTGCTCTGCCCAGAGATCAGAGGCCGTTGTGTCCTTGGGCAAGACACTTAACCCACCTTGCCTGTTTGGTGGTGGCCGGAGGGTCCGGCGGTCCCAGTGTCTCCGTTCCAAGCCGCTTTGCACACACAAAATCCTGGTTTAGCACAGTCCTGCTGGTAATGCCTGAGGTTGAGGCAAGGTGAAAATGAAGGACCAAAATTCACAGGTTGGGTCATACAGCTCATAGAGGAGTTGATTGCTGAAACCCATCCAAACCACCCATTGTTCTCCCACCACCAACCTAGACCCCATATCTAATATGAGTGGAGTAATAAGCAGTGGATTTTGGAACACAGCAGAGAAGGATGATCGCTTCACATGAAGGAGCCATAGCAGAAATGGCTGTCACAACTACCTGAGATGTAGATTTGACTGTTTAATACAGCTGCTGCTTGGCCACAGACATCTTTGTTCAGAGGGAGAAACAACAACCCATTTTGAGTGACTGAAAGAAGACTTTCAAAAGGTGCAATATAATTGCATTTCTCTGTTTTCAGAAGCATTTTAAGTAATTTAATGTATTAAGATACCGATATCTAATGAAAATTCCTCTTGCCTCTTCAGTTTAGGTTAGTTTTTCTTGTACCTCTAAGCGTTTTCCCCAGGGCTGTAGTACTCTACAGAATCCAGATATTGACTGCTGTCATAGTCATAGCCAAAATGAAAACCAACCCTTCCTGCAAAGTAGTCCCTTGGGTATAGCATGTTAGGAAGCTATTCCCATTTATACTGTATGATGTCCAACCTGGGGCATTTGTAGAATCTTGAGTTTCATTTATGTGAACTCTTCGTTTTTAGAGTTAATCAGCTGTTTGATTTCAGACTAAACAGTTATAAGATCTGTGAAAATTATAAGAACTGGTTGTCTCACTATGGACCAGTTATAGTTGGTAAATGGCAAATGGCCTGTGTTTCTTCAGTGTTTTCTAGTCTTACTGACCACTCAAAGAGATTTTACTCCACAAGTTGTTTACATACTTCATGGTTAGTTTGGGTTGTTTGACCGTTAATGTTGTATTTAAGCAAATCAAAAAGTGTGAAGTATGTTTCCAACCCTGAGGCATCTGGTCTTGGCAAGCTGCAACTCAACAGTCTGGTTCAGAGCAAATTGTAGGGAAAGTGATCCTACAAGCATTAAAGGTTACAGCTGTTAGTTCTAAGCATTAAAAACAAACACAAAATTCTAAATGAAGTATGTTTTCCTCAATCATCTGTCCCAAATGGACCACCTCGTTCATCTCAGCCAGGACCATCCAGACAGTTTTCATCCATTTCTTTCAGCAGAAAGCCAAAGCAGAGGGAAAGCAGTTGGTAGAGCTGTTGCCTTGCAGTGAGAAGGTCCTGGCTTCAAATCCAGGCTGGGGCCTTTCTGCATGGAGTTTGCATGTTTTCCCTGTGTATGCGTGGGTTTTCTCCGGGGAGTCTAAAACAGTCTAAAAACATGCAGGAGGTTAATTGGCAACTCTAAATTGTCCCTAGATGTGAGTGTGTGTGTGTGAATGGTTGTTTGTTTGTGTGTGGCCCTGTGATGGACTGGCGACCTGTCCAGGGTGTCCCCTGCCTCTTGCCCAAAGACTGCTGGAGATCGGCATCAGCCCCCTGCAACTGTGAAAAGGATGGAGTGAGAGCACCTCCCTCAGTTAGAACCAAGGAAGTGCATCTGCTCTCTCAGCCTGAGCTCATCCATGTAGAAGAATTGGAACATGGATTCAACCAGTTTCAATTTGAGAGTTTCTTAAGGGAACAATTCTGAAAAAGAAAACTTAAAAGAATGTGTGAAGGAGAGAAGGAGTTTTGGGAAAAGGTCTTGAGACATCATTTCTTCATATGTCATTAAAAAAAACAACGATTGTTTAATCTTTATACCTATCACAGATGTTTCTAAGATGCTGGAGTTTTTTCAGTTTCTTTAAATCTAGTCTACTTTCAGATGAACAGACAATTTGTTTTTCAAGCTACTTAACACCAAGTGAATAATCACAAGAGGCTATTTAGCTCAGCTAAGACTACAGATGTGGACAAAATTGTTGGTAAAGTTTGTTAAAGAAAAAAGCCCCACAGTGGTTCCTAAAATGACTTCAAATTGATAAAGGTAATATCAAATTAAAAATCACAGAAAATCTGAAAAACACTGGACTGGACAAACATGATGATACCCACAACAATGAAATAATGAAAATAATGCACCAGCAATTATTGTCTGATTTATACCTGTATGCCTTTAGTAGCATCAGGGTTTGTGTTTTGAGATTGTTCTATTTTCTCTTGACATTTACCAGACATTTCCTGTGGTTTTTTGCCACCGGTTTATTTTGTGTCTTTGTTTCCCTCTTGTGGTTCAATTAATGTACTTAGTTTTTCCATGAGTTTATTTTTTCTCCCAGCTTGTTTCACCTTATCAATCAGTCCTGTGGGATCCTGATTCTCTGTGTTTTACTGTCTGCGTCCTTATGGGTTATATTCTTTTACCTATCTTGAAGTAGTAAATAAAAACAACTGGACATCAATGTTTCGCTTGAAGACGTTTTGGCGCTCACCCAAAAGGCTTCTTCAGTTCTGGAATAAGGGTTGAAAGTAGCAGGTGTACAAGCAATAACCAGAAAGACCACACAAGGCCATTGTTTTTATAATGGCAACTCGTCAAAGTCACATGGGGCCCTCATTTTCCTCCAAAATAGGGTCGTAGAGCCTGACAACCCTACTAGGGCCCCACCCTAGCTTTATTCTGATTACCTGACTTGAGGTGTGAGTTTCTGTGAAACTGCTAGGGAAGACGAGTAAGGGCTGCGGTGTAGGTATTGGAAAGAGGAAATCTGAGGCCTCCTCCTCTGTTTAATGATGGTTTTTCATGTTTTCAAGTTTTCATGGCTTCTTTCACTCCTTTCTCAAACCCTCTCTCTTCCCTGTCCAAAACGTGTAGCCTATTTAAAAAGAATAAATTGGTAGTAGTTTGGTATCGCTGTTTGCACCACACTGAATCTGGACCAGAGAAAACACAGACCAGAGATTTTATATCTCCATCGTAATGGTAAAAGCTACAAAACCATCTCCATGCAGCTTTTTGCTCCTGTGATCACAGCTGCCAATGTAAAAGATCCAACCTCCAAGGATGTGGATGGGGGAGGAAATATAACCCCAGGTTCATCAGATGGATTGTAGAAAAACAGTGAAGGAAACCATCCAAAACAATTCAAGCTGAACCAGAATGTGAAAGTGTATCACTTTCTGATCACACCATGAATACCAACAAATTTGTATGCTTATGTACAGTAAATAAACTTGAAACTTTAAACAGCAGTAATTTGCCTGTCTTTATAGAATAAAAAAAAAATTCACATGCCAAAGCATTAAATTCAGTTACATGCAGTTTAGTTAATTTCATTAGAGCCAAACTACAAGAGAAAACTCTAAATTGTTCCTAGGTGTAAGTGTGCGTGAATATTTGTTTGTCTTTATGTGGCCCTGTGATGGACTGGTTACCTGTCCAGGTGTGACCACACCTCTCACCCAATGACCTGTGGAACTATGCATCGGCTCCCCATGACCCTGAACAGGAATAAACATGTGAAGAAAATGGATAAATGCTTGGATAGTAAAATAAAAATGTGTTTGTTTTGCTATTTTTCAGGTTTCGTTGCCATTTACATTTTATAAATATGGGTTGTAAAATAATATACAGTCAGATATCGTGGATGGATGTACCTTGATATACTTGTAGAATTTCTTCCAGACAAGGTGCTTTGCTGGATTTGTTTGACCACTTTTATTATTTTGTAGCATATTTGGATCCATATTTATTTAGTTTCATTGCTTAAATTTAGTGTCCCTTTTTCCACCCTCTGGAATAATTAAGCTTTTTAAAAATGGCCTTTTGAAGCACCAGTATTAAATACAGTGTGATGTAAAGAAAGCAAATGCAAACATAACTTGTTTTTGTTTATGAGGGATCCCTTGTCACATTTAGTCTGAATCAACATTCATGATTCATATGGTCCCTTGAAGTAGACATAAACCTGACCCTTTTCAGTCACATGTAAATTTAACCAGCTGATGAGGTTAAGTGAGGCCTAACCTAACTCGCTTTCCTCAGTCTCTGAAATTATATCACATCCTATGTGTCTGTCCTACAAGTTCTTGAGGTTTGCGAGGCTCGTGTTCTGTGTTTCATCTGTACACACTCAGGCATTCAGAACCCTCTATACCCCTTTCTTCATTCAAGCCAGAGGCCAAATCCCCAAAATATTCACACTCCTAAACAGCCATTTAGAACAGTAGTCACATGAAGCCCACATGAAGGACTTTAAACTCACATCTTTTTTCTGTACCATGTTTTTTTTATTTAGGTGTTTGAACATCATTCATAGTTCTTTTACTCTAACTTTTTCCATTATTTAATACAGGGCCCACTGAACTCTTATCCATCTGCTTTGTCATATGTTTTCAAAATTAAAATAAACATAAAGGAGAAAGTGGGAAAGTCTTGTTAGGGAAGCAGGCGGGACGGAGCAGAAGCATACACAATTACATTCCAGGAAATGTCACATATACAGTCACTGCACGTATTTACTGTGACAGCAGACACGCATCAAATGCCCTTGTGACCCTTAAGGTGTCTTTTACGCTTTGTAAACATAACCTCGGTTACTGAATGAATGGTAAACACTGTTTGTTAGCCCAAAAATGTGTCCCTAAGGATAGAAAAGACCACATGGTTCAACTTTAGTTTATGTCTGGATACTGAACTGTCTCTAAATGTTAACCTTCAGACACTGAGTATTTGTGAAAGTATACTGAGAAAAAAAACTGTAGTGAGAGTTTAAAGCTGAACTCTGGTGCAGATAAACTCGTGCGGCACAAAAAATTATAGTAAAAAACACGCTTTTAATAAAGAGAAAGCAAAAATCTGACATGGCCAAAAAACTGGGTACTTACAAGAAACCATGAAACACTGAGGGGGTGATAACAAAGGCACCAATGGTGAACTAAGGAAACTTAGGTGTATTTAAACAGAGGATGAGATGTGATGACAGCTGGTGAGGCAGAGCGAGAATTAATCGGTATGACGGAAAAAAGGAACAACAAATATCCAGACCAAGAAAAACTGAGGAGCAAAGGACAGGAGGGAAAGAGACCACAAACTGCCTGGTAATGAATAACACAAGAGTCCAAGACAGAGAGAGAACCGAAAATGGAATAAAGATAAATCCTGACCATAAAATAATAACTGCAAATAAACACAAATAGAGAAGGAGAACCCTTTCGAAATGGATACGTGAAGGAGTACAAACAGGATTGGACACTGGACTAATTAAATAACATAAGCTACAATATAAAAAGGTACACAAGGGAAAGATACTACAAAAGGGAGACAAAAAAAAAAAAACACAATTGTGGAAACATTCAAACAAAGGAGTTTGAAAAGAGCCTGAATGGGGTGAACTGGGTTAAACTCATTAAGGCTTATAAAAACCATAGAAATACAATTACAAATAAACAGCAAACACATAAATTAATCTCATGCAAACAGAAAGACCCTGAGAAAAACAATAAGAAAATACCATGAATATTATCAAAGAGCCAAACATGACACTAAACAGGAAACACAAAACACTCTAGAATAAAATAACATAAATTCTTAGCAAACAACATCATGAAAAATTAAAACAAAACAAATTTCAAAACCCAAACCCTGACACAATCATTGTGTACACGATTAGCCAACTTCGAGTTAAAAGACACACACTCAGCCCACAATTCTTTGTAGTTTCTACTAAATGGTTAAAATCTGATATCAGATCAAGGACCAGCTCATGTAAGTACCTACTTTTTCTCCACTGGTGTGGAAGCAGGTGACTTCAACTGGAGCACAAAGGAGACATAACCATGAACTGAGCTGAAAGCATAAGAGCAGGTTTAATTATAGCAGGGATATGTCATTGTGAATAAGATGTTATAAAAAGTTACCACCTGTGCAAAGATGCTCACTGTGGAGTCTTTTAAAAAGCTTTCGTTCCATGAATCAACAGAAAACCAGCTAGAAAACAACAGCTAGAGATTGTAGTTTGCAATAAATGTTATAATTGCCAGGATTTTACTAATTTCTTTAAAATGTATTTAATATTGATATATTATCACAACAAATTAATAATATATATTTTTTTTGTTGTAACAATGCTTGAAATATTTAAATTCTGTCAATGAAAAATCTGTCATACCAGAACCTCTGAACAAGAGCCGTACAGAATAAATTGTTTGGCACTTGCAGAGAATGGCAAAGCAGTTTACAACAAAGAAATAATCAAGCAAACACAACTGTCCATCTTTTTAGTGAATGTTGAGAACTCAGTTGTTTTTCTCACCACCACTTGCAATTGCAGTGAAGCAAATAGGAGCTACTTTTTTAGGAGTTGTTGAATGACACTGATGTTTTGGAAAGACAGTTGACTTAAAGTCCATGAAGTGATTTAGAACAGAACACAAGAGAATAAAAGACATAGAGGCCCTTGATGCTATTTTTACAATAGACACCGAGAAAGCAGAGGAGTTTCTTCCTGCTCTTTATTGATGGAGAAAACACTTCAAGCTCTGTGTATTGTAAACAGTTCTGAAAAAAATCTTGGGTGAGTAAATGATTGACTTTTGCTTCATCATAAAACATCTGAAAGCTTGTGTTCAACTTAAATCATAGAATCATAGGATCACGTTCAGCTTCATATTAGACATCACTCTCGACCCGAGAGTGGCTTTAATATAGACTAAATAACCTCTGTAATTTGGGTCTCAGCCGGAAGTGTTCTGGTGATTTATGCTGCCCTGAAGAAAAATGCAGTCATAGTTCCAAATTGACAACTTATTTCATAATAAAATGTCATTTTAGGTTTATACAGTTTTCTTGTTTATGGTGAGTGTGTCCTGTTAATTATTTAAACATATTTTCATGACCCTTCCCTGATATTTTCTATATAAAAACCCTCTGTGTCCTTATCAGCCATTGTTGGGTCCTTCTCTGAGTGTGTCCTAACATTTGCCTGTCGCTCTGACCATGCAAAGAAAATAACATCATATTTAGTGTTCCTGTCCTGGGAGAATTTATTTGACAGGTAAAATGTATTTATGTTAAAATATAGAAACAAAAATAACAACAACAGGTAGTATATTTCTGCTGAACACAGGTTCGAGCAACGGCTGTCTGAGACACAGCTGCAGAAAAGCTTTTCAGTACTGCTTTAAAAACCTTGGTGTTACATCTTTAAGTTTGATTGAATGGATCGGTTCAATTTTTCAAACAAATGTCTTTCAGTTATGATTCAAAGGAAAGACCTTCTTCTTCCTCATAGATTTTGGCAAAGTTATTCATGGTTTTAACAACACACTCAGAATATTGTAATTTCTTGTACATGGGTTTGGATGAGTCCTCTCTCCATGTCCCAAAGGTTGTACAATATGCTGCTGATTGTTACTTTATCAGGGAAAGAAAACATGAGCATATAACATCAGTTCTGGCTTCATTCAATTGTCGTCTTCTTCAATATGGGCTCAATTTATAGATCTCGTAATTAAATATCACTGCTTTAAATGGCCTGGCCCATCCTACCTCCAGGACCTCACACACTCACCAGCAGCTTTTTTTAGGAACACATGGCTAGAACCAAGTTGGACCAGTTTTTTAACTGCGTTAAAGCAGAACTAAGTAAGTTTTGCTCTCGCTCTCCCCCTACTGGTCCCCTGTGAAAGCTCACTGTCGTAACGTTCCCCCGCCGCCGCCGCAGACCCCCCACCCCCCCTCACCCCCCCTCCCCTCCACCCCGCCGCCGCCCCCCCAACAACAA
>SSNP01000119.1:1320369-1377695 GCA_006937955.1 Pachypanchax playfairii
GCGCAGAGAACGCTTTTGCAAGAAGAAAGAAAAACAAAACCAAGAAAATGTCTCGACAGGTGAGTATTATTGTCATCTTTGCGCTCCTAAGGGTGGCGTTGCTAACAATGGCAAGGGCTTCATGCTTGTATTTATGTACGTGAGTGTGAGTGCCGTAAAGCAGGTTTGTTCTCGCGAGATTAGTCGGGTCCGATCCACTGAAAGTTGCAAGTGCTGCTTTCAGGACACAGACCCCGGAGGGAGGGGAGGAACCCACGAATCACCCCGCCAAGTCCTTGTTTACCCCCACAGGGACTCTAGAAAACATTTATTGAGGTGAAAAAACTTACTTAGTTCTGCTTTAATTCATTTTGGAATAGAAACAGCTGTTGGAAACAACGCACTCAGGCAGGCTGTGGCACAAGGCTCAGTTGATACATGTGCCCAAAGTTTTCCAGGAAAATATTCCCTAAACCAGGGCTCTTCAAATTCAGGCCTCAAGGGCCAGTGGGCCCTGCCAGTTTTAGATCTGTTTCTGCTCTAACACAGCTGATTCAAATTTTTCAACCTTCTCTTCAGCATGGCAGAGTACTTCAGAGGCCTGCAAAACGAGTCATCATTTGATTCCAGTGTGTTGAATTAGGGACCTAAAACATGCAGGAGCGTGGACCTCTCACACATCACAGGATGGATCCATGTTGTTTACACTGAATGTCACAAATCAGACTGAGACTCTTTTGACCAGCCAACATTTATTCCAATGTGATACCCTGCTGCTGCAGCATCTGCTTCAAGGTTCAATGTATTGCATGTTGGGAGATGGTGTTTGGTTGTTGGTTGTTATGAGTTCCTATTTGAGCTACTGTTGCCCTTCTATCATCTTGAATCCATCTTCCCAGTCTGTTCTGGACTCTGACATCAACGAAACATTGGCTATATCCTACTGGATGTTTTTTTCTGAACATGTAGAACTCCCAGAAGATCAGCAGTTTCTGAAATGCTCATACCAGCCTGTTTGTCACCCCCAAACATACGACATACCACATCTTGCTGCAGCAAGTCATCCATCTCCATCTAACCCTGTCCTCTGCATCTTCTTTTCTCACACCAACCAACCTCATGTCCTTCTTCACTACATCCATATATCTCCTCTTTGGTCTTTCTCTATACCTCTTGCCTAGCAGTTCCTGCCTCTGCATCCTTTTCCTAGTAAACCCACTATCCCTCATCTGTACATGTCCAGACAATCTCAGCCTAGTCTCTCTGATTTTATCTCCAAACATCTAATGCCGGGTTCAGATGGCAGGATTTTCATGTCGATTTTGCCTCAATTTTCCCCTTCCGACAAGCCCCAATTATTGGGATGGCTATCCTAACCAATATTGCCGTGTGTGGTGAGTTAAGAGCGATCGGGTCCGCTCGAGAGGAGGTTCAATTGCAAATCAGGGATATTCAACATGTTGGATTGTCTCAGCTCGATATCACTCCGTGTGTTGCGAGGACACTCCAGCATACAGACAGTTCAGTGCAGCTTGTAGCCAATCAAAATGCGAGGTGACGGGAGGCTTCTTTTTCTTCTGAGGTTTTGTGGTGTTTGTCAACCCGTGGCGCACAGATTTCAACCAGAAGTCACACAGATTTGCGAGGTTTATGATTTTTGGGGGGGAAAACCTGTCGCTGTGGTGAGTGAAATCACTCCGTGTGTGGTGTATGGCTACATGACATGACGAGACACATTAGGAGTAGAACAGGAATACACCCGATTTATTTTTTGCTGTGTGGTCTTAAACTCTTGCAACACTATTAAAATCCTGCCGTGTGAATCAGGCTTAACATGTGCCGTCCCTCTGAAAGACTTCTTCCTCATCCATCCTCGACATGCTCACAGAAAACCTCAACATTTTCATTTCTACAAGTTGCCACTGCTGATTAACTTTATGCAGCAAGTTGCTGCTCTGTGATTGGCTCTGTGACTATTCATGTTAAGTAGTTAAACTACTGGAGTTGTACATCTTGACAGTTCATTTGGATTACTGAGATCAGACAGCGGTCGCAAAAACAAGCAGCAGGTGATTTACTAATGGCGCGCAGGCAAAACTGCGCCTGTTGAACCAGCCACTAGACGCGAAAAGTCATTTTTGTGCCTTTGCCCTTGATTAATATTGATTAATATGCCCTTGATTAATATGCCCTTGATTAATATGCAATTTCTGTTAAAATTTAAAATTTAAAATTTTTTTCATAAATGACTGCAGTGATTGTTGTGAGGAGAACACAGACAGACGCATGGATCATTCCAGCACACTGTGACAGATAGTGCTGCATCTCCCAGGGTAGATTGTCTAGTGTATGTCACAGATTTTGAAGGCAGTGTTATTCAAGCATTAATTTTCCAAACACTTGTGATGCAGATGTTGTGGCAAATTATCAAGGCTCACGATTCTTTCATTTTGAGGAATATTTATGAGGTTGAGAGATGGTGAATATGGAGATTGCAGCTCTTGGGTGCGTGTGTTACATTATTTGTGCTAACCCTAACCCTAACCCTATCATTCCACGCATTTATGAAATGAATAGCAGCTTGTGATCTATTCCTAAGGTGATGGCACAGACCCCCTTTACCCCTGCCCTCAACCCGACTGCTGGGGCGTAACATCAATATAATCTGGCTCACATATGCACAAGTAACATTTTGGAGCACACTGCATCCTGAAAAGCTGGTGTCGGTGTTTGGACCGCACTAGGGGCACTTTACGCACCAGGTTGCTCTGATCGCTGTTGTTTGCTTTTGTTGCACAACATTCAACAACATCACAGAGTGGAACCTGGAGATGTCTTTGCTGCAGCTCAACTATATATTTTTTGCCTCTTCCACTCACATTTGAAGCTGCAATAGCTTGAAATTCCTTTTCCGTTTGCGCCTTTCTTGTGCCCGCAAGAGAATAGCACCATCAAACTCCTCATTTGAATATTGTTTTTTGCGCTGGTTAACAATTAAGCAATCAGTCTTAGTCGATCACCTGCAAATCAGGAACATGCCCTTGTTGCAAAATTTTTGCGGCGCACACAATTTTATGTTTGATAAATCAGGCCCTTTGTGTCTAAATGGTGACAAGATAATCTCACTGACACTTGCAAGTTACTTGCAGTTATGTCACAAGCAGAGCATAACTGAATCATGTTGTATGGACAAATTCATTGAGATTCCAAATGACAATATTCACATTTTTGTAAGCTTCAAGCCTAAAATCTCAGAAAAACCCTGAAAATTTAAAGACCGTTTTTATAAAACACTTCTACTTATTTGACATCTACCATTTTATTGTGTTTTCTATTACGTTATATAATGTCTTATGTCGATAAATTTTTGGCTGTCATTCTATATGAGGTATGTCATAATATATTTTTTGCCATTTGCCTTGTCAATTGTTTTACTGTTTTACACATGAGCAGATTGAAGTTGATGTTGACATTGACTTTCACATTAATTTTGAAAACATGAAAATAAAATGTTGGTATTCTGGGAAAATCATAGTTTAAAGATTGTTATTAAAGAGTATTTCTGACATTTTTGAGCTAAATTGCCACTATGTAAATGTTATACTTTTCTGATAATCCCTAAAACCAAAAATGTTCTTTTAATTTAGTGTACAGAATAAATATTAACTTCAACAAAACCTGCACAGCTGGTTATTACCACTTCATGTCGACGTTGCGAAATGCTCTCATTGCTGTATGACTAAGATTTACATTCCCAGAAATAACCTTCCAGAAACAAGATATGAAAAAGAGAAAATGTTCGTGGTGAAAGGATGGAGATTATAGAATTGTGTGTGTACATGAGTGTGTGTCTCTGACACAGAGGAAGGAAGATGAAATAAATGGGAGGGGATGTAACCTGCCTCACTGAAGGTATAAATTACATGAGTTGTACAGTTTATTCTTAAAAAAACACACATTTCATGAAGGCAGCTCACTTGAGAGGGAGATCAACTGTGAGTATTTTTACTTTGCAGATACTTTGGGGATATTTCAGTTGTTAAACCATTACACACACTCAAAATTAATATAAAGATTAATAATTGACGATTTAATCTTGTATTATATTTGTGTAAAGATGTAACAATCTTAAGATACATTTTTTTGTTCATTTACACTCCTCATGTCAGTCATCTTTCTAACTGCAGATGATAAACAGATGATAAACATTGTAAATGATATAATGTGTGTTGGTATTTTTGTATCAGTGAACAGAACACAGTGAAACAGGCTGATGGGGCAGTTTGCATCCAAACCCAATGCGCTGCCTCGCAGTGTCCACTTTTCAACCAGTGAGGAGGGGCCGCCCAGGTACTCATCACATCATTTTGATGGCAGCACCTTACGAGGTCACGACCTTCAAATTCCTCCAAGCGTTGTTGTTTCCGATGAGAATTCAAGGTTTGTGCTGATAGCATTAATGTTAAACTTTAAAAATGAGTTTCAGTCAAAATTTCAGCTTGTTTAGAGGCAGAAATACAAAGTTTAGCAATAAAACAGTATTTTTTTTCACACTTGTGACTGACAGCCTCCTTGATCTAATCTCACCCTGATGTTTCACTAACTGGATTTCCAAGAAAAAGCTTTTAGGAAATCATATGCAGTAACATCCTGTAAATTATACAGATGTGAAATCACAATCAGTGTGTATAAAAAAGTTTCCTGTTCAGGAAGTTATTCATTCAACAAGTTTCACCAACTTTCCTTTCCTTTTGGATTTTAAAAAGTTAACTTTTTAAATATAACTTGATGCGAATAAATATATAAATAAATGGATGCAGGATTTCAGTAGAATAAACTGAAGCTACCAAAATGAAGAGCAAAGTTTAAGAATGAACTTGCCCCTTCAGATTATGCCATTTTCAGTGACTGGAAGAAAATGACAATGAAATAAAGAAATGACCAAAAGATCTTTTAAAATCTTTTAAATCAAAAAAGATTTCTTGATAAATTAGTATAAAATCTCCATGAGTACTTTTCTCTATTCTTATTTCAAAAGGCAGAGGTGACTAGATTTGTCTTCCTCATTAGCAGCTGTTACTTTCTTCAGTTTGAACATTAGAAATCCAGCTCCTGTATTTAAAAGCAGATGGGATATTTAATCTGTTGCAGCTCATGATTAGCATCAAATGTCTTAAAATGTATTACTAATGTATGTTTTCAAGTTATAGGTAAGTTGACATTAATACCCTCTACTACCATCATTTTACACCCAACGGTTATAAAAGCATGTGCATAAAATGACTGGGACACATTTATTTTTAACTTTGCCTGTAATGTTTTGGCTGCTGATTTTTGGGTTTATCATTCTCTTGTTGCTTTGACCAGCAGGACATCAGAGCGCCATGGCTCGAGGGCAGAACTGCGCAGATCCTCTGTCTACAGTACCATGGACTTGGTGCCACAGCTGGATTATTATGCCAATTCACTGCCACGCCAGACTGCGAAGAGCAGACCATCTCTTGAAACATTGAGGAAAACATTTGAGGCAAGTTTTCTCATCTCCACAAATTTGCATGAGTCAACTTAAAGATAGAGGAAGTTGTAGCAAATTTAGATGTCAAATTTACTTTAAAATAATTTTACCAACTTCTAACAGTCTTGTACTTATGGTTTCCAAAAGAAAAAGTTATAATATTCATAAATCATAGCTTGAAATAGATAAACCCATTTCGTTATCTATTAGCTACTAGCTTGTCTGTCACACTTAAACTGCTAAGAGTAACAATAAACAGCCTTTTACCATTGATGAGTCCGACATGTTCGAAGAAATAAAGTTGTAGTAGTTCCAGAAAAAACTCCAGTGATGCTGACAAACGAGGGGAGACTCCTACACAAATTTCTAACGAAGGCGTTTCTGGCATTGGGGGAAGAATAGGGGGGCTAAAGCTGAGCTGCTTTGAAGAGACTTTCATATAAATAACTGATCAAAATGAAATTATTCTGACTTAAAAAGATGTGATTTCTTTCAAAGTATAACTGAGTGTAACCATAAACAATTTGAACTTTTTAATGTAAATGGGCGCAGCTGTGGTTCAGGCGGTAGAGCGGGCCGTCCGGTAACCGGAAGGTCACTGGTTTGAATCTCCGCTCCGCCTGGAGAAAAAGATCGCCTGGCCGTTGTGTCCTTGGGTAAGACACTTAACCCACCTTGCTTGTTTGGTGGTGACAGAGGGTCCAGCAGCACTAGTGTCTGGCAGTCTCGCCTCTGTCAATGTGTGTCCTAGGACAGCTGTAGCTACATGTGTGTAGTTTATCACCACCAAACGTGTGAGTGTGTGTGTGAATGGGTGAATGACAGACTTTAGTGTGAAGCGCTTTGGGGGTCGTAGGACCTGACTAACCCCATATACCCTAAAGCACTATGCAAGTACACCATTTTAAATAAGCAAATATAAATAAAGTAATATGTAAAACTAAACAGAACATGAGATGCCAATAAGTCTCTTTATGGATCAAAAATGTTTATTGTTTTAGTTTGTGACTAAATCTTTTGGAAGATTAATTAGCAGCTTTTATTTGTTTGCATTCATACACTGTTATTTTTCATCACTATTTTTTGCTCTTACACAAATATTGAAGGCATGCAATGTGTCCAATGGCTGATCTGTGAATATATATTTGTTTTAATTTATTTATTTACAGATAACATTTTGACTACTAAATTTCACTCACACTGATTATATTGTTAAAGGTGGGGAATGTTGGGATGGATAGAGCCCCCGCCTCAGACTCAGGTGGCCTTCCAGAACCAGAGGACGAAGAGTCCCAAAATCCTCCAGAGAAAGCTCCTATTAGATTTGGCTGGATTATTGGGGTTATGGTAAGGGTCTTTTATTTATTAAACTTTTTTGCTCCATTCATATAAAAAAAATTAAAAAAACACCTTCAAACATCATTTATAGGTAAACAAATGGGTTTAACACCTTGATGTCTCTAAAGTTATCATAAACACCACATAGCTGGTTTTAAAAGTGTTTTGCACACAGGTTCGTTGTATGCTCAATATTTGGGGAGTTATCCTGTTCCTGCGCCTGACATGGATCACCTCTCAGGCAGGCATTGGTAGGTCTTCTTTTTATTTTCAACTTCTCTTATTTGTAATTCTGCAAGTGAGCCTTTCTCTACCATGCTACAGCCATGCGCTGGTTTTATCCGCTTGTAATTGTTTCGTGGGCAGACTCACTGAAAACAGAATTTCAAATGGAAGGAATCCTGTTTGTGCTCAGAGAAAGATTAGCATGATATGTTAGAGGAGGTGCAAAAAATAAGCTGCATGTTTTAATACATTAAATGGCTCAAAGTTACAGTACCTGGACTTTGAGAATTGAATTTCATTCCTCAAACAGAGTCTGGACTAAAACTAATAAGAGAACTTATTTAAATTCTTCTATGACTCATGAAGAGAACCAGTGAGGGACTCGTCATCACAGATGTAAAGAGAACCACTCAATAAAACACAGACTGTGTTATAGAAAACAAAATGGTTGTTCCACCCATGTTTTACATGATCTTCCTGGTCAAAGAATAACTCGAGAATATAAGTTATATTTCCGGACAAATGAAGTGAATATAACTCAGACAGTAAGGTTTTATCATATATGTGCTGATCCCAGACGTTGAAAACTGTAAAATAGCATGATACAGTCCCTTTAAACAATAATTAGTTGCATGTACTATTTAAAATTCAAGTTACATTTTATTCTGCTAATTCAAAACTAAAATCATCTCAAACATCTTTACCAAAAAGCAACAATTATAGCTCATGTCAATATACTGCCAACAGTCTGAGAGGGAATATCCTGGCAGAAACCAAATATCTGCATTATACATCTGATTGAGTTCGACCTCCAGTCAAATACAACGACAATTTTGTGATCTGTAAAAACAATACTATATTACGCATGTGACACCTATCGGCAACCCATAATCGACAACAGGTGACTGCAGATGTGATCAGCTGACAAACTCCTCTTCTTTTGCAGCTCCTCTTCAAATCTCTGTCTGCTCATATTGTTTGAAAGCCAGACAGAGACATGCTGGAGTCAGGGATATGTTCATTTAGCCATGTCTCAGTAAAACACATGATGCTGCATTCCTGATACTCTGGCTGGGTCTTCAGCAGAGCTTCAAGTTCATCCATTTTGTTAGCAAAGAGATCTCACATTTGTCAATATGACTGATGGAAGTGAAGGTTTAAACTTCCTCTTTCTCTCTCTTCACTTTGCTCCTGCTCTGCATCCACGTCTTCTTCTTTTGAGCTCATCAGGGATCCAGAGTTTCATTTTGAGGATTATTTCAGCCTTAGAAATGTCAGTTAGCTGCTCTTTCTTGTAAACAAGTCTCTTGTTGCCATGGTTACGCATCATAACAAGTGGCAAAAAAGTGACAAATCAAGCAAAAAACTCAATCAGCACAGCACCCAAATCAGAAGAAAAGTATTTAGAAAATATTTCCAGAAGAAAAAACTAGCAAGAAATACTCAAAAAGAACAAAAATATGCTAGCAAGTGCTAGCAAAGTCACAGAGCTACTCCAACAAGCTGCCAGCAGTTGTAGCGCTATTCCGGAATATTTTATTGTCCTGCTCGGATCAGAGATCAGAGCATGTTTGGTGAGGAATATTGGTCGACCTCAGCATCAGAGCATGTGAACAAGCAGGGATTTCAGTAGAGCAAGGTAGCAGATAATTCAGGTGAGCTGAGTTCGGTTATTGTTTACTTCCGGGCGAAACTGGTGACGCAGGTTACGTAATACTGGGGCGGAAATACGGAAAAGGAATCGTGACGCGGGTCACGTGATTTGAGGCAAAAAAAATCCAGTTTAAAAGCGAATAACTTGCTGTTCACGGCAGAACAAGCAGGGATTTCAGTAGAGCAAGGTAGCAGATAATTCAGGTGAGCTGAGTTCGGTTATTGTTTACTTCCGGGCGAAACTGGTGATATTACGTAATACTGGGGCGGTCACGCAGGTGTCAGCCTGTTGCAATTAGCTTAGCCAATCAACTGTGTGATTGTTAGGTATATAGCCAGACACATTAGGCTGAGCGTCAGCGAGGAGTCAGCGTGTTTGGTCCCACATCGGTTAAGACCACAGAGGGTCAAGACCTGCGAGTCTACCTGCGCGAGTCCACCGAGCACAGTAAGTACAAACCACTACACAGACACCATGTGCAAATCACACATCCCAGTCAGTTGGGCACAGACCTCGACGCACTCTCTATAGACAACGTAATCCGCACTGCCTCATCCAGCCCATGGCGTGTCGGGCTGCCACTGCCTCCGTTACCCTCGGCCTCTGGAACTGTCAGTCCTCAGTTAACAAAACAGAGTTCATCAGTTCTCTGCCGCACCTCTCCGATATACAGGTCCTAGCCCTGACCGAGACCTGGATTCGTCCTGACAACACAGCAACACCGGCTGCCCTCTCTTCTAATGCAGAATTCACACACACTCCTCGTCCTGCTGGGCGAGGAGGTGGTACAGGCATCCTGATTTCCAAAATGTGGAAATTTTCCTCCTTGCTAACCACTACTACCTGCTCCTCATTCGAATTTCATGCAGTACGAATCTCTAAGCCCGTCGCTGCCTATGTTTTGGTTATTTACCGCCCTCCGGGAGGCAACATGGAGCAATTTATGGATGAACTGGACACAATCCTATCCGACATTCCAGATGATAACGCCCCTTTAATTGTTATGGGCGACATGAACATTCATATTGATAAAACACAAGCTCATAACTTTCTGGCCCTGGTCCACTCCTTCAATCTCAATCTGGTCCAGACTCCCCCAACACACAGAGCTGGCAACACACTGGACCTGGTACTGACCAGAAACTGCACTGCAGGCAACGTGCAAGTCACACTGCTGCACCTCTCAGACCACTTCCTGATTAAATTCAGCATCTCCATCCCTTACGTACCTAACGCAAAAGTAAAGACTGTCTCCTACCGCAGAAACCTTCAATCTCTCACTCCCTCGCAGCTATCGGAGCATGTCTGCTCCTCCCTCCCTTCCCACTCGGTGCTCTCAACTCTGCCTGTAAATGACGCAACAGAGACGCTCTGCTCCTCACTAGCTTCTTCTCTGGACGAAGTCTGCCCTCGTGTGTCAAAGCTGGCCGCCCGGCAGCGTCCTAGTCCGTGGCTCACAGACACTCTGAGGGATCACAGAGCTGGTCTGAGAGCAGCTGAAAGGAAATGGCGCAAATCCAAAAATCTCTCTGACTTGTCCGAATACCAGCAAAAGCTCTCTAGCTTCACGTCCTGCTTAAAGGCTGCCAAGATAGCTTTTTACCAAAACAAAATCCAAAATGCTCCTAACATGGGAAAACTGTTCAAGACATTCAATACCCTTCTCCGTCCTCCACCTGCTCAGCCACCCACCGGGCTGACTGCAGACATGTTCGCCACCTACTTCACCGACAAAATCGCCTCCATTAAAAATCAGTTTTCTGAGCCTGACCATCCCAGTCTGGTCCATCCTTCCTCCGGTCAATCGCTCTGCTCCTTCCGCTTACTGAATGAGGACAAAGTCTCCCGACTCATAGTGGAATCTAATCCAACCACGTGTCCTCTGGATCCGATTCCTACAGATATCCTGCTGAGCATTCTTCCTGCCGTCAAACCTGCAATAACCCACATTATAAACTCTTCCATGAAAACTGGCATCTTTCCTTCAGTTTTCAAGCAAGCCACTGTCACTCTGCTGCTGAAAAAACCATCGCTCGACCCGGCCCAGGTAGGAAACTACCGGCCAGTCTCGCTCCTACCGTTCATGTCCAAGATCCTAGAGCGAGCCGTTTTCACTCAAGTCTCACAGTTCCTCCATGACAATGACCTACTTGATCCTTATCAATCATGCTTTAAGCGAGGCCATTCCACTGAAACCGCTCTTCTCTCAGTTGCAGAGTCACTACGGGTTGCCAGATCGGCTGGTCTCTCCTCAGTCCTCGTACTCCTTGACCTGTCTGCTGCTTTCGACACCGTCAACCACCTCATTCTCCTCTCGACGCTATCTAAGCTTGGCATCTCGGGGCCGGTCCTCTCGTGGTTCACCTCGTACCTTGCGGAAAGATCTTTCAGAGTCTCGTGAACATGGACAGATGTCCAGTCTGCATGAACTGGCGACGGGTGTCCCGCAGGGCTCGGTCCTTGGTCCTCTCCTCTTCTCTTTATACACCACCTCATTAGGCGAGATCATTCGCTCCCATGGCTTCTCATACCATTGCTACGCTGACGACACTCAGCTCCTCCTCTCCTTCCCTCCAGACGATACATCCGTCTCAGTGCGGATATCTGCCTGCCTCTCAGATATCTCGGCGTGGATGAGGGATCGCCACCTTCAGCTTAATCTGTCCAAAACTGACCTCATTGTCTGTCCTGCCAGTAACTCCTTACCTCCTCAGATAAGCGTGCAGCTTGACTCCATCACGCTGTTCCCCAAAACCTCCGCCAGAAACCTTGGTGTCATACTGGACAACCAGCTGTCCTTCAAGGAGCAGGTTAACTCCGTAGCTCGCTCATGTCGATTCGCTCTTTACAACATCAGGAAAATCAGAGCCTTCCTGACAGACCACACCACACAGCTTCTGGTCCAGGCCCTGGTCTTGTCCCGGATCGACTACTGCAACTCTTTGCTGGCCGGTCTTCCGGCGTCCTCGGTTAAACCTCTGCAGATGATTCAGAACGCAGCAGCGCGTCTGGTCTTCAACCAGCCCAAGAGGGCTCATGTCACTCCGCTGCTCATTTCTCTGCACTGGCTTCCAGTTGCAGCACGCATCAAATACAAAGCTCTGCTTCTGGCTTACCAGACTCTAACACACACAGCTCCTACTTACCTTCACTCCTTCATCCAAACCTACATTACCACGCGTCAGCTACGCTCAGCCGCTGAAAGACGCCTAGCGCTTCCACCACAACGTGGCATGAGATCCAAACTCTTCTCCTCTGTTATCCCCCGATGGTGGAATGACCTACCAAACTCGGTCCGATCCTCAGAGTCGGCAGCTACTTTTAAGAGCAGACTTAAGAATCACCTCTTTAATGAACACTTTCAGTCTTAATGTGGGATTGATTTATGATTTATGACAGCGATTTGGGAGTTTATCTCTACAAAAAAAAATAAAATGATACACTTGATGTATCAGCGTCGGAATTAAACTGGACTCCAAACAGTCCGCCTCCTTATATTGTTTCCTTCTCTTTGATTTCTTGCTTGTATGTTCTCTCAATGTAAGTCGCTTTGGATAAAAGCGTCTGCTAAATGACAGTAGTAGTAGTAGTAGTATGTGCGCGGGGGGGTTAACAAGCATCCAGATGGCTGGAGGCTTTGTGCTGTGTTATGCTGTTCATATTCCATATACCATCTTTAATCTGATTGTACTGCATTGCACATTTAACTATATTTGAGTGATTTTACATGGAAAAAAGATTTCTACCTACAAGCCGTGTCAGTACAATTTCTGTCTGCAACCCTTTTGGCCAGGATTTCATGACCTTGTCATGCCAGACTAATGGCCATATAAAAGGGATATAAACAGGGGAGCACATAATATTTTTGGCCTATTTCTTCACATTTTTAAATGTGTCTCGCTGTGTCTCTTCGGAGCTCCTCTGCTTTGTTTTTGGTTCTTCAAGCTTAACATTCAGTCTAATTAATGATCAGAGTGGGTTTGGGTGAGGAATTTTTGAAGCATAAGCGCGCATGCGGGGGTCATGAGCCTTGCAACCTTAATGACTCAAGGCCTTGTTTTGTTATTGTGGCTGCGGTATCCGTGTTCCAGATGTTGTATTCATGTTCCATATTGCATCTTTAAAACATTACACTGCACTTAAATTTGAATCAGGCATTGCTATTAGCTGAGAGCTTGTTTTCTCTAAATGTAATGTCAGCGTTCTGCTGCTGTTCATCAAAGAAGCTTCATCGTGGCCACACCGCCACAGCAAGGTGGTGTTTAAATAGCAAGTGTTTACGGTGTTCATCAGAATTGTGTGAAAAAATGTTTTTTGTACAATACTGAATGATTTTCTTTTCATGCTTGGATATTTTAGTTTATACTTTTATACTCTCTGCAACATGTTTTCTGTTGCAGACAACGAGTGACAGCGGCCGCCGGCATGATATTACTCGAGCTAATCTAAATGTAGCTTTACCTCTAGCAAACAACAACATACCATTCAGAGACAGGCCTCACTCTATGCCGCTAAGCCGCTGCAGTATAAACGATCAGCTCAAAATGAAGCTCCTACACAAAAGCAGTTTCCTTCATTTTCATTCTGTTTCCGCTCTGGCCACCTGATCTGTGTCAAGTAGTGCGACATGCCAATCACAGCCCAGCCCAGCCCATCTCCCCCACCACCACCCCTCACGCTGGTCCTCCAGGCAACGCCTTCTTTTGAGGCATTTTTAAAACAGTGAGTGTTGGCAGGATTGTAATCTTGAGGGGATTGGAACTTTAAAAATCTTGCAGTAGAATGTAGCATCATAAACTGTAAGATACAAAAACTGCACCTACAAAACAAAGTGCATAAGTAAATCTGTCTTTTTATGTTTTATTGTTGACTATTATTTGAATATTTTCCATTCCAGTGTTAACTTGCATTATCATCCTGATGTCTGTGGTGGTGACCTCAATAACGGCTCTGTCTATTTCTGCCATTGCCACGAATGGGAGGGTGGTCTCAGGTGAGTGTATGTTCAAAGCCAGAATCTATCTTGTTAAAAAACAACAATAATGTAGTAGATAACTATTTCAGTACTAAACACTGTAATATTAATGTGCATCATATAATGTGTATAAAGCCTGATTCACACTGACAGCTGCTTTGCAGCGCGAAACAGAAACCGCTTCCATTAGGCACCCTTATTAACCTATGGCACGGAGAAAAATGCATCTGGTGTGAACAGGGGAGCAGCTGAGCACACAGCACTTTGCAGATAGTGTGAACAAGACGTAATTAAACAACAGTAACTCAAAGACCAGATAAATTTTTAATTTAACAAATGGGTTCAATAAGGTAGGTAACATTGTCCCTTTTAAAATATTGCAGCCATGTGACTCCATTAGTCGTGCAAATTTTGTGTTGGGTAAAGATCACTGCAATACGTACATTAGCTGACCTATATCATACAAAACAACTTTTTGTAGTTTTAACCACGTTTATATGTTATTTCCTTATTGAATTAATGATTACCACATTTGTAGCTCAGTATCTTTTAAATTGAGTTATATTGTTATTTTTGTATTTGCTAAAGTATTTTAACTTTTGCTGCATTTTTTTCTGAAATCCAATTTCAATAAAATCTATGATAAATGATCTATGACATCTATGATAAATGATCCTACATTTAATGTCATAATGTAAAGCAAAGATGTATCATATATCTGTAGCACCCAGGGAAAGTAATAGCTATGATCACAACTACACTGTAAAAAGTCTGTTGAATATACCTGATTGTATTGTGTACAATAGTTACACATGATCAGGGCAGTGTTCATTTTGGCAAGAAATTTTAATTTAGTTTTAGTCATACTCTTTTGACTAAAATTCTTTTCAATTTTAGTCACAGTTTTAGTCACTAAACTAGTTTTAATTGTAGTCTAATTTTAGTCGACGAAAATATGTGGCAGTTTTAGTTGACTAAAATCAATTGTAGATTTAGTCGACTAAAATAAGTATGTTTTCTGAAGTATTAATTTAACAACTGCAATATAGTATGGACATTTTCTTACCATTCCACACTTCATCTGGCGTCTTCCCGGGAGCATCTCAAAAAACTACGGAAGCCTCTGCTCACCGCTCAATGAGCCGAGCTCTGATTGGTTCTTTTTACAGTAGCCCCAGCTGTTAGCTTTTTGTCTGATTCCTCTCTGCATCTTTCTTTTCCTCTGATTGGATTTCGTCACTGTCTATTTTCATGTCGTCTTTTATTTGTCAATGAAAATCAACATAATTTTAGTCATAATAATCGTCTCAAATAGGGCCGTCTATTTTAGTTTTCGTTTCGTTTTCGTCCGCAAAAATATATTTGCGACTAAAATTATGACGAAATATTTTAGTAAACAAAATTAACACTGGATCAGGGTGATGACAACTGATGTAACAATCACCTTTGGTTCAGTTTTTTTATTACATGTTAAACTAAAACAATATTAACATCGCTAAATGCCAGATCTATGTGTAACCTCACCCCGTGTCAAGTCTACACATGGATCTGGAACTGCTCATACAGAATGATTGGAGGACATGCCAGCAATTGTCCGTCATGGTTAGTCTTCAGCCAATCATAGTAAATCAAGCTCTTGTCAAATCCAGTCAGGAGAAAAGCACACAGATTTTTACCATCTAGAAATGCAAAATGTGCCCCTCTTTGCTCATTTTTCAATGTAAGAATTGTCTCTACTTCTCCTAAAGCAGAATCAATAGGCACACATACATCCACTGGTGCAATGTTTGTTTTGCATTGTGTGGACACTTGTTGCTATCGTCATACCTGGACACCAACCCATGAGCCTGCCCCAAAGCACAAACAACTGGTTCACACTACCAGTGGAGTCAAGTTGCATGGTTTAGTTGGAGCAGTACACAATGGATTTTGTCACTAGAATTTAGCTTTCCGCGCAGGGTTAAAAGAATATATGCCTCAACATGAATATTTGACATAGTCTCACATGAATAGATTTTAACCACAAGCAATCTGCAGGTGGGCAAATACTTTTACACAGCACTGGTCATCATGAGTTTTAAAAGTCAACAACTTCCATAAGGACAGTATGCTTGTGTGTACATTATTTTTGCAGGAGGAACATACTTTATGATTTCTCGAACTCTTGGGCCTGAAATTGGAGGACCAATTGGGATGGTGTTTTCATTCGCCAATGCACTGGCATGTGCACTCAATACTGTTGGTTTTGCAGAGGTGGTCCGTGATCTAATAAAGGTGCATCTTTATTTATTCAATGTAATATTGGTTTCATGACAAGCAATGTGAGTGCGACTGGTCTGAAATCACACAATTCCTTCTAAGTTTTTGATTATGGAATCAGGATTACAGTTGAAGTTGGCAAGTTATTGATGTTTTTGTGACTACTCTTACTGAATATTGCAGGAGTTGAGTTCTTCCATGGTCGATTCAGTCAATGATGTTCGTATTGTGGGTGTGATCACATTGACAATTCTTCTGATGATCACAATGGCTGGAATGGAGTGGGAGTCGAAGGTGAGCCTAGTGAGACAGACAATGTTTAGTTTTTGTTGTTTTTTTTACCAAAATTAATCTTTTTTCACCCCTTTGTTTTATTTTTCAGACCCAGATTTTGTTTTTTGTAGTTTTGTTGATCTCCTTTGCAAACTACATTGTAGGTACTATAATTCCTCCCCCCACTGAGAAAAAGGCTGTAGGCATCTTTGGATACAGAGGTAATTTACTGTGTTTTTGTTTTGTTTTTTCACAAATAATCATTTAATGTTTTAAATCTTAAAAAGTTCAGAAAAAGACTGGTGAAGCTGGTGTTCATGTGATAGGGCAACACTTATACAGTGGGGCAAAAAAGTATTTAGTCAGGCACCAATTGTGTAAGTTCTCCCACTTAAAAAGATCAGAGAGGCCTGTAATTTTCATCATAGGTATACCTCAACTATGAGAGACAAAATGAGGAAAAAAAATCCAGAAAATCACATTGTCTGATTTTTAAAGAATTTATTTGCAAATTATGGTGGAAAATAAGTATTTGGTCAATAACAAAAGTTAATCTCAATACTTTGTTATATAGCCTTTGTTGGCAATGACAGAGGTCAAACGTTTTCTGTAAGTCTTCACAAGGTTTTCACACACTGTTGCTGGTATTTTGGCACATTCCTCCATGCAGATCTCCTCTAGAGCAGTGATGTTTTGGGGCTGACGCTGGGCAACACAGACTTTCAACTCCCTCCAGAGATTTTCTATGGGGTTGAGATCTGGAGACTGGCTAGGCCACTCCAGGACCTTGAAATGCTTCTTACGAAGCCACTCCTTCGTTGCCCGGGCGGTGTGTTTGGGATCATTGTCATGCTGAAAGACCCAGCCACGTCTCATTTTCAATGCCCTTGCTGATGGAAGGAGGTTTTCACTCAAAATCTTACGATACACGGCCCCATTCATTCTTTCCTTTACACGGATCAGTCGTCCTGGTCCCCTTGCAGAAAAACAGCCCCAAAGCATGATGTTTCCACCCCCATGCTTTACAGTAGGTATGGTGTTCTTTGGATCCAACTCAGCATTCTTTCCCCTCCAAACACGACAAGTTGAGTTTCTACCAAAAAGTTCTATTTTGGTTTCATCTGACCATAGATGTTCTCCCAATCCTCTTCTGGATCATCCAAATGCTCCCTAGCAAACCGCAGACGGGCCTGGACGTGTCCTGGCTTCAGCAGGGGGACACGTCTGGCACTGCAGGATTTGAGTCCCTGGCGGCGTAGTGTGTTACTGATGGTAGCCTTTGTTACTTTGGTCCCAGCTCTCTGCAGGTCATTCACTAGGTCCCTCCGTGTGGTTCTGGGATTTTTGCTCACCGTTCTTGTGATCATTTTGACCCCACGGGGTGAGATCTTGCGTGGAGTCCCAGATCGAGGGAGATTATCAGTGGTCTTGTATGTCTTCCATTTTCTAATAATTGCTCCCACAGTTGATTTCTTCACACCAAGCTGCTTACCTATTGCAGATTCAGTCTTCCCAGCCTGGTGAAGGTCTACAATTTTGTTTCTGGTGTCCTTTGACAGCTCTTTGGTCTTGGCCATAGTGGAGTTTGGAGCGTGACTGTTTGAGGTTGTGGACAGGTGTCTTTTATACTGATAACGAGTTCACACAGGTGCCATTAATACAGGTAACGAGTGGAGGACCGAGGAGCCTCTTAAAGAAGTTACAGGTCTGTGAAAGCCAGAAATCTTACTTGTTTGTAGGTGACCAAATACTTATTTTCCACCATAATTTGCAAATAAATTCTTTAAAAATCAGACAATGTGATTTTCTGGATTTTTTTTCCTCATTTTGTCTCTCATAGTTGAGGTATACCTATGATGAAAATTACAGGCCTCTCTGATCTTTTTAAGTGGAAGAACTTACACAATTGGTGGCTGACTAAATACTTTTTTACCCCACTGTACATGTAAACTGTGTTATGATGTTGTGAATTAGTCTTTATAATGAGAGTTTTTCTGGATAAGCAGCCAGCTCTAGGTCACAGCTGCTGCCACAGTTAGTCGCTTTGGATAAAAGCGTCTGCTAAATGACAGTAGTAGTAGTAGTAGTAGTAGTACTTGATAGATTCTTTAACTAACAGATAAGAACCGGTTTGGGCCTCAACAGCCAGAGGACCAAATCAGAGCTAAGTCATTGTGATAGACATTAATACTACATCACAGTTCATACAGTTTGTGAGATGAAAATGCTTGTTTTTATTTTGTACAGCACAGCACTTGTAAAACATGAACCAGGACCAACAATTGTTAAAATGTCTTGAAGGTAGACAATGTAGTATTTTCCTGCCCTTGTATTTTTTTAATATCTAAACCAACAAAATGCATCAGTTCTAATCCTACACAGGTACTTTTAACTACTAAACCCATGTATTGTCAAAGTGAAGTAGAAATAATCAGTGTTGGGAATGCTACTTTAAAAAAGTAATTAGTTATAGTTACTCACTACTTGTTCCAAAAAGTTACTGAGTTAGTAACTGAATTATTCTACAAAAAAGTAATCAGTTACCTGAGAAATAAAACTTTGCAACAAAAGCAATTATATTTCAACACATGGTCTGTCAGCACTGGGGATTGAACCTCAGTCCTCTGCACAAGGGGCAAGTGCACTCCCACTAGACTAGAGTGGCCAGCTTGTCAGGCAGCCCACCCAACCTCAATATCAAATCAATCAATCAAAATCAAAAATATTCTATTAATCCCTGGAGGGAAATTAAGTGTTGTTGTAGCTCAGTTCTCATTTCGGGAGCCATAGAGGTTTCTAACTGTGGATAGGAAGGGTCTCCTGTAGCGGTCTGTGCTGCAGCGGATCTGAAGAAGCCTCTGACTTGAGACACTCTGTTGTTGAGTTACTGTGCTGTGAAGAGGACGACGAAGGCCTTTCATCATGTTCTTCATCCTCCCTTGGACAATCAACTCAAGAGACTCCAGATCAGTTTTCAGAGCAGAACCAGCCCTCTTTATCAAACTGTTCAACCTAATATTTTCAGATTAAAACATATAACTATGTGTTTGTATGTGTCTAGTCACATTATGCAATTTGTTTGCGCAGTTTATCTATTTAAAGTAATGCATGCATTTTACATTCACTGACAATAACGGCGTTGAAACATTGGAATTTGTAATTAATTTGATTATTCCGTTAAAATACAAACACATTGCGTAACGCTGTTACCTTGAGATGAGTATGAAAGTCAGCAGGTTTCAAAAAACACTTTGTAATGGAAACATTTGCTCATCTTCAGACCTGTTTTCTTGACTCATTATAGGTTTTTTGGCCAAGTTACATCTGCCAAACTTTGATAATGGCAAATGTTTATTTCATGAGGTAGTAACACAACTTAAAAGTAAGCAAAATATTCTGTGTGAAAATTCTAAATTTGTGCTATTTTTGTGAATTCACTTTTCTAAAAATCTGTTGTTTGAATTTTGAGTCTTTCATGATCTAAATACTTGTTTGTTTCCTTCCCTGTAGCGGATGTTTTCGTAGAGAACTTATCACCAAACTGGAGAGGTTCTCAAGGCAGTTTTTTCCAAATGTTTGCCATTTTCTTTCCTGCTGCCACTGGCATTCTGTCTGGAGTCAACATCTCAGGAGACCTTAAAGTATGAAGCAACAACAACAGCAAAAATTGCAGTGATACACATGAGCCTGTATATAGCCAAAACTTTAAGAAATGTGATGAATGCTGACCCATGTTCCATGCCTCGTCACAGGATCCTGCTACTGCCATTCCCAAAGGCACCCTAATGGCCATTTTTTGGACTACATTCAGTTACCTGATGGTAACAGTAACATCTGGTAGGTTATTATATTTCTGTGATTTTGTTTGATCCTGCTAAAGATTTGACCTGTTAATTAGTTGAATTAAATTGCAAAGTCAATTCTAAAAAAGCCTAGATGCTGTTTAAAATATGAATAAAAATGGAGTGCAACCAACTTAAGAAACACAGGCATTTAGCTAATGAGACAGACAGGTGTGGGGAGTGAGTGTGTTTTACTAGTATACAGATGCAGGACATGGACTGATTTATTGGGTTGTGAGTGGGGTGACAGAAAGAAACACAACACACAGACACATATATTAACCTGTTAGGAGACTATGTTCACACACACCAAAAACCATCAAAAAATGAAATGACTTTGAATGACATAACATAACTAAGATAAAGGTAAATGTTGTGTACTTGTATAGTGCATTTCTTAATTCAGACAACTCCCAAAGCACCTCACGCTGCAGTTTATCATTCACACACACACACACACACACTCACGTGTTTGGTGATGAACTACACATGTTGTAGCCACAGCTGTCCTGGGACACACACTGACAGAGCTGAAGCTGCCAGGCACCAGTGCCACCAGACCCTCCAACCACCTCTAATAGGGAGGATGGGTAAAGTGTCTTGCCCAAGGACACAACGGCTAAGTGACCTTTTTCTGGGTGGAGCAGGATTCGAACTTGTGACCATTACCAGATGACCTGTTCCACCAAATGAGCTACAGCTGCCCGTGTGGGAAGGTGTGGGGAACACTGATTACAGGGAAGCCAGTGACATCTGGTGTCTTTACCACCCAGATGTTTAAAGACAGATGTTAAAAGAAAGACACCACACTGTTACTTTTTGTGAAATCAACTAATGTGTTCCATGAAATTATGTCTTACTTTCAATGTTTTTCCTAATGGTTTTGTTCTGTTGGCTTCATGAGATTTGCAAATCATTGTATCCTGATTTTATTTAATTTCACAGTGTGCCAGCTCTTTTAGACCTGTGTTTGTAACTCAGCAAGACACCAGTGTTTTCATATCTTTACCATGAGTCTTCATTTTTCTTCAGGGGCATGTGTGGTGCGGGATGCTTCTGGGAATATGAGTGACATCATAACTGGAAATGACACTGATGGTTGTGTTGGACTGACATGTAATCTGGGCTGGAACTTCACACGCTGCATTCAGTCACGGTCCTGTGAATTTGGGCTGGCCAACAGTGTGAAGGTAGATGTCCATTTTGCTTTCAAAGTCCCTGCATGTTATTGGAAAGTGTAGCAAAAATAAAAAAGATAACTTTTTATAAGTATAAAAAAATAATATTTCAGTTTTTACTTGTAACATACTCCACATAGTATTGTGCAGCAGTCAGCTTCATCACTGTCAAAGCAGGAGATAGAACTGGGATTAAAGTTGAATATGGAAAAAAAATAATTCAAGATTATATAATTTTTTTTCAAAAACGCCTCCACGGGGCATTTAAAAGGGTGCAGAATAAAAGTACAGTATTTCCTTTAAAAATGATATTTGAATTAAAATACAGTATAATAAAACATTTATTTTAACGGGAACAACATTGGCATTATGTTTACATCTACCAGCCAATAGCTACACCATTGCTGGTTGCCTAATACGGTAAATAGTCCGAGGTGGCTACTATGGAAAATGGTGGAGTTGGCAAGCCAAGCAGCTGCTTCAGAGCCCTGGCGGTTTCGTTATACTTCTCGAAAGAGGAGCAACTAGAGAAGCTCGAAAACCAGAGGGAGTTTAGGTGAAGCCAGCAATAGATGGACCCATATGAAAATTTTTCACGACATCAAAATAATGTTGAACATGGCATCCTGACCTTGTTCTATTGTTTCAACCACAACATCCACACACTAGATGGTGTTATGGTGTTCGTGTTCCATATCCAACTTGAAGTACAAAACAGTATTCTAAAACATTTTAACATCTTTATGAGTGATCAATCATTAAAAATGACCAGCTCTGTGTCCTGTCTGATTACATTTTAATAACATGGAATTTAAAGAGGAACTCACCCCCTCTAAATTATCTTCCTGCCTTCTAACTGCTTTTTAAAAAAATTCTGAAGAAGGCGTTACTTTAAGAGGCGGTCAGAGCTGTGATTGATGTGTAGCACTTCTCCGTGTTTAGATTAGCTCCAGTGTGACTCTGCTGTGTTGTAGACAGGTAACTCGACCATGATGAGAATATAACATCTATAAATCCTATCCACACAATCACCGATTGATTGTTGTTAGCCACAATGCTAAAGCTATTGCCGTGTTGCTGACATGGGTCTGAGTAAATGTCTGAATAGAAATATAACGTGCACAAATCACATCCACACAATCACAGCAGTAAAATAAAGTCTTTGCCCAGATTTTACTGATATTAGTTATTCTCTTTGTTTTAGTTTTCAGCCAGTTGCTCTAAATCCATTTGTGCAGCTCTTTGGTGAGAAGCTGGAGACAACGGGCTGGCGCGAGTGTGTCTTGCTAAGTGATGGTTGTATACTCCAGGAGGCGTGTCTTAGAAACAATGCTGGTGACGTAGAAATGTAGCGCTGACGTGGATATGTACTGCTTTAAGCCAATCACAAAATTCAAATGTAATAGCCACCTTTCAACCCTAAGAGGGCAGCACTAAGACAATTTTAGTCCGAAAAGTGTAGAATTTAACAAGTTTACATGAAATTGTAAAAAAATGCCCAGAAACTGAAAAGTTGCATTGCTACAGACCCACTAATACAGTTTATTAGCAGAAAAAAATCTGTTTTGAGGGTGAGTTGCTCTTTAAGAGATAGATTACAGTGAAACACTTTTTGTGCAGCCAAAAATGAAATCAGAGACCCCGCTAATGGACAGTGATCACAGGTACCTCAGCAAAAAAGACCCCCAAAACTGACAGATATCCATTACATTTTATTCAAAGTTTAGACATAGAAGGGGATTTGACCATGCTCTAGTTCATAAAAAAAGCTGATGTACCAAGGTTTATGGACATTCCTAGATGACAGGACAGCTGGACGCCCTACCCCCTCAGCCAGACACCCCACTATAATGGACAAAATGTCTGGTCCCGGTAGTGTCCGCTCAAGCGAGGTTTCACTGCATTTCGTTTGGATAAGAGGAAACAGTCTCTGGTTAGTGGCTCCTTAACCAACAGACTTTTTTCTGCTCAACCTAGTTTTCTTTCCAGTTACTGATTCACTTCTTTTTCTGACATGTTCACCCTGACTGCACATTGAAAGCTTTAACATGGAGCACTGTGCACCAGTCCTTCCCTTTACTTTTAACAAGAATATGAAAATGTCCAGCCAGTTTGTGAAGTTCTGTATTATAAATGTTCCAACCAGGTACTGGGGCAACTTTCTGGCTTCTACTACCTCATCACTGCTGGTGTCTTCGCAGCCAGTTTGTCTTCTGCTCTCGGATTTCTCGTCTCAGCACCTAAAATCTTTCAGGTGATACACCATCACACCTAAACAGAACTTCATATAAAATGTAGAGAAAAAAAAAAAAAGAGCTATTCAACATAAAAAATTTAAAGGTGCCATATGTAAAAAATTTACAGTGAAATAATCACACAACGGTCTAATGGTCCAATGATGTGGAAAGTAAAACTACAGATTTTGATTTCAGCCAGCGGTTGCCAAGTCTTGAACACAAGCAGTTGCACTTCGACAATGACCAGCAGCAAAGAATAGAAGAAGCAGCCCTGAGGTAACTTGTAGTAAACAAGTTTACATCACAGATGCGTTCCCTGCTGCACAGCGTAGTGAGAGACACACTGAGCGTAGTAGTTCTACGAGTTTCTCACCGGAATCACTGACAGCCAACAATGGCATACGCTGTTGAGGGCAGTAAAAAAGAGCATCAGCAAAACGAGAAAAAAAGAAGCAACAGAAGTTGTTCGAGGTGTGGAATCAGTTCACACTAAAATCAAATGATCATGCTATTCTGCTACAATGCCTGGAGTCCTTAGTTGGCATCCTTGGATCAGCTCTCCAGTGGTTTCGCTTGTACTTTCAGGCCAGAAGTTTTAATGTTGCATTTGGAAATTGTGCCTCTGCTGTGTCGCCTCTTACCTGTGGAGTTCCCCAAGGTTCGATTTTGGGTCCACTTCTTTTTAACTTGTACCTTTTACCACTGGCAGGCATTTTAAAGAAATTTCAGGTGAATTACCACCTTTATGCCGATGACTGCCAGTTATATGTGGCCCTAAAATCAACTGATCCAGTGCAATCCCTTTCTAATTGTATGACAGAGATTAAGACTTGGCTCTCAGCAAATTTTCTCCACTTAAACGAGTCTAAATTGGAAGCAATATTGTTTTCCCCTTGTTCTCCTGCTGCTGTAGTCCCGACTCTGCCCTCCTGCTTGTCGGCTCTACTGAAACCGAACATCAAAAATTTGATGTCCATCAGATTTGATGTCCAGATTAACCAGGTTGTTTTTTCCACCTCCGTAGGCTGACCAAGCTAAAACCCATTTTGAGGAGAGAAGATCTTCACTCAGTCATCCATGCGTTTGTGACATCACGCCTTGATTATGCTAATTTTCTGTTATATGGTGCTCCTTCATCTGCAATAGTTCGTCTCCAGTTAGTACAAAATGCTGCTGCACGATTTTTAACTGGGACTACTTTGAAGCAACATATCACCCCTGTACTGTATCTGCACTGGCTGCCAATCCGCTATCGGATTAAATTTAGGATTCTTTTATTTGCTTTTAAATCTTTGCATGCCCTCGGGCCACCCTACTTGGCGCAGCTTCTCTGTCCCTATGTCCTGAGGCGTTCCCTGAGGTCCTCTGAGCAGCACTTGCTGGAGGTTCGTCCAGCCCGCTATAAGGCCCGCAGTGAGCGGGCGTTCTGATTTTGTGCCCCTAGCTTATGGAACCAGCTCCGTCTGACGGTCAGACTGTCAGGCTTTTAACTCTGTTGGGGCAGTCTAACCCCTTGCTGACCTTATTTTAGGGTTTTTATGTTTGTTTATATAGTATGTTTATTTTTATCTCTGTATTTGTTGTTTTTATTTGTGTACAGCACTTTGGTCGGCGTCACTGCAGTTTCTAAATGTGCTTTATCAATACATTGATGATGATGATGATGATGAAAAAGCCATGGCATGCAAACATTTTAAGGTGGAGCTCAAATACCAGTTCGCACCAGTTTTATGCTGCAGCACCTTCAAAAAAAGCATCCATGTGTGTCATGTTCCTATTATACATGTTGGTTCTGAATGTAAAGTTGCACAATTCAAAGTCAGTGTTAAAAGCACAATTGTTTTTTTGATACTAAGAATGATAACTACACTTATCTTTTTTATTTTTGATTATAAGAATTATATTTTTACACATTTTTTCACATAACTTTGTCTCAGGGAATGTTAAGTTTCAAGTAATATTTATATATATTTGGTTTTCCATCTTATTTTGCATGATATGAATACAATAAAATGCATTTTATACTTAAAATTTAAAAAATCTTGTTTTCATTGTTAAGTAATTTGTCTTTTTTATACAGTTAAACCTTGTTTTATTCGATTACTAAAATATTTAATAGCTGTAGCCCTAGATGAGATTAATATTTTTTTTTACAAAAATTACAACAAAATGACAAGAAAATTGTCTATGTGAGACTTTGCTTGTTTTTTTAAAGATATTTAACATAACTAGATCTAAGTGTTTTTTTTGTTGAACATAGAAAATTTGTTTTTTGAATCGACTGATTTGCAATGAATCTATCTGTAAACGTGTAGTTTTGTGTAACATATGATTATATTGCAAAGTTTTTTCAAATCCCTCTTTTATTTTTTTAGTGTCTTTGCAAGGACAAAATATACCCGTACATTATATTCTTTGCAAAGGGTTATGGAAAAAATAATGAGCCACTCCGGGCCTATCTTCTCTGCTACCTGATTGCTATAGCCTTCATTATCATTGGTGAGTGTGATACAAGACCCTTTTGTCGCAATCTTTTCTTTATTGTTGTGAGTTTGAAGCACTCTTAGAAGTTTGTCTTTTCAATTTATGATATTTTTGTTTCTTCGGTTTCCTCACAGCGGAGTTAAACACCATTGCAGCCCTGATCTCCAACTTCTTTATGTGTGCCTACTGTCTCATAAACTTCAGCTGCTTTCATGCTTCTATCACCAATTCCCCTGGTGAGTTATCACCTTTTTTATAAATACAATATTTCTTGAGAGTTGTGGAATGTTAACTGACAAATCAGCAAATTAGGACTCAGACTGAGCTCACATTAAAAAGAAGTGCAGCAGTGTGACCTCTGTGGCTCTTATTATATTGATCCCATTACACTGATAACTGACTCTAATGTTATTTCATGAGTCGGAAAGGTTTCAGATGGACTTCTGCTGTGAACTCTAAACTTCGGATAATGATCATCAGCCACAATCACAAATATATTCAAATTACAGTTGTTAAACCACTATTACAAATTGACCTACAGTGGGGCAAAAAAGTATTTAGTCAGCCACCAATTGTGTAAGTTCTCCCACTTAAAAAGATCAGAGAGGCCTGTAATTTTCATCATAGGTATACCTCAACTATGAGAGATAAAATGAGGAAAAAAAATCCAGAAAATCACATTGTCTGATTTTTAAAAAATTTATTTGCAAATTATGGTGGAAAATAAGTATTTGGTCACCTACAAACAAGTAAGATTTCTGGCTTTCACAGACCTGTAACTTCTTTAAGAGGCTCCTCGGTCCTCCACTTGTTACCTGTATTAATGGCACCTGTGTGAACTCATTATCAGTATAAAAGACACCTGTCCACAACCTCAAACAGTCACGCTCCAAACTCCACTATGGCCAAGACCAAAGAGCTGTCAAAGGACACCAGAAACAAAATTGTAGACCTTCACCAGGCTGGGAAGACTGAATCTGCAATAGGTAAGCAGCTTGGTGTGAAGAAATCAACTGTGGGAGCAATTATTAGAAAATGGAAGACATACAAGACCACTGATAATCTCCCTCGATCTGGGGCTCCATGCAAGATCTCACCCCGTGGGGTCAAAATGATCACAAGAACGGTGAGCAAAAATCCCAGAACCACATGGAGGGACCTAGTGAATGACCTGCAGAGAGCTGGGACCAAAGTAACAAAGGCTACCATCAGTAACACACTACGCCGCCAGGGACTCAAATCCTGCAGTGCCAGACGTGTCCCCCTGCTGAAGCCAGGACACGTCCAGGCCCGTCTGCGGTTTGCTAGGGAGCATTTGGATGATCCAGAAGAGTATTGGGAGAACATCATATGGTCAGATGAAACCAAAATAGAACTTTTTGGTAGAAACTCAACTTGTCGTGTTTGGAGGGGAAAGAATGCTGAGTTGGATCCAAAGAACACCATACCTACTGTAAAGCATGGGGGTGGAAACATCATGCTTTGGGGCTGTTTTTCTGCAAGGGGACCAGGACGACTGATCCGTGTAAAGGAAAGAATGAATGGGGCCATGTATCGTAAGATTTTGAGTGAAAACCTCCTTCCATCAGCAAGGGCATTGAAAATGAGACGTGGCTGGGTCTTTCAGCATGACAATGATCCCAAACACACCGCCCGGGCAACGAAGGAGTGGCTTCGTAAGAAGCATTTCAAGGTCCTGGAGTGGCCTAGCCAGTCTCCAGATCTCAACCCCATAGAAAATCTCTGGAGGGAGTTGAAAGTCCGTGTTGCCCAGCGTCAGCCCCAAAACATCACTGCTCTAGAGGAGATCTGCATGGAGGAATGGGCCAAAATACCAGCAACAGTGTGTGAAAACCTTGTGAAGACTTACAGAAAACGTTTGACCTCTGTCATTGCCAACAAAGGCTATATAACAAAGTATTGAGATTAACTTTTGTTATTGACCAAATACTTATTTTCCACCATAATTTGCAAATAAATTCTTTAAAAATCAGACAATGTGATTTTCTGGATTTTTTTTCCTCATTTTATCTCTCATAGTTGAGGTATACCTATGATGAAAATTACAGGCCTCTCTGATCTTTTTAAGTGGGAGAACTTACACAATTGGTGGCTGACTAAATACTTTTTTGCCCCACTGTATCTAGGAAAATCCCTTCAGATCGATCTTGTGAAACCACATACGGCATCCTCGAAGAAACAAGAACAATTAAACACAGTCGTTCTTTTCACATTAAAGTCAGTGAGTTCTGTTCTCTGTTGTTTCTTTCAGGATGGAGGCCTTCGTTTAAATACTACAGCAAATGGACATCTCTGTTTGGGGCAACAATCTCTGCGAGTCTCATGTTCCTGTTCAGTTGGTGGGCTGCTCTCGTCACTTGGTGTATCATCCTCTTTCTTTTTGGATATGTCAGCTACACGAAACCAAGTGAGTCCTCAATGGATTACTGCCTTGAAGAAGACATTTATTTTTTGCAGGCCAGCAGGCACAGTCAGTTGAGAAAAAATAATCCTATGTCCTTTTTTAGTTTGTTTGTTTTTGCAGTTTAAAACAAAATGATTTCCATTTTTTTTTTCCAGTTAATGGAACAGTTTATTTAGGAAAACTTTAACTTTACAATTAGTTCCAGAAATGTAAGAAAACATTTTACCAGAAAAGCACAGAGTGCAGACCTCCACCAAGTAGCTTAATTCCGGCCATGCTGTGATCTACACCAAAAGACTTCCCCAAACCAACAGGTGGCAGCGGGAAAGGTTGTGTTTTTTATCAGGGTTTATTTGTTTGTCTATTTGTCTGTTGAAAAGATAACTCAAATACTTTTGGATATATTTTGAAATTTTCTAGATAGGTCAGAATCCTGGTATAAATTTCATCAAAATTCCAGAAGGTGATCTGGATCACCACCAAAATCTAATCAATTGGTCCTTTTACCATTTCCAACCTTTCCTGAAAATTTAATCAAATGCATCCAGATGTTTGTGAGTTTTCTCGTTAACAGACAAACAAATGTACCCTGATGAAAACATAACCTCCCCCTGCTGCCACCTAGTGGCTAGGTGAGGTAAAAATGGAAAAAATGACCAACTAATAGAGTACATTGTTACAATCTACCTGCAGATATAACGGGACAATGAAACGTATCTTAATTTATATGCAAACAATCACAATTCACTTTTTTCAAGCAGTTGATTCCAAGCTGTTTTTTCAGCCGAAGGTTTAAATGTTTCAGGTTTAATGAAACAAGAAATAGGTTGATATTTGATATCTCACAGGTATTTCATGGTTTGTATAGCTAAATATCTCTTAACTATGCTTCCGTTAACAAGCATTTTTATTATAGATTGTAAAAGTTGATCAAACTGCGGTGAATTATTTACAGCATTTACAGCATTTGCCCCTCACAAAGAATTATTTTTCCTGACAGAGGTAAACTGGGGTTCATCAATCCAAGCAGGGACCTACAACATAGCCTTGTCATACTCCGTATCTTTGACTGGTGTGGAAGATCACGTCAAAAATTTTAGGTAAGTCATTTCAAATTTCAATTAGCATTCTTTATTTTATCTCATAGAAGTATTCTTAAAGTAGTGCGTTCTGTGTCCTGCTGAATCTCAGTGTTTCCTCCGACACCACTGACCATCAAATACTCCACAGATGTGAGCACATCATAGGGATCAAGCTTGATTTAAATTTTATCTGACATATTCCAATATGCACATTGTCATAGTTTGTTCTCATCATCATCATGGGGTCCACAGGTTTTTGGTTTAGATCCAATTTTGCTTTCATTACAAATCATGTAATGCTGACAACACTCAGCTTTATCTTTCAGTGAGACCAGATGAATTTGATCATTTGCAGAAACTTTAGGCTTGCCTTGGAGATGTAAAGATCTGGGTTTCTTGTAATGTTTTATGGTTTAACACAGAAAAAATTAGGTTGTTGTCTTTGGGCCTAAAAAACTTAAAGAGACTATGGATCCAGACAAGGTCAAGTCATCTCTTGCCTTATTTCGCTTTGCATCAATGAAAAATCTCTGTAAATTTTGATCATGAGCTTTCCTTTAAAGGTGCGGTATGCAATAGTTAGACCTTTAGGTCATAGAGTCCTGCAGTTCATGTACAAACCTTAATACTTCAGAATAAAATATATCATATTTTATGCATATAAGGGTTAAAACTTTACAGTAAATTTAGAATGCTGCAACGGAAAGGCTGACAATTACCCCAAAGCCTGAACACATGGCTCCATTTTTGGTCTCTCTGCACAGCCTTCTATGTAGACTCTAAGTATTTTCTATCACGTCCCTATATCCAACACACTTCGCTCACACAAAGTATTTAGTGGTTCCAAGAATTTTCAGAACTAGAATGGAAGGCAGAGCTTTTGGTTAGGTTAGATTGAATTCAATTAGATAGAACTTTATTAATCCCTCTGGAAGGTTCCTCAGAGAAATTATGGTTCCAGCAGCAAACACTGTCATACAGATTCAAAGAATAAACAAGTAAGGTCACAGTACAAAGGGAAAGATTAATAATGAGCATGAGAGAGTCCAATAGTGGTTGAGTTATTGCATATTATTGTCATATGGATTTACATGAACAAACAAGTAGGATCTAAATATAGAATATATACAATAAATGAGAAAGAGAATCCAATTGTCATGTTATTCGGGGGGGGGGTTTGTATTGAGCTCCAAGAGCGACCCAAACTTCAGACACACGGGAAACAGAGTAAGATAAACAGTGGTTTAATTCTTTAGAGCACGATGATAATACAATGGTGAATAATAATGCAGACGATGAACACACAGGACTGGAACTGAGGAAGGCACAGGCTTGATCCTGGCAGCAGAGGAGAACAGGGTTAGTGCAAGGTCTCCTAGTGTGGAACAACACAAGCTGCAGTGTGTAGGGATTGTGCTCACTGAACTCACTGTGCATAGAAGGCAGGTGGAGCGTGAGGAGGGAATCCGGCAGGACTGCAGCGGTGGTGGTGATCCGGGAGATGAGACCTAGTGAGAGATCCGGGGCGTGTGCTGATCCTCCGTGTCCTTGTGACAGGGGTGACAGCGGTGCGCGGGTCCGGATGGTGTGGATCCAGAGGGGACCAGAGACAGACAGGCAGCCAGGGGGAGAGGCGTCGTGGAACGCACGACTTAGAGACAGTCCGTGGAGAAATGGGTCCTCTGTTTTCAGCCGGTTGATGACCACGCCTGAGAGGAAACCCAAGACCGGGAGGAACGCTCCTGGACACGGGACTGAGAGAGAGAGAGAAGGCTGGTTAGAAACACCACTAACAGACACTGTCATAAATACTCTCCAGCCACTCTGTACCACAAGATGAAGTGGAACAAACTGGCATCTGTCTGTGGTTCCTCCTCTGTATAAATACCCAGCTCTCCTGAGCTGGGTAACGACCCACACCTGCAGCCACTGATGAGCACTGCCACGCCCTGTGGAGACAATTAGTGGAGAGCACACAGAACCACACACCAGCTACAGAGATCCTGACACCAATAGATAGATGAGTTTTTGTACATTACTGTCCGAATTGTTTTAAATTGTTTGTCATTAGTTAGACTCATTACTCCTCATGATCCCCCCCACTTTCCTATTTGCCCTCCCAGCGAGTTGTACAGTTTGATGGCATGTGGGACAAAGGAGTTTTTAAGTCTATTCGTTCTATACTTGGGGAGAAGCAGCCTGTCGCTGAACAGACTCCTCTGGGTGTTAATGACAGTGAGCAGAGGGTGCCTGGCATTGTCCATAATGGACAGCAGTTTGTTCACTGTCCTCCTCTCTGCCACTGTCACCAGATAGTCTAGCTTCATTCCAACCACAGAACCAGCCCCCCTGATCAGTTTGTCCAGTCTGGATGAGTCCTTTTTTGCTGTGCTGCTCCCCCAACACACCACAGCGTAGAAAAGGATGCTGGCAACCACAAACTGGTGGATCAAAATGATCAAAGGTTTAGCGGTCGACCTTCACAATAAATAGATTTTACATTTGTCACTGTTCAAACGTTGCAAGTTTTTAGTAGCTAGTTGTTGCTACAGTAGCTAACATAAAGCTGTTGACCACCCAGCTAAATTTACTGTATGTTATGTTACAATATCTAAACATAGCTATGTTACAATAAGGACTTATGGTTTTAAGCCTTGTGCTCTGTCTTTTAGCATTGGTAGGAGTTCACTCAGGGGCACATTTAGAGACAGGAAGTGAAGGCAAGTACTTGCTCCTGTGTTATCAGGAGGTCTAAGTGCCACCTCAAAAACTCAGCCAAGGAGAGTGTCCACCTGTTCTCCTCTCGTAAATATTGTCTTTAATCTCTTTTATTTTATATGGCCCCACTACATTGTAACAACAACAGGTAACAATATCTCAGCTAAAGTTTGGTGCAAATACTGGTGCTAGCCCAGAATTAAATGCATGTTTCACTTACCATCCCCTTTGAAACATGCGGTGTATTTAGTTTTTATACACAGCTTTTCCATTAGTTTTGGGTCAATAAATAATGACAATAAATGATCATCTGTTGTGTGTTTTTAGAACCAAGAAGAGATTTTTTCCAATGACTTGATACACACAGTATCTGTTTTCCCAACAGTTTTCTCACGTTATCTTTCAGGCCACAATGTCTTGTTCTGACTGGGCCCCCAAACCAGCGACCTGCACTGGTGGACTTTGTTGGTTCCTTCACCAAACATGTTAGTCTAATGATATGTGGGGACATTCTAATGGTACGTCCTTTAGATACCTGATTTTTAATAAGCAACTTATTCTTATACTCTATAGTATAATAAGATTTTTTATACTGCACTCTTCCAGGAGCAGGGGAGGAAAACACAGACACATGATGATACTGACAGTTCAGTTAAGTGGTTGAACAAGAGGAAGGTTCGATCATTTTACACTCCTTTTTCTGCTGACAGCCTCAGAGCAGGAGCTAAACACTTGCTTCAGGTACATCCCTCACAATAGAAGTCTTGTTTATCTGTGAAAAATAAGGACAGGGCATGAGAGGTGTGTGACCATGCCAGCTACCTCTTTCTGTGTGAGATCTAAAGCAAAACACTACCAAATCTACCAGGTCAAATTTAAAGACAGTTGGTGGACAGTTTAAACACTGTTAAAAGATTCCATTTTAGAAGGTAGCCAGTATTGGTTAAATTAAAAAGGCAACTGGACTCTTTCGCTTCTTATCCAAGGAACTTTCCCAACTCATAATGAAAAGTGCAGAGTGTCCAGATATGAGGAGCAAACATCTTCAAGAATCAAGACTAAAGTCATTTTTTCTCAAATGATTAGGATGTTTATTATCTAAATAAAATCTCACCTTGTGTTTGTTGACAGTTGATACTGAATGTCAGTGAAGTGTGAAGAAAAATCCAATTTTTTAAAATTCTCCCTTCTCTGAAGGCATCTGGTCTAGGCAAGCTGAAACCCAACATTCTGGTTCTGGGCTTCAAGTCCAACTGGAGGGAGAGTCCTCCTGAAAGCATCGAAGATTATATCAACACCATTTAGTAAGATATTTTTGTATTTGGTTAATTATGTCAGTCATTAATTATCTATACACATTTATTCCTGTTCAAGGTCACAGGAAGCAGGTGTCTATCTCTAGCAGTCATTGGGTGAGAGGCGGGGTAACACTGGGACAGGCTGCCAGTCCATCACAAGGCTACATATAGACAGACAACCATTAACACACACTCACACCTAGGGACAATTTTGAGTTGTCAATTGCCATCATGCATATTCTTGGTCTGTGGGAGGACACCGAAGACCCTGGAGAAAACCTGTATATGCAGACAAAAAGCAGAACTCATGGAGAACATATTAAATCCAAACAGAAAGTCCATACTGATTTTGAACGCAGCAACTTCTCGCTTCAAGGCAACAGTGCTACCAATTGTGCCACCCTGTAGTCTTGTTAATTATGTGTGAAATAAAATAAAATAGAATACAATTACTTATTCATGGTTTTACTGGTTTTAAAAAGTTTATTACAGATCAAATTAAATGTTTACAGGAATTTGGCTAAACAATGTCTAAAATTCAGTCTTTCACTTTTTAAACATAAATAAAATCAACACGTTTGTATGTAATTTCCAAGCAAACAGCATTTTTTTAAAATAATTTCCTTTCTGATTAACTTGTAAAATGGGCTGTGTTTTCTCCCTTTTCCCCAGTGATACATTTGATGCCAACTACTGTTTGTGCATTTTGAGGATGATGGATGGACTGGATGTCTTTGATGATTTAGAATTTGAAGGTTAAATCCCAAAATCAATTTTTTCCATTATGTTTAAGCACATATTAAAGTTTATATGAATCACAGAAATTGATAATATCATGTTTATCTTTCAGTAAACCAGGGCTTTGAGCCTGATGAATCTGTGGAAAATCAGGATCAACAAACAAATGAGGCGGAATCAAGTGAGACTAAATCTGCTGACATGTAGACTTTCAATTTTTGTATTACATCTTAAAGTTAAGGTTTACATAAGTAAAAGCAGTGTCTGAATTTGCACACCAAAAAAAAAAAGAAAGATCAAAGACCTTGGTAATCAGTCAGCCATTTTTTGAGCCTACAGTGGTGTGAAAAACTATTTGCCCCCTTCCTGATTTCTTATACTTTTGCATACTTGTCACACAAAATGTTTCTGATCATCAAACACATTTAACCATTAGTCAAAGATAACACAAGTAAACACAAAATGCAGTTTTTAAATGATGGCTTTTATTATTTAGGGAGAAAAAAAATCCAACCCTACATGGCCATGTGTGAAAAAGGAATTGCCCCCTGAACTTAATAACTGGTTGGGCCACTCTTAGCAGCAATAACTGCAATCAAGCATTTGGGATAACTTGAAACAAGTCTTATAATTATAAAAATAATAAAAGCCATCATTTAAAAAACTGCATTTTGTGTTTACTTGTGTTATCTTTGACTAATGGTTAAATGTGTTTGATGATGTGTGACAAAAATGCAAAAGAATTAGAAATCAGGAAAGGGGCAAATAGTTGTTCACACCACTGTACTTGTTCCTTTTCAGAGTCACAGGGAATGGGTGTCTACCTTTAGTGGTCACTGGGTGAGAGACAGGGTCACACCTGGACAAACTTTGATAAAATTGTGACTGGCAAAAAATGAAATCAGTCAATCCTTTTTTAGTGTTATTTCAAGCACAGTTAAATAACTTCAGTGTAATTTTTAAACAAGCTAAATTCAGAATAAGTTGTAGTTGCTGTAGTTCTTGGTAATATTAGTACAACAGAGCTCTCACAGCATGTGGATGTGTAAATACTGGATTAGACCAAATATTGCATCATGCTTATGAGGGATTCTCCTCCTCCATGTGTTTGTTCAGCTGATAACATGTCTGACGAAGTCAATAGCGATCAGATCAAGACTGTGTTTCAAAACAATCAGGGGAAGAAAACTATTGATGTCTACTGGATCGCAGATGATGGAGGTGAGTGTAATAATTTTCCTTTCACTTCTGTTTTACTTTGAATTTCCACATTTCATGTATGTTGAAAAATGAGTTAGCTGTATGTTTAAGTCTAACTTTTAGTGCTAACTAAATAAAGTTTTCCTCTTCGAGGTTTGACTTTACTGGTACCGTATCTGTTCACCCGGAGGAGGCGCTGGCGCAAGTGTAAGGTCAGAGTTTTCATCGTGGGTGATGAACAGAACATGGAAGAGAGCCGCAACGAGTAGGTTCTTTTCATAAATCTATTTTTGAATTTGATTTAAAGAAGAAAAAGGTTTTAGTCATTTGCAGGTGTGAGCTTGAATAAATGTTACTCCATGTTCAAATATTCATCTTTGTGTTTAGTTTAGCAGAAAAGGTAAAAAATTAAACACAAAAAAAGCTTGTGTGCAGATGGTTCCAAATGTATGGCAAAGTATGGCTCATCATTAGACAATATACAGTACACAGATGCTGAATGCTACCCACAATGCATTGCACAAATCCCCATCATATCGTTGGAGCCTTAATGAAAGTGAAAACAAGATACAGTGTTTGTGAAAGAAAAATGATCAACAGAAAGTGAAAATAAATAAAAAAAGTTGTATTAAGTTATGAAAATTATAAATTATTTCATATCACTAAAAAAACTTAAATAGTAAGTTTAATAATATAATACAATTTTTTCTGTCTTTCCAAACATCACTAAATGGTTAAAATTTAAAATTTGACATAAAATTCATATGGCTCAACCGCATGACTTCAGTTTAATGACTGGTAAACACATTTGTGAGCTATAGGAATGTTATATTCTTAAAAAATCTGATCTGAACTGTATTATATGAACTTTCACATAGATATTCAAGTTAAAATTTTGTTTTCAGTTGGTAAATTAAGTAACTGTATTTCAACTAAATAAAACAGCTTTCAACCATATTCTCCTTCATTTCTCCAGTGAGTTCTGCCTGTTAGTTGGATAAGTCCTGAGCGCTCATGGTTTATAACTGAGTGAGTACTGCAGGGAGCGTCTGACAGATCTAAACATATACAATTTGTTTATGTTTTTTTAGGATGCTCGCTCTGCTGAAGAGGTTTCGACTGGATGTTCATGATGTTATAGTCATGACAGACATTGAAAAACATCCTCATCCGAAGAGGTATCTCAGGACACCCTTTGCTCTCTTATAAAGTTGCAGCTCACATACACAAAAACACTCTGCTACTTCAATGCAGGGCTTCAAAAGTTTAAAGAAATTAGTACCTTTAAGGTCACTGTGTGAGAAATCTTTTCATACATTTACTACCTTGACTTGCAATTTCTACCGTAGTTGGATTTAATATAGATGTTTGCAGCATTTTACGTCCACTCAACATGAGCACAAATGTCATACAATTTTGAGCTATTCTTTTATCAACTGGATTGCATTCACAAATTTGGAAATTAATTTCTTATTTTTTCTCTTCAACGCAGACTCAAAAAGCAGATTGACACCCCCACCATTGGTTGAATATGCCTTACCTGTTTTATTTATACAGAAACCAGTTTTGTTATGTATTTGGCATCATTGTTTTGTTAAAACAGCCAACTGTGTCTGAGTAATATAAGCAATTACTTGTAGGTTGTAATTTATTTCAAGGTGGTTGTTAAAATGTCGTACAGTTGAAGCTTCATGACTATGAGTTGACCTCAGTAGCAAAGATCCACCAAGTGAACAGTAGCACACACTGTTTCCAAAGCATACATCAATGCCGAGGCAGTATTGCTTTTAGCGTCACACTGCTTCCTCATAATGCAAACGCAGAAAAGAAAAGTAAAATCTTACATTTCTAAAGTTTTGCTTCTTTAAGCAGCTGTAAGGAGTTTGACATTTTTGGGCTCGCGATTGCCCCTTCAGGCCTAACGCCTAACAGCAGCCTTTATGGTAAGCTTGTGCATAAGACGAGCATGCTGTACGTGCACTCGCAGCTGAGTGAGTTCTGTATTCAACAATTTACAGATTTGCATGCATCACTTCAACTGAGATAATAAATGTGATGTATGATATTTAAATCAAATCAGCTGTGAGCACATCAGACAGCTTAAAAATGTTTCTACTACGGGAAATATGTGGAAACTCAGATAAGCGTTTGACTCACATGCAGAACTCAGGCTTAACTCAGATTTCAAAGTTGTTAAAACTGACTTTATTTTCAACAATGATCAAACTTGGGGCATTATGAGGAAGCAGAGAGAAAGGTTTAGATGACTCCGGATTTCACAGAGCTACAGAGAGTCTGGGGAGACACAGAGTGTAATCCAGACCAGGCTCCGAAAAAGCTCTGCTTCTTCTCCGCCCACGCACCTTAACGAGCAGAGGTTCCAGTGTTCCAACCAACATTCTTCTTCCTGGGAAAATGACTCACTCAGTACAGTCGCTCAAAGAACCTGACACAACTCTTTTCCCCATGTATTTAGTAATAATTTCTTACCTTTCATGCAAAAATGACACAACCTGCAGGTCTTTTCTCATACCGAGATGCTTTCAGCATTTTCCACTTCTCAAATGCCAAACCAATCTTTACCGCCATCGATCCAACTCAAGTTTCCCCCTTTTTATCACACTGGAAAAAACTCTTGGATTGGTTCTGGGCTGGAGTGCGCTCTCTTGTTCTCGGTGGAATCCATGCTACAAACGCTACTCTCTGCAGCTTTTAGCTAGCGATAGCAAACGCTATGCCTAAGCGTGAACGCCCATGACTTCATGATGCATGCGAGTGCCTCTGGAAAGTTCAAGTTTATTTATTTATAAAGCGCCAGTTCATCACAAAGTCATTTCAAGGCACTTCACAGAAAAATCAACCAATTAATAATAAAACATTTTCTATCTAAGGAACCAGCCGATTGGGCTGAATTGTTAGTTCAGTACAATCCCCCATCCTGAGCAGCACGATTTGCGACAGTGGAAAGGAACGACTCTCTTTTAACAGGAAGAAACTTCTAGCAGAACCCAGCTCAGGATGGGCAGCCTTCTGCCTTAGCCGGCTGGGGTCTGAGCTGACAGGAAAGAGACACAGACAAACACCGATGGATTTGGGCCAGTCGTCATGTCTATAGAAAGATAAACAGAAGTACAGTGTGTGTTTGACCAGAACAAGCTCTATTAATAACTAATTAAATTATTTTACATGCATTTAGAGGCAACTACGGTGAAAATGCCTGGGATCTTTCTAATGACCGGGACATTGTTGGAGCATATGTGAGGAAGAAATTATACAGTTCGACACATTTATTTGTTGTTAAACTTGCTCAGAGTCCCTTTAAACAATGCTACAGCTAACAGTAACTTTGCATTGGAAGACATTTGGTTTGCGTACAGTGTTCTTTATCACTGTTTGTTTATTGTTGAGCTATGTTGTAATATTATGTAATTATTTGGGGTATAATGGATATTATGTTGTATGTTCAATGTCCATCCTAGAGTGCAGCCTCAGCAGCCTGCACTTCCTTTGACACTGTTTTTAAAAATAAAAACATACTGTGCAATTTTAACTTCATTTAAAAAATTTGATTTTCTACTCTTTACTTGTTATAACCTTTTTATTTCCACTGAAACTCACCTTTGCTGTACTTTTCCTTTTGTTATAGCTCTGGTAGGTTTATGGAAAGTATCTCCACCTTCAGACTGTACGATGAACAACAGGAAGGCGTCTCAGTGCAGGAACTCAGACATGGCGCCCCCTGGAAAATATCTGACAAAGAGTTTGAGGCCTTCAGAGTTAAGGTAGTCATGCAAATGGAGCAAAATGCCTTTTGAAGATAAAATCTGTCTGGCATACAGTATATACAGTCCGGTCTGTATATATTTGGACACTAACACAAGTTTTGTTTTCAGCTGTTTACCAAACCATATTTAATATACAGTTATATGATCAATATGTGCTTAAAGTGCAGTCTCTCAGCTTTAACTTGAGACTATAGAATGAAGGGTTTTAGGAATTGTAGCTCTTTAATATTTAGCTACCTCTTTTTCAATGGACCAAAGGTAATTGGACAGTTGACACAAAAGCTATTTCATGAACAGGTGTGGGCTGTCTGGAGTTGATTCCAAGTGTGACATTTGAATTTAGAGGCTATTGCTGTAAACCAACATCATGTGGTCAAAGGAGCTTTCAGTGGAAGTGGAATAGGCCATTCTTAGGCTGAAAAAAAGAAGAAATCCATCAGAGAGATAATGGAAATGCCAGGGTTGGCAAAATCAACAGTTTGGTACATACAAGAAAGGAAGAGTGCACTGGTGAAGCTCAGGAACTCCAGAAGGCCTGGACGTCCACAGAAGACAACAGTCGTGGATGATCCCAAGATTATTTCCATGGTGAAGAAAAATCCCTTTGCAGCATCCACCCAAGTGAAGAACATTCTCCAGGATGTAGGTGTACAAGTATTCAGAAAAGCAAGTACAGAGGGTTCACCACAAGGTGCAAACCATTAATCAGCCTCAAAAATCGAAAGATCAGATGGAACTTTGCCAAAAAAGGAGGCCGAAAATCAAAAAAGCAGACAGATGAAACTCTGTGCCAGAATTATGGGAAAAAGAAAGTAGGGAGAAGGCTTGGAATGGCTCGTGATCCAAATCACACAAGATCTTCTGGAAAACATGGTAGAGGCAGTGTAATGGTGTGGGCATGTCTGGCTTCAAATAGCACTGGGTCACTGGTGTTTATTGATGATGAAACAGAGGACAGAATCAACCAGATGAATTGTGAAGTGTATAGGGATAAAATTTCTGCTCAGAGTCAGCCAAATGCAGCAAAGTTGATTTGAAGGCGCTTTATAGTACAGATAAACAATGACCCAAAACATACTGCAAAAGCAACCCAGGAGTTTTTTAAGAAGTAGAATATTCGGCAACGGCCGAGTCAATCCCTAGCTCTCAACCCAATCAAGCAGCATTTGTCTTGTTTAAGACAAAACTTGAAACAGAAAGACCCAGAAACAGGCAACAACGGAAGACAGCTATATTAAAGCCCTGGTAAACCATCACAAAGGAGGAAACCCAGAATTTTGTGCTATCCATGGGTTCTAGACCTGAGGCAGTCATTATCTGCAAAGGATTCTCAACACAGTATTAAAAATTAACATTTTATTTCTGGTATTTATGGTTGCATTTCAGATCCAATGTACAAGTACATGCAGAGCCCAAATTATGAAAATGTTGTCACTGTCCAGATATTTCTGAGCCTAACTGTATATATACATATAAGTTCTAGATGTGTCATCTCTTTCATGTGACTTCAAGTCCTTTTGTTTGCTTTTTCTCTTTCACAGACTCAAAGTAAAATGAGGCTAAATGAAATCATCCGCAAGAATTCACAACACTCTGCTCTAGTTCTTGTGTGAGTATGCAGTCGTCCAAAATCTTTACTGTCTGGGACATAACAAACAAATTGAACAACATACTGAGCAAACTTGCAAACAAAATGTTGGAATTTTACCACAAAGTTGTTATAAATGTTCTAAAGTCACATGTGTTTTTTACACATTTAGTTCTTGATTTTGTTTCATGTAAAAATGTTGATGAATTAAATGATTTTGTTTCTCTTCAGGAGTCTTCCAGTGCCACAGAGTGACTGTCCCAGCGCTCTGTACATGGCCTGGCTGGACACGCTGACATGTGGCCTCCACTGTCCTGCAGTGCTGATCCGAGGAAACCAACAGAACGTCCTCACGTTCTACTGCCAGTAAATGAACAATGGGGCAGATGAAGGAGTCCCTCAGGGATGATAACAAGGGAAACTGACTTTCAGTAACTTGCTGTAAAATAGAGATGAGACAATATAAAATAAAATGCAGGTTGTATAATTAATACAGAGTTAAAAGCTACTGACACATTAATCAATTTAACAGCATTGAGAGCCAAGACAATTCAGTGATCAGTTTAATGCAGCATCACTAGAACCTGAAACAGAAAGTAATACTACACATATTTTTTTGTGTAGAAAAAAAAACATAACTTGAGGTTCTAAATACCAAATTAGGAAATGCTACACTTAGCTAATGCTACTGCTTGTACAATCACTCAGTCATTATCTATACCAGCTTGTTCCTTTTCAGGGTTGCAGGTGTCTGTCTCCAGCAGTAATTGGGTGAGAGGCAGGGCTACAACCTGGGCAGGTTGCTCATCTATCATAGGGCCGCTGCTCGTAAAAATAGCTATAGAATATTTTTATATGTATACTCATATAATATCCACTTGTGTTTTTTAAGAATCTCAGTTTGAAGAGGTTTTTTTATCACCTTGCCCTGAGCAATCACGAAAATGTATTTTTTATTAGCCTGAATCCCACATTGTGGAAACAAAATCTCTGCATCTTCCACCTGTGAGAAATGAGGCTCATGTTCTCTTCAGATGTATCCTAGACTTGCACTTTTGTTTCTCAGTAATAATGTTAGAAGATATTTATCTTGCATCTCTATCAACCTGTGTGAATGACTTTTACAATAAAGAACTTAATGTTTTCAGGCATCTGTGGCACTGCTCTGGACTGGCTCAGGTCTTACTTGGGTAACAGGACATTCTCTGTGAAAACTGCAGCTCCATTATCATGTGGAGTACCCCAGGGATAGATTTTAGGAACCTTACTTTTCGCCCAGTAGCTCTCTCCCCAAGGGTCCATCTTTAGAAAACACTGCATCTCCTTCCATTGCTATGCTGATGATTGCCAAATTTATGTGCATTTAAGGTAAGATGATGCCTGTTCCATAACACCTCTTTTATCCTGTGTAGAGGATGTTAAAGCCTGGATGGCCCTAAACTTCCTATCTGTTAATGAGAAAAAACTGAGGTACTTGTGTTTGGACCCAGAGGGGTATGCTAGCCCCCCCCTATAGACCTCCAGTCCCTAGCAGCGTATGTCAAACCCAGTTTCTAATCTTAGTTTTAAAATAGACAGTGATTTTAAGCTCAATGTTCAAATAAAAGCAACAGTTAATGCCAGTTTTTATCATTTAAGAAAAATTGCTAAAATAAAGTCAATCTTGTCACTGCAACATCTGGAAACAGTAATCCACGCCTTCCTTTCATCCCGGCTGGATTACTGTAACTCATTGTATCTGGGACTGAGCCAATCTTCACCAACACGTCTGCAGTTGGTCCAAAATGCTGCACATCTTTTAACAGGAACACGCAAAAGGGAACATATCCTCCTGACTACCAGTATGGTAGTAGTACCAGTACTACTGGTAGTCAGGAGGTTATCACCCTCTGTTTGTTTTTAAGGTTCTTAGCAGACTTGCTCCATCTTATTTAGCTGAGCTGCTCCATCCCTACACTCCTGCTCGCTCACTCGGGTCTGCTGACCAGCTGCTCCTGGTTGTTCCCAGATCAAAGCATAAAGCTAGAGGGGACAGAGCTTTCTCCAACGGAGCTCCAATGTCAAGGAACTCACTGCATATCTGACAAGCCCCATCACTGTCCATTTTTAAAACTCGTTTAAATACCCATTTTTACTCGTTGGCTTTTGATGCAACTCTTTCTTGATTTTACTTTTTTTTTTTTTTTAACCAGCATCAATGTTATAAGTTTTATGATTGTGTTTTGTTGTTTTCATTGAATTGTGCTTCTTTCCTGTGTCAACTTTTGTGATTTTATTGGATGTGTTCAGCCGTGGATGATGTTACAGCGCTTTATAGATTGATTGATTGATTGATTGATTGATTGATTGATTGATTGATTGATTGATTGATTGATTGATTGATTGATTGATTGATTGATTGATTGATTGATTGATTGATTGATTGATTGATTGATTTTAGTTGTGTGACTTAAATATAAGATTATTTTCATATTTTTTTCATATGATTTATTTCATCTACATCATCTATTTCATCTGTTATTTTTGCTACTTTCATTTTTTTTGTTATTATTGTTTATTCATCTATTTTACCAGGGCCACGTTCAGAGCTGGCTCTATCCACGCTGTATGATTACTAAAATAAAATGCAGTTTCTGTTTTGAATCATCTGAAATTGATTTGTCTTTACAAGTTTATTAACATTTTGTCTTTAAACTGTTCCACAAAGATTTTTTTCTCATTTTTTCAGAACAATAAAACATTTTCAGCTTTGTGTTACATGAAATATCAATCTGGGTGAGTAGTGTAACACAGCCCAGACTGTAAACATCACAATATCTTCCTCAGGGCTTCTAACATTCAAATTCAGCTTGGAGTGATACCTGAAACATGTGGGGGGTTTACAATATAAAACTCCAAAGAAGTTGGCCATTGCCAATTCATCTGGTTGAGAGGACTTCACACACACACACACCAAAGTTTAATGTTTAATTAATCAAATTTAATCTGTAAAGAAATTGAGAGAAATCCACACATGCACAGGTGGGGAACAAGTCCTCAATAATACGTCTCTATTTAAAATAAATAACTTGAAAATGTGATTTATTCAGTAATATTTCCTTTAGAAAATAACAAAAAAGGGTGAATATTTATGTTTTTAGTCTGATTACATATGCTGCATTGTAGCTTAGCTCAGATCAACTTTTTTCTCTTAATTTGTTGTTTAAACATTGATTGAAATTCAACACTTATTTGCATGTTTTTTAACTGCCATTGACTGTCATAATCTAATGTTTATGGAAGTTCATTAAAAAAAGTCCACAAAGTCAATGCTGAATAGCTGGAACTGAATCAAATAGACATGCATAAGGGCCCACGGTATTATTACTATGGTCACTGAGAAAGTGGAGCTGTTTTTTCCTGAACCTTATTGATAGAAAAAACATTTCAAGCACATGTTTTGTCAACAATTCTGAAAAAAAAAGAGGGAAAAATCTAGGTTGAGTGACAAAGTAACTCTCACTTCATCATACACCATCTAAAACTAGGCAACCATTTAGAAACATTCCCTTAATGGTATTAAAATATTGATTCTGTTGGGGAAACAAATCTTATGTTAATTTGAAAAAATCCCAGTAATAAATAGCTGCTGCAGATGTGAATCTAACACTTTACAGAAGTTCTGTGAAAAATAAGTTTTATGTGCTCATATTTTACAGGACAGAATCAATAACTTTATTTAATCTGCACAGATGGAGTCATTATCATTCAATACCCTCTCAACCTACTGTTTACACTAAATTAAGGCTCGGACAAATGTTTCCATTGTTGTGTGACTTAGATTTGCATTCCCAGAGATCAACTTCTAGAAACTAGTCATGAAAAAAGAAAACATTGGTAGTGAAAGTATGGAGAAATTAGAATCGTGTGCTCGTGTGTGTGTTCTTGTTTTTCTAACCTCCTGAGGACCAGTTTCCAGACATTTACTATCTTTCTGGGGTCCGAAGGTTCTTGTGGGGACCGAAGCCTGGTCCCCATAAGGGGGACTCCCCTTTATAGGGTTAGGTGTTAGGTTTATAGGTATGGTGTGAATAGAGGGTTAGTTATAGATCAGTAATGGTTAAGGTTAGTAAAAGGGTTTGGGTTAGGTATAAATCTAGTTACTAAAATCAATGGAAGTCAATGGACGGTCCCCATAAGGATAACAAAACAAACTTGTGTGTGTGTGTGTGTGTGTGTATGTGCACGCGTGTGCCTGTGGGGGAGGAAGGAACATGAAGTAAATAGGAGGGGATGTAACCTGCCTCACTGAAGGTATAAATTACAAGAGTTTTGTGGAGCATTGAGAAGAAGCATATTTCATCTGCTGAAGGAGAGAAAAGAAATCGGTTGTAAGTAACAATTATTTTTTCGTTTTGAGATCTCTGCTGTAATGCTCTTTCTCTTAGTAAGATTTCATTTATACTGCAGTTTTCAAAAAAAGATCATAAAGGGCTTTAAAGGAAAATTAAGAACAAAATAATAAAATTAAAGTAAATAAAATTATTAAAGAGAGCTATTGAAACAGCATCAGATAAACTAAAATAATTAATTAAATATAGGAATTGTTGAAGTTTCTGATCTAAGTAAATCCTTGTCTATATAAAATGGGTCTTTATCTGCTTTTCTAAATGAGTCAATACTGACTACAGAGAGAAAGTTTACTCAGTCACAGTCTGACTGAAGGGATCAATCAAAACTTGTACATTTGTGGTACCATCAGCAGCTTTTGACCTGAATGTCTCAAGAAGTTCTGAGTTACACCGAGGAGCTTCATCAAGTCCTAAAAGTCTGGACTTCAGTTTTTAAATGGATATAAAAATCTTGTGGAAGCAGTGCATGGAACTGGAGCGATGTGGCATCTTCAGTTAGTACCTGTTAGAATTCTTTCAACTGCATTTTGCAAGTGTTTGTGAAGTCAATCTAAAATTAATTTGTTATTAAAGACTATTATAAAAGTTCAAGTGACTCAAAACTAAGTATGGACAGACATTTTCCTTCCAGTCTTTGACAGCAATGGTCAAAGTTTTGATATACTTTATGACATAACTGTTTGAAGAGCATAGTTTAAAGAATGCAGTAAAATTGCTGGCATCCCTTTGGTTAACTTCAGTAATCTCTTCAGTACTAGATGTCTAAAGAACCCTAAGAATATTAAATCTGATTGTGGGCACCCATTGTGGGTGAGTTTCCACTCTTGCCATTGGACTAGAGATATAAAGCAGTGTTATGTAAGTATTAGAGGGAATAAATATGTTGTTGCTTGCTACTGCTATTGGTCTGCTAAATTCATGTTCGGAAGGACTTTTTCCTTTTTTGACTCTTATTTTACTCTTGAAATATGCTGTGAATGTTTCTATGGGAAATGCTGACTGTGAAACAAATTGCCTTATGAAGATAATAAAATATAAATCAACTAAAAACAATGGAGCCTTGAGGTGACCCCGCAAGACAGAGCTGTAATTTCTGACATGACCTGATTCACACAAACCCTAAAAGATCTTTTAGATAAGTGTAATGAAAACTGTTCTAAAATAAGTCTAAAATAATTGTTGTACTGCATCTCTTCAGTACTAGATGTCTAAAAAAGATTGTGGTTAGAGCAGTTATCTCCCAATCGGAAGGTTGGTAGATTGATCCTGGCTTCCTCCACCATGTGTCGAAGCGTCCTTGGGCAAGACACTGAACCCCATGTAGCCCCCCAATTTGCGCATTGGGTTGTAAGAGTGTTAGCTCCTACCCTCTCCCCCCGGTTTACATATCGGGTTGTGTGAATGGGTAAATGTAAAACCTTGTAGTGTGAAAGTGCTTTGAGTGTTATGAATGAGTAGAAAAGCGCTATACAAATACAGGAGATTTAGCTTTCTTTCAGAATCCTGTTTATTCATGCCTGGAGGCCGCTCTTTCTGCTCTAATGTTGTTTAACCCTAAACTTTTTGATTCTGTACTTAAAATCACAACAACAAAATGTTTTTTAATTTTTCTACAAAATATTTGTAGACGCAGCAGTGTTGGACTCTAGTCACTGGAAGAGGCAAGCAGTTCTGACCTTTCTTAACATGTCTGCCTTTTTGTTAAGGTCACAGTTCAGTTGATTGCTTTTCCTCACCAGCTCTATGGATACAATAAATATTTGACTGTAAATATTTCATTCTGAACGCATGTTGCAAAAATCACGGGTACCTGGGAATAAGATCCGAGAGTTTACATAAATATTGGCAGGTTTTCAATTTTAAATGCATTAAATGCATTCATTCACCTCATTTTGTGCTGATTGGCAGCACAGAATGAGGCACAAAGGCCCCTTTGAGAATCTGACAGATGTACAAAATCAGGAACTGCACACAAACAAAGTTCAGAAACACTTTTTTTTATACGGGGCGGCTGTGGCTCAGTGGTTAGAGCGGTCGTCCTCCAATTTGAAGGTTGGTGGATCGATCCCGGCTTCCACCCCCACATGTCGAAGTGTCCTTGGGCAAGACACTGAACCCCATGTTGTCCCCCGATCTGCGTATCGGGTTGTGTGAGTGTTAGCCCCTACCCTCTCCCCCCGGCTTATATATCGGGTTGTGTGAATGGGTGAATGCAAAACCTTGTAGTGTGAAAGCGCTTTGAGTGGTCTGAATGACTAGAAAAGCGCTATACAAACACAGGACATTTACCATTTACCATTTATACTGGGTGAAAAGGTCCTTCCATACCTGTCTCTTATACNGTGTTGGACTCTAGTCACTGGAAGAGGCAATCAGTTCTGACCTTTCTTAACATGTCTGCCTTTTTGTTAAGGTCACAGTTCAGTTGATTGCTTTTCCTCACCAGCTGTATGGATACAATAAATATTTGACTGTAAATATTTCATTCTGAACGCATGTTGCAAAAATCACGGGTACCTGGGAATAAGATCCGAGAGTTTACATAAATATTGGCAGGTTTTCAATTTTAAATGCATTCATTCACCTCATTTTGTGCTGATTGGCAGCACAGAATGAGGCACAAAGGCCCCTTTGAGAATCTGACAGATGTACAAAATCAGGAACTGCACACAAACAAAGTTCAGAAACACTTTTTTTTATACGGGGCGGCTGTGGCTCAGTGGTTAGAGCGGTCGTCCTCCAATTTGAAGGTTGGTGGATCGATCCCGGCTTCCACCCCCACATGTCGAAGTGTCCTTGGGCAAGACACTGAACCCCATGTTGTCCCCCGATCTGCGTATCGGGTTGTGTGAGTGTTAGCCCCTACCCTCTCCCCCCGGCTTATATATCGGGTTGTGTGAATGGGTGAATGCAAAACCTTGTAGTGTGAAAGCGCTTTGAGTGGTCTGAATGACTAGAAAAGCGCTATACAAATACAGGACATTTACCATTTACCATTTATACTGGGTGAAAAGGTCCTTCCATACTGAGACTAGTCAATGCATTGTGTATTCATAAAAAGGAGCGAAAAAAATCAGACCTCTATGAAACTTGCAAGCCTACAATAACTCTGACCAACCACGGTCATCCGCAACGGATGGCGGTGATTGGTCATTTCCAGAGACTCTCAAACATTACCAACTCCAGCTTTAATGAAATGGGACGTACAAGCAGTCCTTCTCGATTAACAGGGCCTGCGCGCTTACATGCGATGTCAGGGGGGATGTGTCTGACTCTGGGGAAGCTTCTTTTTTTGCCATAGCTTCTAGAATAAAGTATCATTGCACATCTACTACATTAGGTGGCAGTGGCCCTCTCATTTTCAGGGCTAGGGTTATATATATATAAATACACAATATTTCTTGCAGATTAGAGACCCAAGCTACTCAGACCGTACTTCATCCAAGACGTGAACTGTTTTCTCTATCCTGGGGGGTGTGAAAGAAAATAATTGAGAAGCACTGCCCTACATTAACCACTTCCATAGTGGGTATGAAAACAGGTCAGTTTTTATCTCTCAAACTATGCAGGTGGCAATACACACACAGCTCCTTTGCTAATCAGTATTCATCAGTACCCACGTTTGAAACCGTGCCTAGCATGCTGCTGGCTAAAAGCTGTAGCTTAAGACGTATCAAACCGGAAAAGACTATGCTGTTGCCATGCGCAGTGGGGCAGGATACAGTATGACTTGCTCTCATAGGCTAGTTTGTTAGCTAATCTGAGCTCAGCAAATTCGAATAATGAATATTAATGAGTTGCAGGACCAACCCAGCTGAATCTTGATGCAGATAGATTGAAAGGTCTGTAAATCAGTGTTTCTTTTTAGATATAAAATGTTTCATATTACAATTTAATACTTCAGAAATAACCACAAAGTCATGAAATTTATGGGAAATAGCCTCTTTAAAAAAGTTAAATGTTACACAATTTATTTTGTACAATTTTATGGGAAGTTTTAACACTTCATTCACTGTGACTTTTGTTCACTTATCAGCCTTTTTTCTAGCTAACAAAAACTGGCGTACAAATGTGAAGAATTGAAAAGTGTTTACAGGATAATAATTTTTGGTACTTCTCTGTTTGTATTCATCAGAAAACAGTAAGACGTGCTGATGGGGCAGATTAAATCCAAACCTAATGTATTGACTCGAGGTGTCCGCTTTTCAACCAATGAAGAGGGACCACCCAGGTACTCATCACATCATTTCGATGGCAGTACCATACGAGGCCATGACCTGCGAATTCCTCCAACCATTGTTGTCTCTGATGAGGAGTCAAGGTTTGTACTAACAGCTAGCATCTATTTTATGATTATTAATTGGAACTGAGGGTTTAGGATTTCAGCTCATTTAATGACAAAAACAATAAGATTTTGAAAAGAGAAAGGTTATCCTAAATCTCCTCACTATTATGTTGAATGAGTTAAAGATTTCTAGACAGTTAAAAAGAGAGTACTTAAATAAACACATTCACGAGTAAAATACAAAATGTGAGCGATATACTTGGTCTACAACTTGTTGAATGTAGCTTTGATCTTCACATTGTAGACAGATTGTCTTTTGTTCTTAAGGTTATTTATCGAACAAATAATGACAAGACTATCTAGAAAATCAATTAATGAACCAATGCCAGCAATAAGAAATCCAGTTGAAAATGTGTCTGTGACTTTCTGTTGCTTTCATTGAGATTTGAGCCAAATGAAAATGTTAGAATACCCAAAGAAATTTTTTTTTTTTCTGTTCAACGGCTTGTGACTGTGCAGTTTTCTAAAATCTAGAATATGCTCAAGTAAATCAGAAGATTGTACGCTTTAAGAAGTTGCTGCATTTATGTATTTACTTACTTACTTATTTATTGCTATGGAAACTTTTTTTTTCTAGTCATGGTTCAGTTGTGTTTATTCATTCTGAAAACCAAGTTGGTGTATCGGAGGTTAGTGGATAGTATTTAGCTGGTTGCAGTTCACACTTGCCCCACTAGATGGCAATACACTTTCAACATCAGGGGCCGTATTCACAAAGACTCTTATCTTACTGCTAGGTGTTACTCCTAACTCGAGCTAAAAGGTCTTACGTAGGAGTTGTCGTCTAAAACCTATTCACAAACGCACTAAGAGCTACTTTTATGTAGGACAAATCCCTAAAAGTAAGTTAAGAGTGACGTCCCGTTGCTATGGAAAACGTCATTTCCTATGCATGAGTAAATAGCCGGACAGCAGTGTGATTGGTTGTTGAATGACACGTGTGAAACCGGGAAATGGAAAACTTCAATGTCGATAAAAGCGTAATTATGAACAGCACAAGTAGCAGAAATAATACATGATGACATCTTTGTGTCGGCCACGAGACTGACACTTCATACAACTTACACACGATAGCCTACTTACAGAGAGGGGTGAAGTTTAAAAACAAATAAAGGTGAAATGCATCATATCATGTGACAGACTGGGTGTGAAGTTGCATTTTCCCTGTGGCTAAATATCTTAGTGTCGCTAAACATTTAATTTCTGGACTGATCGGGTTGTTACGTTTTAGTTAATATTCCATGTGCAGTAATATTCTTTCTGGATGCAATAATATTTTTTCTGTTTAAGGAAAATTCACTTTCTGTTCTGTTTTAAGAATTCATTTATTTATAGATACTTTATTTAGTTTTATTGTGTTCTATTCTCTATCTTATTCTCTTGTTGTCCCCATCTCTTAACTTTTCTTCTGTTTTAACTTGACTCAGGGTGTTCTGCACTAGAATTCCAATGTCCATGGGACGACTGCCTTTATGTGCAAATTGAAAATAAAAATCTTGAATTTAGTTTGTGACAAAATACAAATACAAAAATTTAAATACCTTCACGATTTAGTCGGTATCGTTTGGTCAATTCAGAATCATCCAGAGTGTCCAACACGTTGCGTCTGGCTGCAGCTATTTTGGGAGTCTTTGTGAATAGGTCTTAGGGAGTTAAGAGTCCTCTTGACTTATTTTAAGGACTCCCAGACTTAGGAGCTACTTTTAGGCCTAAAAGTGGTTGTGAATTACTTTTATCTTAAGAAACTAGGAGTCCTAAATTTAGGAGTGACCCGCCCACATTTTTTAGGAGTTACTCCTAAATTCGCCAGTTAGGACCTACTTTTAGCCCTAAGATTCTTTGTGAATACGGCCCCAGGTCTTTAAAAAATAAATCTCTTTATTTTTATTTTGTACAACTCAGCTAGGTTTTCCAAATATTATTGATGTATTTATGGTAATAATGGTACCATTTAAGCGTTATCAAATTATCTGTGAACTCTAACTATAACACATTTAAGGTTACTTTTGCTACACATGAATTTGTTGCTTTCTTTTCTTTTTTTATTTGAATCTATTATACTTGTGAGTATAGCAGTACATCAGAGCGCCGTGGCTCGAGGGCAGAGCTGCGCAGATCCTCAGTCTACAGCACCATGGACCTGGTGCCCCAGCTGGAGAACTATGCTAATTCCCTGCCACGTCAGGTGATAAAGAGCAGACCATCCCTTGAAACACTCCGCAAAACATTCGAGGCAAGTTTTATTATACCTTTGCAATTCAGACAACTGCCTTGAGCAAAAATAATCATACAGTTAAATAATCAAATTAGTCCATTAAAATGATTGAAGAAAATTATCTCGATAATAAAAATGTGATTTTACTAAACCGAAAGTGGTTGTTTTGTGTTTTAAATCAAGTTTTACCAGCTGAATGAAATTTAAAACTGAACAAGTATTTAATTTTGCTGTTTTTAATTGCATCACTGAAGGTGGTGGAGGTTGGAATGGATGGAGCTGCCATGTCAGACTTGAGTGGCCTTCCAGCACCAGATATGGGAAATGAAGAGTCTTTAGGTCCCCCTAAGAAAGCTCCTGTTAGATTTGGCTGGATAGTTGGAGTTATGGTGAGCTCTTTGTTTTTAATTGTATAATTTAAAGATGTTAAATAATGTCTATACAAATTAGATATAGAAACAATTTCTTCCCCCAGTCTGACAGCATGTTGAACAAACATGTTTGACTGGCTTAATGGAAAAAATAACTTATTTTTCTCACAGAAAAAATATACAGTATTTTATCTGTATAAACAGGCTTCAAACTCCTATCAGCCATTTTATGGTAACTTATGCTGCTAGATATATCTCATGTCTGTTTATTTTGTCAAATACTGACTATTTATCTTTACATGTCTGTCCATAAGTACAATAGCACATTTAAACTGGAACCAAATTGATTGTGTGTGTAACATACTCATAGGTTCGTTGCATGCTGAATATTTGGGGAGTCATCCTGTTCCTCCGCCTGTCATGGATCACCTCTCAGGCAGGAATTGGTAAGTCTTCTCTTCATTCATTTTCAGTCTGTAATTTAGTTTTCATCCAATTTTTATACCTTTGCCTGACTTCTAACTGTAAGAATGTTCTTCTAGGTCAATAGATATATAACTGGTGTCAGTACATGAACATTAAAGCACTCTCTTTGCTATTCACCAGTCAATTTTCTTGTTCACTTGTGACTTTCAAGTAACTAATCCTCCCACAGCTTTACAAACACCCATGTAAAATACATATAATAAGTTACATGTGTTACTTGATTGAGAATAGTGTGTTCTGACTTCTGGCAGCAGTACATTGCACCACATAGGTGAAATTCAACAACAGTTGTTAACAGTTTCTATATACACAACTGTAAGATTGTGGCAAAACAAGCAAGAAGAAATTATTCCTCTTAAACTCTGATGATTGTGACTAACGTTAAAGAAACTTGAGGCTTAAATGGATCATTGACAGTTAGTACACTGACAATACAATCACAGTGCCCATTTAATGACTTTTGGAGATTAAACTGCACTCAACTGCTGAAAACCTATATAGTAAAATGTTGTAAATTATGGAAAAATGCACCAACAAACTCTTCTTTATAAAAAAGTATTTACTTTATGGTTAACATGTTGATATTTTCCATGGCAGTGTTGACCTGTGTTATAATTCTGATGTCAGTGGTGGTGACTTCAGTGACTGCACTTTCCATTTCTGCCATTGCCACTAATGGGAGGGTGGTCTCAGGTGAGTTTCTGCAAAGTCACAAACCAAATGCCAGAGGTCAAAACAGAATGAATGAATGAAGAGTTTGAAAACTTTTAACGATTCATTTTGAAAAGTTTCAAGTTTATCAAGTTTCAAGTTTATTTATTTATAAAGCGCCAGTTCATGACAAAGTCATTTCAAGGCACTTCACAGAAAAATCAATCAATTAGTAATAAAACATTTTCTATCTAAGGAACCAGCCGATTGGGCTGAATTGTTATTTCAGCACAATCCCCATCCTGAGCAAGCACAATTGGCGACAGTGGAAAGGAACGACTCCCTTTTAACAGGAAGAAACCTCTAGCAGAACCCGGCTCAGGATGGGCGGCCTTCTGCCTTAGCCGACTGGGGTCTGAAAATTGTGTTAGTGGTTTACCACTAACACAAAGTCCATAGCTTTGGTTTTTCATCTGACAGGAAGTAATAAAGAAATGTATGTTTGTGTGTACAATATTTTCCAGGTGGGGCATATTTTATGATTTCCCGCAGTCTGGGTCCAGAAATTGGAGGACCAATTGGGATGGTCTTCTCCTTTGCCAACGCACTGGCATGTGCACTCAATACTGTTGGTTTTGCAGAGGTGGTCCGTGATCTAATGCTGGTACATCTTTGTTGTTATATACTTTTTGATTTTCTGTTAGGTAAAATTAACTGAATGCTGTTTTCTACAATATCACTTTACACTGCTTAATAAATTCTACTTTCATTTATCCCGTTTAAAAGTTACAACTTCTATTTCTATTTTTGTTAATGATCTGGTTGATTAATGCAGGAGTTTAATGTCGTCATGGTTGATTCAATGAACGATGTCCGCATTGTGGGTGTCATCACTGTGACAGCTCTTCTGCTGATTTCATTGGCAGGGATGGAGTGGGAGTCAAAGGTGAGCACATGTCTGATCCCTTTCATCATATCTGGTTAATATTAAATGTTCATGGTTCTTTTAACTGCTGTTATTCATCTTCCTCTCCCAAAATTTTCATTTTTCCCTTTTTCAGACTCAGATTTTATTCTTCCTTGTTCTGTTGGTTTCCTTTGCAAACTACTTTGTGGGAACTGTAATCCCCCCAAATGTTGAGAAACAGGTCGTTGGCATCTTTGGATATAGAGGTAAAGCACTGCTTAAGACAAAATACTTATAAAGGCCATTTTATTAAAAATGTTTTTTCTGAGGTTTCTGTTGAATATTTTAGCTCCACGGGTGTTCTTACTTTCATATTGGGTGCATCTCTGCACAACAACTTCTCTTTCAGTTTTTATCTCTCAAACTACGCAGGTGGCGATAAAACCCCGGGTTCAAAAAGCCTGTATTTATTTTGTCGCAACTCCTTTGCTCAATAGTATTCATCAGCTCCCACAGTTGAACCCACGCCTAACAGTCTGCTGGCTAAAAGCTGTAGCATAAACACGTATCAAACAGGAAGATACCCGTTGCGCTGTTGCCATGTGCAGCAGGGAAGAAAACAGGAAGCTGTACTCTCATAGGCTAGTTTTGTTAGCAAATCTGAGTCCAGCAAATTTGCATAATGAATATTAATGAGTTGCAGCCTGAAGCCAGCCAAATCTTCAAACCTACAGATTGAAAGGTCCGTAAATCAGTGTTTCTTAACGTTTTTAGATATAAAATGTTTCATATTACAGGTTGTTAATACTTCAGAAATAATCACAAAGTCATGAAATTTGTGTGAAATGGCCTCTTTAACAAATGTTATGTTGTTTTAATGCTAAATAGAAAAGCTAAACATTTTCAGCTTTTTTCAAGCTAAAATGTACTTATTTGCGTAACAGAGAACCATAAAAATGTTTTTGTGCCACCCAGTTTTACCGAGTGTTTACACTAAAATAATCTAAATAACATTGCAACTACAGTGCATAAATTGATATAAGTGGCTCAAATCAGTTTCGTCTCATCACAACTCCAAGAAATAGTAATATCACAATTCATATGTGAAATCAAAAAGGGTTTTCATAAAAGAGGCAACGGGACTTATTTTTCTTGAAAAAGTTTTTCATCTGGAAGGCTTCGTCTGCTCTGATCATGGTTCGGGAATTTCAGGCTTATAAATTGTTGTTGAAACAAAAGTATGAACAGTGAAGTTTAAAAAGTGTTGTGACTGAAGTGGGATTATAACAAATGAAAAAGTTTAAATCCTGTAGAAAATGATACAAAAAAGTCTTAAACATGAGATGTACTTTATAAATATCTATAAATCAATGATTTTTGGCAGCTCAATCTCACCAAAGATCTTCTAATACGAATATTATGAACATAAAATATGAACATTTGCTGATATCTGCCTATGGCAGATTCAATGCCTAATGAGATAAGCTGTACAATGTATATGTTAGACACTAACAGTGTAATTGCACAGTGTTTATTTTTAAAATGTAAACCTAAGAATGTGCTTCAACTGCATCAGTAACCTTGTTTTAACTATTAACCTCTTCTTAATGAGAACACCAGGAAAAACTGAGAAATACAGAGTTAAAGAAGTAGAAAAGTGTTAAAGTTATGCAAAAGTCTGAAGATGATCAAAGTTAAACTACTATTCATAAGATCTCTTTTTTTTAACCCTCATAGAAAAGGTAGATCAAGTGAGTAATGTCAACAAATTACACTGAAAAATGTTAGTTATCTAATGTAGCAGCAGATCCTGAGACATGCAATGTAACATTATGACTCTTACAATAAAATCTGCCTCTGTGTCGGGACACAAATGTAACAAACTCATTTGAACCTTTAAATTAGAACTGTATGATACATACTCTTTTGGTCTTTTAGATCAAGTTACAATAGGAATGAAAATAGGAAAAGACATTTGGTGTGTTAAAGAAAACTAAAATAGGTCTAATTGTTCTGGCTGATGAATTAAAACTGTTGCTTTGATCCAGAGTCTTTTATCAGTTTCTTTTGTGTCCTTCTCTGCAGGGGATGTCTTTGTAGAGAACCTAACACCAAACTGGAGAGGTTCTCAAGGCAGTTTTTTCCAAATGTTTGCTATTTTCTTTCCTGCTGCTATTGGCATTCTGTCTGGGGCCAACATCTCAGGAGACCTTAAAGTATGGAATTCAGAATAAAGGAGAGTCACAGGATCATTTGAACTAACAATGTAAACATTGATCTTCATGTCTCGTTGCAGGACCCTGCCACCGCTATCCCCAAAGGCACCCTGATGGCCATTTTCTGGACTACAATCAGCTACCTGGGTGTTGTAGTAACTGTTGGTAAGTTTTTTATTATCACTGCCTCAGAATACGCTGCTGTCACTGACATGGAAGAAGCATTAAAAGTAGTTGTCGGTCATACACAGTTGTTCACAGGCAGCCAATTCCAAAACATCATCCAATAATCCAATTCAGAATATGTAACAATGGGCACTCATGGTTGTCCAATGGGCAGAAGTACAGGCAGGGGCTGAGGCAAAGGCTATGTCAGGTTGCACAAACAAACCAATGTCTAAATAGCCTGATTTCAAGGTAGGTTCCAAAAGGGGCAAGCAAAAGGTGAGGTCCAGTATGGTCTGAGGTCACAAAACAGTGATGGTCAACAGGCAGCAGACAGACAGGGATACAGCGCAAGTTTGGAAGGCATTCAACAAACGAGTAATGAACACCTGTTTGAACAGACAGGTGTGGAGAGTGAGTGAGCAAGTGCAGGATCAACTAAATTGCAGAACAGGGTGAGTGCAGGCAACACAAAACCTGATCACAGACAAATACAAAACTATTTAAACAGAATCTAGTTTTGCTGCCTTGTCAGCCTTATTCTTTTGTTTTTGATATATACGATTTTTTATTTCTTCCCTGAGCCTCTTGTACCGTTCCTGCACTTTGGGTCCTGTTTAAACTCCTTAAACCATGACAGTATTTCCCTGTATATCTACCTAAAACCTAGAGATCAAGGGTTTGTTATTTGGAAAGCCCTTGTCTGTTCTGGTGGAGATTTGCATAAAATAAGTCTAGTGTTTTCTCTGGTTAAGTAGTGGACAAAGTGTTGGAAGTGTAAAAGAG
>SSNP01000119.1:1377721-1433860 GCA_006937955.1 Pachypanchax playfairii
TTGGAAGGCATTCAACAAACGAGTAATGAACACCTGTTTGAACAGACAGGTGTGGAGAGTGAGTGAGCAAGTGCAGGATCAACTAAATTGCAGAACAGGGTGAGTGCAGGCAACACAAAACCTGATCACAGACAAATACAAAACTATTTAAACAGAATCTAGTTTTGCTGCCTTGTCAGCCTTATTCTTTTGTTTTTGATATATACGATTTTTTATTTCTTCCCTGAGCCTCTTGTACCTTTCCTGCACTTTGGGTCCTGTTTAAACTCCTTAAACCATGACAGTATTTCCCTGTATATCTACCTAAAACCTAGAGATCAAGGGTTTGTTATTTGGAAAGCCCTTGTCTGTTCTGGTGGAGATTTGCATAAAATAAGTCTAGTGTTTTCTCTGGTTAAGTAGTGGACAAAGTGTTGGAAGTGTAAAAGAGAGAAAGTGTCACGGGCTCTGACAGCTTGTTGACCCACATGCTGGACTCAGACTCAGACACAGGCGTTTTTCGGTGCAAAAGTGAACAGGTTTATTTACAGGTGCAAGTGGACAGTACATATATATACAGTGGAGATAGTGCTCGGTGATCTGGTGCGTCAGGTGGATCTCAGGACTGTAAGGGGAGAGGAGAGTTAATGCTCGAGCCGGTTGATGAGAGCAGGAGATATTGCAGGGAGAGGATGAAGATGCGTGACTCACAGATCATGAAGGCAGAAAACTCTCGGGAGGAGGACAGGTCCAGTGCGGTGCTGTGCGGGGAGGTGGTGAGTCCAGGTCGGGTGAGCACGCTGGAGGGAGGTAGGTGCGGTTCCAGGAGATCAGGTGCTGGACACGGAAGGATCCTCAGACACACAAGGAGCAGGGTGACGATAATCCTGAAGACAACAGGTGATCACACAGGCAAAACTCTCACACGAAGCACAACAAGAATCTCGGAAATAATCACAGGGAATAATCACTAGGAATAAATCACTAGGACGGCGCTTAGAAGTTACCATGTAGGTTAACAACCAGGCGCTGAATGAACGTCTGCCTTGTCCTTAAGTACCACCCTGCTCCTCATCAGCTCTGATCTCCACCAGGTGTAATCAATCTACCTCGCGCTCCAGCGTAGCTTCTCTCTGCAAGCAGATGACTCACCCGACACAGAAAATACACAGCACATAATACACTGAACCTGACAGAAAGGTGTGATTACAATTTCCAGATATTGCCACAAATGCATTTGGGTGTTATGTCTGTAGTTTAGTAACAGTTGAGTGAATATGGTTCTCTTCAAGGACTCAATGTGGATCCAATATGGATCTATTTATGGAATTCTAATTCTTTAATATAATATGAATTCAGCTGGTGTTTGTCTACCAACAGATTATATTATCTGAGCCAAAAGGTAGAAGGGGTTGATAGTTTTTACAGGTGCACACTAACTATTGTTGTGGTGGTGTGGGCGATTAGACAAAACCATAAAGTGAGAAAAAAGCATCAGAAAACACACGATTACTTGTCTGAAGTGCCAGAAAACATTTAACACAAACAAAGATACATAGTACTTTAAATGATCAGCTGCTTTTTTGTTCAACTTAACCACAAGTCTTCTTTCTCCTTCAGGGGCATGTGTGGTGCGGGATGCTTCTGGGAATATGAGTGACATCATAACTGGAAATGACACTGATGGTTGTGTTGGACTGACATGCAATCTGGGCTGGAACTTCACACACTGCATTCAGTCACAGTCCTGTGAATTTGGGCTGGCCAACAGTGTGAAGGTATCCATTTAGTTTGAAAAGTTTGTGTCTTTAACTGCAAAGTGTGTATACGAGAAAAATGGTTTTCTTTCTTTCTTTCTTTATTTTTTTACTTTTTGTTCATGACTGTATGAATATTTAATCAAAAAGATTACATCAGGTCAGTTTTCTAATTCTCTTCACACCAAAATTACAGCATTTACACTATAAATCACATATGTTGTTTTTACCCGCTAACACAATAGTAGTCATTTATCACATACGTCTAGTACACAACTCAAGAGACCTATATAATACATGATTTTATAAGGTTTGGCTGAATTGTAAAGCATCTTGGTCAATTTACATTGCTTCAGTGTTCTATTTATTAAAACTGACACTGACTTTTATACATGAAAAATTAGAGAGGTGGACTCTGTCCCTGTATGTATGTAAACAAAGAGCTATTTGTCTTTTGTCACTTCTGCTTTCAAACTGAGACTCGCCTGGGTGGTTTGAAAGCACATAATTACATTCTTACTGGCCTTATTATAAGTATCAAGCAACACAAATCTGTGCCATGTCTTGTTAATCAAATTTAAAATGATTCTAAATGTGTTATTGAGACATAAGTGTGTCAGATAATTCTGCACTACTTTTTAACCAGGTATTGGGGCAAGTTTCTGGTTTCTACTACCTCATCACTGCTGGTGTCTTTGCAGCCAGCTTATCTTCTGCTCTTGGATTTCTTGTTTCCGCACCAAAAGTCTTTCAGGTGATATACCATTACATCTAAATAGAGCTTCGATCAAATACTAATTATAAGTTCAATTTCGTGGAAATGGCACAAAAATACTTTCCAAGGAGTTGGATATTGAAATTCAATTAAAAAAACATGAAAGTGGCAGCACCCTCCTGATTAATATGTTTATATAAAAGGAGATTATGAAATCAATATTTCAGCTACCACAGCCTTGATTTTGAGTAAATCTGTGTTAAATGTTATTTAGCAGCATCAGCTATGGAATATATGGAGCAGGAGTGAGTGTGCTACATCTTTTGAATTTGTTTGGGAAAAATTAAAATAACATTTAAAACTGAAGAAAATAGACAAAATTCAGAATAAAAGGGTTAAATGTATGTATGTATAAAAATGCTCAGTGAAATCTGTGAAACAGGAGTGTAGCACAAAGAGCCATTTAACTAAACCTACAAAGGGGAAATTAATTACCAGTCTCAATGTGTCATTATGGCCCTCTAGTTGTAAAGAAGCTGAGAATAGCTGTGGCTGCTACTATTAATTTTGATATGACTTTCTCAGAATCACAAGTTAACTGTATTTTTCGAAAGATTACCTTGAGCTGTTTTACCAAGATCACATGATTAAGGTAATAATAATAAATTTTATTTCAATAAGGTGCCACCACTCATTATTATTATTGCTGAGTACATTACTGTATGACTTTTTTGGAGGTGATCCGTGTCAGTAATTCACTATTTAGTGATTGATGTTCCATGATGGGACATTACAGCTGGATGCAGTTGCTAGTGTGACGAAACTAATCAAAATGTGTATTGTTTTATATAACATACACTGAACAAAAATATAACTGCAACACCTTTGTTTTTCCTCTTGTTTTTAATGAGATGAACTCAAAGATCTAAAACACTTTCCACAAACACTAAATAATCATCTATCTCAAATATTGTTCAAAAATATGTCTAAATCTGTGATAGTGAGCACTTCTCCTTTGTGGCAATAATCCACCCCACCACATCGGTGCATCATATTAAGATACTGATTAGACTGCATGATCATTGCACAGGTGTGCCTTAGATTGGCCACAATAAAAGGCCACTCTTAAATGTTTAGTTTAGTTTTATTGGGGGGTCTGGAAACTCAGAAAACCAGTCAGTATCTGATGTGACCCCCATTTGCCTAATGCAGACCCCCCCCCACATAAAACAAAACCAGTCTAATCAGTATCTTAATATGGAGTTCATTTCATAAAAATTGGGAGCAAAAACAAAAGTAGTGCGTTTATACTTTTGTTTGGTATATGACTATTACAATAATATTTTTATGATTTCTCTTGAATTTTTTAGTGTCTTTGCAAGGACAAAATATACCCGTACATTATATTCTTTGCAAAGGGTTATGGGAAAAATAATGAGCCTCTCCGGGCCTATATTCTCTGCTACCTGATTGCTGTAGCCTTTATTCTCATTGGTGAGTGTGATACAAGGACCTTTTTTTACAATCCTTTTTTTATTGTATTGAGTTTGAAGCACTCCTATAAGTTTGCCTTTTCAAGTTATATTTTTGTTTCTTTGGTTTCATTGCAGCGGAGTTAAACACCATTGCAGCCCTGATCTCCAACTTCTTTTTATGTTCTTATTGTCTTATAAACTTCAGCTGCTTTCACGCTTCTATCACCAATTCCCCTGGTGAGTTGTTACTTATTATATCTGTACAGCAAATAACAATTGACCACATCTTATTTAGTTCACGCAAATGTTTGTCAGTGGTTTTTGCACTGTCTCCCTGCCATCTTTATCTTATTGACAATTATTTTCAGTATTTTCATGCATGAAATTTAGACTCTTTCCATTCATGTAATAAAAATAGTTGTCTCTAGGAACAGTGTCTAATTTAAACAGTGGATACTGTACAGTACAGAAGAAAACAGGGGACAAGGGTTAAACAAGGTTTTTAATTGTGTTTAGTCTGAATTGCTGGTCATTTTCAGACTGTGTCTTCAACCCCCCAAACACATTTCTTTACCAAACACACTGACATAATTTTACTTCTGCTGTTTCTTCTTTCTTTCAGGGTGGAGGCCGTCGTTTCACTACTACAGCAAATGGACGGCTCTGTTCGGGGCGGTGATCTCTGTGGTTCTCATGTTCCTGTTCACTTGGTGGGCTGCTCTCATAACCTGGTTTATCATCCTCTTTCTGTTTGGATATGTTAACTACAATAAACCGAGTGAGTCAAAAACAACAACAAAATCCTTTAAAGTTCTCAGACCAAAAATAAAATAAAAAACTATACTTTACAAAAAATGATTAAGAGGCAGTTATTGAAGGAACTTTGGCTTCAAAAGTCCCAACTTCCAAGACAAGTTATATTAGATTTAATTAAATGTAATTAATAATGCAGTTACTTTTTCTTCTTTTATTTCCAGTTTAAATTAACAAAAGTAACAATCTGATGAAATGAACGTAAACTGCTGAGGTTAGGTTTGCATGCAACATCACCATGGAGCAGCCATAGCCTAATGGGGAAGGAGATCATCTTTGATCAGGAGGTCGGGGTTTGATCCCTCGTCCAGGCAGGCTACATATTGAAGTGTCCTTGAGCAAAATACTGAACCGTAAGACCGCCCGTCGGGCACTGAAGTGCCACGTTTTAACCCTTCCAGAGTTGTTTCATTGTGCTAGAGGTGATTATCTATCTAATCAAGGACTTAAACTGAGATGTAGGCTTTTGTTAAATTCAATTTATCTTAGTTCAGCAGAGAAATAATACAGACCTTTACCAGGTAGGACTTCTCTTGTGAAACCTTCGAGGATCAGTGCAGTGAGAAGTCCCAGGTGCTTGTGTCAGTGTTATTTAAAAGCTCTGTCCTGTCTTCGCGGAGGGCTAGACACTCCCTGTGAGTCAGTGGCATGTGAACCGTACATGTTTTCGTCGTGTAAAAAGACTGAGTGTAAACCATCTGCGTGTGCAAGTGAGCAGCTAATCGACCTTATACAACCACAGGTTCTGTATCAGGACAACCCAGTCTCAGTCAGTTATGGGAACATTATATTCCTTTTTTCATTATCACTATTACTGTGATCTTTAAATATCTAACAGCGCCATACAAAGATGGCTGCCTTCTGCTCCTCATGAATGGGTCAAATGCAGAGAAATAATTTCCCTTTATTGATCATAAAAGTATCAATTATCATTATTGTGTACTTTTTTTACTCGACTGTGTGGTTAGTATTTCATTTAATAGTTATCTGGGACTGTGTTGGTTAGGATTTTTGTCCAAGCCATTTTCCGGCAAAGTGATATCCAAGAAGCTGAACTAGCAACAAAAGCCACAAAGGGGGCCAAAAATAGAGATTTTTGAAGATTGAAATTTGTTTCATTTTTAACTAATGCAGCTCCTCAGATAAAGAAGCAGAATGTCTTTAAAACTCATGAAACAAGTGTTTCTCATTGAACTCTTTTAGTCACTCAGTGATCTCCACTGGATACTGAAAGCACAGCTGTTTGCGCAATGATCACCGTTAATGAACTACTGGTCTCTCAACTTTGCTCAGCAATACGTCTCTGAAAATATCATTGACTGTTACAGAAAATGTCCCTCTGCAAATGCTCAAGGAGCTCCTAAGCATTTCCCTCAATGGTTGCACAATAGTATCTATTCAATCGAAGCAGACCGTCTTTGATTCTAGACATTACGTTAGTTTTTGTTAGCAGCTAATAATAAGACTAAGATGCCTCAGACCAAACAGTGAAATATATCTTATCAAGTCTGTCTTTGCTAACAGAGATAAACTGGGGGTCGTCAGTCCAAGCAGGCACGTACAACATGGCCTTATCTTACTCTGTCTCTCTGACTGGTGTGGAGGATCACGTCAAAAATTTTAGGTAAGTCAGCAAAAATCACCATTATAATAAGTACACATAATCTTGAGGAGAAATCACACAGAACATGATGTTCAGTACTCAAATGATAATGAGGTTTAAAACAGGCTTCCAATCAAAAACGGAATTTTTCATTTGAAAAATATTTTGATGAAATTTGTCCTTTGTTCAAGACTTTCTAAAAAAAAAAATGGCGATGATGTGTTGACATGTGTGTTTAAAGTAACTTTTGGCCCTAATTGTTTTCTCTCTCCATCCTTCAGGCCACAATGTCTTGTTCTGACTGGGGCCCCAAACCTGCGACCTGCACTGGTGGACTTTGTTGGTTCCTTCACTAAACACATCAGCCTTATGATCTGTGGAGACATTTTAATGGTAGGATCATCTGTTGTGGTATTTTGACATTATTTTTAAATAAAAACTTTTATTCATAACCATTGAAACATTATAGCAGACATTTGTCACGCACTGTTTTGGTCCTGTAGAATTTATGTAACAGAACTGTCATCAAGTTTTATATTACTTTTATATACTTGTTGAATCTTGGATACTTCTAGGAGCAGGACAGGAAGACGCGACCTCAGGATGCTACAAACAGTTCAGTTAAGTGGTTGAACAAGAGGAAGGTTCGATCATTTTACACTCCATTTTCTGCTGACAGCCTCAGAGCAGGAGCTAAACACTTGCTACAGGTACATCCCTTACAGTCATGTTTACCTGTGAAAAACTGCTGTATTATTGTTACATTACAAAAATGACCAGGTTCAATGTAATGATGCTCAGTGGTAAGTTGGAGCAGATGAAGAGAAACGTGTTGTCAGTGGGGACCAGTTTTATTTAAATTATGAAACACAGTATTAGCTTTAATTTAATTAGCACTTTTGTTACAGTTGTAGCATGTTGTACTAATTTATTTGCGTCCAAACTGACACTTTCCACTATCTTATTTCACTCCACATTTTGTAACTAAAAATTATGTCGTGATTGTAATAAGACCAGACCCAAGAGCTAAGAACCCAGAAAACAGCATACTATCAGAAAGGTGTTTATTTCCAATAGTGAGAATGTTATGTACAAAAAACAACAAAGTCATGAGAACTGTCAGAGAATCTAGAACAGAACTAGAGAGGGGCTAGTTCCAGGATAGTGAACCGGGAATTGTTTACGTGATCCAGATTTCAAAACACAGACGGGGAGGTGTGGAGCCAGAGCGAGCCAAATCAAGGAGCAAGAGGGAGCAAGCAGGGCTGTGAGAGAACAGTGTGATGGTGAGGTGGTGGCAAGAGGTTCCAGAAGACACAAACAATGAGGGTTATCCAAACGTGAAGATCTGTGATGTGGTCGCAAAAATCCAGTGATATACAAAACCTTCAGAGGTAGAAGGAAAAAAAAACATTAGACATGAACTATAACTTGATTCTTTCAATACTTGATTCACAAACCATGGGGCCAAAGTCACCAAAGCGGTACAACGGTCTGGCTTTGAATGTTTGTTGAGCCTTGGTATTTAAACTGTCACTTGATTGTGCTGAATGAACGAGAGGTGTGTCTGCTGGCAGAACAGGTCCAAAGCAATCAGCATGATGCCTGCCACTTGGAGACCTGCAGCAAAACAAACAGGACATTGTTTTTAAAAATGCATACTTTGTTTGATTTTGTTCATCATGTTCCCTCTCACCCCCAAAGGCATCTGGTCTAGGCAAGCTGAAACCCAACACTCTGGTTCTGGGCTTCAAGTCCAACTGGAGGGAGAGTCCTCCTGAAAGCATCGAAGATTATATCAACACCATTTAGTAAGCTGACCGTAACAACAACAACAACAACAAACAGACATTAATGTTACTGATTTAGTTCAGTTTTTCTAAGCTAATTAGATTTGTGTCCAATAAAATTGAATCACATAATGTGAATTTATTCATAGATTATTTCCATCTTGTTTTATTTTTGAAAATGATTTTCTTTCAAACTAGAATGAGTTCTGTTTTCTCCCTTTTCTCCAGTGATACATTTGATGCCAACTACTGTTTGTGCATCTTGAGGATGATGGACGGACTGGATGTCACTGATGATTTAGAATTTGAAGGTTTCACACAATATTTTCTTCCTTCCGTTGTGCTCAGTGAGGCAGATGTTGAAGTGTTTTTTGTGTGGAAAAGTTATAAAAAAAATCTCATACTTTTCAATTAGTTTTGATTGAAGAGCAGCCAGATTGTCGGAGACAAGAAAGGCCAAAGTTGATTTTTTTTCTCTTATAAAACAACCTCAGAGTCAAATATTTTAAAACAGTTTTCAAAAAACATTTCTTGTAAACCTTTAGATTACCATACGTTTTTCATCATATGGTTAATTGCATAGTATTATTTCATAGTTTCAAGCACCGATAGCAATCACAGTTACTAGCTGTTGCTCTTCCACCAGAAATATATTAATCCAGAAATTAGAATTTAATGTGAAGCTAATGATCATGTAAAGTTTTTTACATTTGTTTATACTACTGAAATGTATTACAGTTTATTGAAGTTGTTTTAAGATGTACTTATATGATCTACTATGGTGTTGGCCACACACACATTAGCTCATCCATCAGAACTAATCTTCATTTCTCTAAACCTGAATTGTTCAAAGAGCTACAGGCAAGATATGAATCGTTCAAAATTTTTACACGTAAATCTACTTCAAGAGATCTGAACTATTCTAGTTCTATATACTATTATATATTCTATAAAACTGAGCAGAGAATATTGTGTTTATTAAACAGTAAACCAGGGCTTTGAGTCGGATGAACCAGCAGAAAATCCGGACCAACAAACAAATGAGGAGGACGCAGGTGAGAACTAAATCTACTGACACAGAAACATTCGACTTCTGCTCCTGTTGAAAACATGTAGATTTTATTCCAACATATCCTGTCATATATGAAACATTTGTTTAATTTTGTGTTGGTCACATGTCATGACAGAAATTGACATGTAATTTTTCTGTTTAGGCAAAATGTATTTAAAATTGTTGCCAGTATCTTTGCTGAGATTTTAGCATTATTGAGGTTCTGGGTTTTAATCGAACCAGTCGCAGTAAAGGCATGTCATCTGAGTCTCATTAAATACATGTGGTAATTTAGTCTTTTATTTAAATAACCTAATCTCAGCACCTTTTCATGTTGCTGTAGTTCTGAGTCATGTTATTATTGCAACAGAGCACTTGAGAGTGTGTGACCATGTAAATACTGGATTAGACTAAACTCTGCATCATGGTGCTGGTTGCTAGTGTTGCCACCATCACTTCTGTTTGTTTTTAACACTCAGAAATCTTATGTGGGATTTCTTCTTCCTAATGTTGGTCCTTGACTTGTGTTTGTTCAGCTGATGAGATGTCTGATGAAGGCAGCAGTGATCAGATCAAGACTGTGTTTCAAAATGACCAGGGAAAGAAAACCATTGACGTCTACTGGATCGCAGATGATGGTGGTAAGTACGAACAACACAGGTTATTATAAAAGAAAAAGGGACATGGTCAGTATAATACAAATATATACACTACTCAGGAAACAGTAGGGATATTCAGCATTCGAGTAAAATTTCAGGATCAATCTCAAAAACACTGTTTTACAGGTGAACCTAATTTAACCCTCCCCAAACCTTTGAAGGCTCATGTACAACTGGGTGTTTCAGTACTTTTTTACACAAGTTGCTGTTCTCTAACAAGCAGCTTTTGCTCTAAAGCGATTGCTCTAATGAAAGCATCAGCATTTATTCAAACACAGCTCTAAACAGATGAGTTTTAAATTTTGCTTTACTCATTAGGGAGTTTGTTCTAGATCAGTGTTTCCCAACCCTGGTCCTCAAGGCACACTGTCCTGCATGTTCTAGATGTTTCCCTGCTCCAACACAGCTGAGTTAAATGAGCAAATTACAAGACAAGTTGTTTGGTAATTTGCTCATTTAACTCAGCTGTGTTGGAACAGGGAAACATCTAAAACATGCAGGACAGTGTGCCTTGAGGACCAGGGTTGGGAAACACTGTTCTAGATAAGGGGAGCATAGAAACTAAAGGCTGCTTCTCCATGTTTGGTTCTGATTCTAGGGATTATTAGTAAATTAGAGTTGGAGGACCTGATGGTCTGGGGGGGTTGGTATAAATGTAGCAGGTATTTAACATATTCTGGAGCTAAGCCATTTAATGATTTATAAACTAGTAGAAGTATTTTGAAGTCTATTCTCTGAGCTATAGGGAGCAGGTGTAAGGATTTTAAAACTGGAGTGATGTGCTCTACTTTTCTGGTTCTAGTGAGGATGCAGGCAGCAGCGTTCTGGATCAGCTGCAGCTGTCTCATTGGCTTTCTAGGTAGACATCATTGCAGTACTCGAGCTAACTAAAGATAAAGGCATGGATGACTTTTTCGAGGTCCTGTTGAGACATTAGTCCTTTAATTCTAGAAATACCCTTCAAGTGATAGAAAGCTAACCTTGTTATTGTTTTGTTACCTTGTTACCTTGGAGGTTCAGGTCTGAGCCTTGTCAGTAGGTGCTAGTTGTATTAACTGAAGCCATGTGCTGACTCTTGATCATTCTTCTTTAGGTCCAAAGATAATTACTTTAGCTTTGTTTCTGTTCAGCTTGAGAATTTTATGGGACACCCAGCTGTTCAATGCATTCATGTAGGGTCTGGATGGATCAAAATCACCTGGTGACATTGAAATGTAAAGTTGAGTGTCATCTGCGTAGTTACTGTAACTAACATTATTGGGAGCATGTAGATATTAAACAGAGGGGCCAGGGTGGAGCCCTGAGGATCCCAAATTTTCTGTTTGTTTTAGTGAGAAATTGCCTATCGACACAAACAATTTAGAAGTGGACGTCCTTTGGCGACGTCTCACACTGATGGCCACTTCATTGTGAACTGTGTCCTGCAGAACTGGGTGATGAATGTCATTTGATTAGAGGTGCATTAAGGGAGCTGAGAGGCACCAAGTTTCACATCAGATGATTTCAAACCCAAACTTCAGCATGGTCTGAATTCTACACAACCTGCAAGGATACCTGACAGGCTTCATCATGGGCCAGGAAGTGAATTCTGGACGATGGACCAGTGGGCCTCATTGCTGTTCTTTGATAAAAGTAGATTCACACTATGCAGAAATGATTATTGCCAACGATGTTGGAAAAACAAAACATATTGGCCACCATGTGTCACCAGACAAGCCATGGTGTTACAGTATGGACATGTGTGTCTAGTCAATACAGAAATGTCCTACACTTTGTGAATGATACAGTAAAGAGTCCAAACTACACTAATTGTGTCCCTGCATAAACATAAACATAAAAAGGCTTCATTTCATCTTCATGGTTGAAAATGTTCCAGCTCATCGAGGGGCAAATCATTAGGGAGATCACTAGACACTGACGTACCTGGAATGGAGGGACTTGCACTGAACCTAAACCACATAGAAAACCTGTGAGATCAGCTGAGCCATTGTGTAGAGGCTTGTAACACTGAACCCCAAAACTTCCATAAGCTGAGGGACATCTTTGAGAAGATTAGAATGTCATGTCTCAGTGAACAACAAGTCAACTTGTGAACAGCCTTAGATGTTATTGTCAAGCTGTAATTGATGCTCAAGGTCACATGACACATTATTGAGGCATGTTTTGTTGTGGTTTACTCACCACTGTTGTTGGCTTTTGTTTCAATAAATTGTTTGAGATGAGGCAATCACCATCACATGCTTCTACTTAATATCCAACGTTCATGATGTAACATCACTGTAATGAAAACTTTTTACATTTTCCACTGATTCCAGCAAAATAGCTCTAAGTTTTTGTGAACAGTGTATTTTTATATTTTTGTTTTAGTCTTGTTATTAAAAAGGGTAATTCCAAACTCATTCCTTTATATGTAAAAAAAATCAATAAGTTAACTCATTAAAGATTTTTTTTTCCCTTTTTAAGGTTTGACATTGCTGGTACCTTACCTGTTCACCCGGAGGAGGCGCTGGCGTCGGTGTAAGGTCAGGGTTTTCATCGTGGGAGATGAACATAACATGGAAGAGGGTCGTAATGAGTAAGTTTTCTATTTTTACTATTTTTTTATTAAAAACTGCTGTTAAACTCAAAATCAAATGAAATGGGGGGCTGTTTCCTGTTTCCGGTAGTCATTGGGTGAGAGGCAGGGTTACACGCGGGACATGAAGTTTATACTGCAGCTGGCCACAAGGGGGTTTTTTTGTTTCTGCATTACCTTTCTGTGTCTTATTATGATGATTGTCAGTGACATGGGATAACTGGATAAATATTGTTTTTTTACTTTCAGAATGATGTCTCTGCTGAAGAGGTTCCGCCTGGATGTTCATGACGTTATAGTCATTACAGACATTGAGAAACGCCCTCATGCCAAGAGGTAACCCAGGAAAATCTTGATTTTTTCAAAGTCACAGCTCACACTGAAAATTCTAAAACTCAATTGAAATATTAGTCACTTCAATTATGCTTATAAAATGTGAGATTTAAGGTTTCATGTGAAAACATGATTTGTTATGTATCATTTACAAACTTTAAGGGATCAGCTGCACACAACCTGGAATGCCTCATTACAGATGGGTTTTTTTTTCACTTTTGGCCTATAAAACAACAGCAGCAGAGACTCACAACCATCACTGCAGCTGGAAAGATTTTGAAATGAATCAAAAAATTGATTACAAAACAACAACATAAACAGCATCAGCAAACATGCTTTCATTATCAATTCATACATGACATGTAACAATTATAATTAAAGGAACTTAAGGCAGCTTTACAAAATCTGACTCAGTGCTGCCGCGACAGGCGCTGTGGCTAACTGCAGCCACCAGCCAAGCCGGCACGGGAGCGCGCACAGACACTTTACAGACTGTTCGTCTTCACAGCACTGCACCGGGGAGGCTAACATACTTCACGTCAGGTCTCTCCACTCTGTTATTTGATTTGATCTCATCATTTTCATACTGTATCAGGCTCTAAACACGACCTATAATGTTTTCTCACCTGGTCACAAGGAAATGAGCCATGTCAGCATCCGTTTTCACTCCCAAATGCAGCTGAAGTTCCCTCCATGAACCGAACGTATATCCAATATTTATGCGGGTGCCTGCCCGGCTTCGGTCATATTTTTTTTTAGACTCACGAGATGCCGCTGATAAAGTCTTTTTTTTCTTCGTGGTGCCACTTTTTTGGGGGGTGAGAGTGGATGCAGGTCGTTTGCTGGCTGCAGAAACATCCATAAGTATACCTTCAGTGTTTGAATCCAAGTCCACGGCGGCCATGTACTTCCTGTTCAAGAGCTGTCGGCAACGCGCATGCAGCATCAATTTACGTCACATCCCTACAACTGCGCGGGAAATTCGGACGTCGAACTGCAGCGCATTATGTGGCACACAGCGTTTCCAAGGCAACAGACATATATGCGGATGGCCTCGTTATTTTGGGTTTTTAATGCTTCATGACCCATTAGCATTGAATAAACTGGAAATGCATGTGTAGTTTTTCACAAATCTTGCCTTATGTCCCTTTAAAGAAATAAAGTGTTTAAAAATGTAGTTTACTTTCAGGTGATCATTTTAACAGAACCTTTTTCTTACTTTCTTTTTCAAATTTGACTGAAAAGAAAACACACACATTTACTAAATTACTATTGCTAAAAAGATAAAATGTAAGTTAAACTTGTTCTTCACATGCAACTGTCATGTGTCTTTCTTCTGTTGTTGCTTTGCAGCTTCAGCAGGTTTGTGGACAGCGTCGCCCCCTTCAGGCTCTATGATGAACAGCAGGAAGGCATCTCAGTGCAGGAACTCAGACAGGCTGCTCCCTGGAAAATATCTGACAAAGAGTTTGAGGCCTTCAAACTCAAGGTGTGTGTTTGGTCACCAGCATGTCTGTTGGTAATAAAGTCTGTCTGATCTTTACATACATATGTGTATTTGGGTTGTATCCGTCTCTTCTCTTTTACAGACGGAGAGTAAAGTGAGGCTGAATGAAATCATTCGAAAGAATTCCCAACATACCGCCCTTGTTCTTGTGTGAGTACACAGTCTACACTGTCAGAATGTTCTGTAAAGAACCTCTTGAGTTTATAACAGACAATCAGAGCTTCACTTCCTGCGTCACCCTGGTGCTGCAGTGGGACTAGAACCAGTGCTAAAAACTGTTTATCATGATGATGTGAGAGTCATAAAAATATATTTTTCTTATTCTTGGTAACAAGAATCATCAGGGAGTTCACATACAAACCATCAGGTCAGCATTCTCGCATATCTCGGCTCTGTTTCAGAGAGACAAAAGATGAACTAAATATAAACTGTGCACATTCTGAAGCAGAATATTTTAATTTCACATGGAAATTTAGCATATAAACAGAAATAGATACATTCAAATACAAATGCTTTTGTTAAAGCAGGGGACTGTGGCTCAGTGGTTAGAGCGGTGGATTGATCCCGGCTTCCGCCACCACATGTTGAAGTGTCCTTGGGCAAGACACTGAACCCCATGTTGCCCCCCGATCTGCATATCGGGTTATATGAATGTTAGCCCCTCCCTTCTCCCCCCAGTCTACATATTGGTTTGAGTTAATGGGTAAATGTAAAACTTGTAGTGTGAAAGCACTTTGAGTGGTCTGAATGACTTGAAAAGTGCTATACAAATACAGGACATTTTACCATTTAAAGGAGTGACATGTTCTTTTTTCACTTGTGTGAGACCTTCATGTTTGTCTGCTCTTGTTTTATTATTATTATATGTTGATATAATTGTGTTTTTGTTTCTCTTTAGGAGTCTTCCAGTGCCACAGAGTGACTGTCCCAGCGCTCTGTATATGGCCTGGCTGGACACGCTGACATGTGGCCTCCACTGTCCTGCAGTGCTGATCCGAGGGAACCAACAGAACGTCCTCACGTTCTACTGCCAGTAAATGATCATTGGGGAAAATAAAGGAATCACACTTCCTGAAAATGACAGACAGATTATAAATAATTGTGCTAATGATACAAAGAGTGTTATGGCTAGAATCACGACTTTGTTGACCTTACAAAAAGTTTCAACATGACAGATTTTACTGATATTATAACTCTATTTCTCATTGATTGATGGAACTGAGACAAAAGAGATTCATGACTCATATATCCAACCATGAACGTTCTTCTTAAATAAGGAAAGATAATCAGAAGTTCTTGTCGCAGTTATATGATCCTGTTACTTTGACAGATTCAAGCGTTGTATCAGAATACACAGAACCCTGAGAGATGTTTATGTCAGTCTGATCTTTAGATGAATGCTACACAAACAAGTTAACTTCTCAGAAAAATTATCTTGTCTTTGTACCTTCTTTTCCTAAAATCTCAGCCGATCACAGCTTTTGCGCCATTAAATGTTCCGTAATGAGAAGTTTATACTTTACAACTTACTTAAAAGATTCCTGTTTGTTTTATTGTTAGCAGACTGTTGCACTAGTGCACAATCACTCCCATTCTAAATTTGGTGGCAATAATGTACAACTGTATTTCCCAATGTTCACTTACCTAATGCAGATGTCACTTTACTAACTGTCGATCCTGAAACAGCAGCTTTCTGAGCTGTTATATTTATTTAAACTGCCCAACAATAATGATTTGTTAGTGCAGAACCACAGGACAACTCAGTACTGAGGAACAAACCAGATGTCATTCATTGTCATTTAAGTAAAAAAAAAATACAATTATTTTTTAATTGCTCCTAACAGATTAGCATCTAGAACAATCTCAACTACTAAATGATGAGTAATGATCTAAAAATGTAACTCATTATGACTCCCCACCTCCAACTGGCTCTATTTTCTTTCTGATTCTTTAAAGCTTCAGTAATAGTTACAATTTGTACATGTAGATTTTGTTTGTGTAATATAATGACTTGTTTTCTAAAGTGAGTCAATGTTCTTCATTATTTGAAGCCTTATCCTCTGGCCAATCAACTATAGTCACAGAAATAATCATGAAAATAAATGTCAGCATTTTTTGAATAACAAAAATCAGATATAACATATGTACGCATGCATGTATATATATGCATATATACGTAAATACATATAATACTTGTCTAAATGGATATGTTTTTATAATCTAAAAACATGTTCAGCTTCATATTAAACATTCTGGTCCTATAATAGACTGGATAACTTCAATGGTTTGTGTCACAGCCGTGACAGTGTTCTGGCAATTTATGTTGCGCTGTCAAAAAAGTGCGAATTTACAACTGAGTTTATAATGAGATGTCATTCAAAGTTTAAAAATATTTTTGTTTATGGTGAGTGTGCCCTGTTAGTTATTTAAGCATATTTTTATGATCCTTCCCTGATATTTTCTGTATCTTGAAAAGCCCTCTGGGTGTGACTAAACATTTGCTTGTCACTCTGAAAATGCAAAGAAAGTAAAAATAAATTCATTTTTTGTGTTTCTTTCCTGGGAAAATGTGTTTGATAGGTGAAATGTATTTATGGAAAAATATAGAAACAAAAACTAAACAATAACTCTGTTTACTGAAGTCAAGACAGAATGACGCATGTGCAGAAGGAATCAGTAGCACATCTCAACAGGTAGCATATTTCTATAGAACACCGGTTCGAGCAACGAGACACAGTTGTTTATGAAAGCAGCAAAGATATGTTGTACTGCTTTAAGTTATTGCAATTAGAATGAAATTTTACATTTGTAAACATAGATTAAGAAATTTATTTTAAAAGACATCTTTAAAACAATATAATAACTAAAAAATTTAAAGAAAAAAAAATATTGGATCAAAAAACAACAGGAATAACAACTGAAAAAAAAGATTTAGCGCCATAATTATTAAGTCTGAGCTCTAAAGAGCCTCCAAACAATGTCAAGAAATAGTTTTATAATTAAGGAATCAATAAAAAGTAAAAGTGAAGCTTAAACAACAATTTAATTTGAGTTCAGTGATCTAACTGATGTGCAACTTCTAAATGGATTTGAGAAATATAATCATTTGGAATCATTTGGAAAACTTTGGAAAACAAAACTTGGGTTAAAAGTTGGAAGGTTCTGATAAATGTTTGAAAATAATTTTTAGGAATCAGAGAAAGTTTATCAGTCAGTTGTGGGCTTCAAATCAGAGCAGCAATGTGTGAATGATGTGCTTCATGGTGCAACCTGCAGGTCTCTGTCCTTCATAGAGTCAGCAGGTGGAACCTGGGACTCGTCAGTCTCATCAGCAAGGCTGATGAAAAAAACAGTTTTTTTTGTCATTCACACACACACTCATGTTTGGTGATGATGAACTACACATGTTGTAGCCACAGCTGTCCTGGGACACACACTGACAGAGGCAAGGCTGCCAGACACTGGCGCTGCTGGACCCTCCGGCCACCACCAAACAGGCAAGGTGGGTTAAGTGACTTGCCCAAGGACACAACGGCCAGGCGATCTTTTTCTCTGGGCAGAGCAGGGATTCAAACCAGCAACCTACCAGTTGCCAGACAATACTGCCTGAGCCAAGGCCACCCTTTGATGATAATAACATATTTAAAATTGTAAGACAAAGTCCTTGAGGCTTGGAAACTGGAAAGTCTATAAACTTTGACCTAAATATTAGACTTTTGGTCATGTTACATTGTTTATGTACAAGCCAACAGCATTTCAGCATGACTAACGACTGCAAGAAAGAATGTGTCTCCTTCCAGAGTTTTTTAGAGGGTTTTTCACATGATAGATCATCAATTAAATTTTAATATAGCTAAATATATTCTTAGTAAATATAAAAACTGTCCAAACCAACCTGAATAAACAAGTATTGGAGGTTAAATCTGATTTCTTGTTGCCACATGCAGCAGCAGCAACTGCAATCAAGTGTGTGTGATAAATGGCAATGAGTCTTTTACAGCACTGTGGAGGGATTTTAGCTCACACTTCTTTATAGAAATGTTTGCATTCAGTGACGCTGGTGTTGGTGATCTTAAGGTATGGAATTAAATTTCAGGAAACAGAATATTTCAGGGGAACACATTTTCGCACAAGACCTGCTTTCATGGGTCCCTCGAGCTCCAGAGCAGGGGGAGAACATCCAGCCTCCATGCCCAGGAGATAGGAGCCCAAACGGGGTAAAAATCCCGCCAGGGCGGTCCCTGGAGTTCCAGAGCAGACCCGTTCATTTTAGAGTTGCTTTAGCCTGTTTGGAGGCACTCTGGCTGGGGAGAGGGATGTGCACAGGGTCCTGTCATCCACCCTGGAGTGACGGTTCTCCCTCTTCTCACAACAGTTGCAACGGGAGCTTGAGCTCCAGATTTTATAATAATGTTTTATTGTTGCTTTGTATTGTACAGAAATTTCGATTTAAAAAAATGTGCAGCTGCAGCTGGTTCTATGTCTGGTTCTTCTTCCACCACTAGCAGGAAGCTGCTGCTGGTTCTTTCGGTGGGCGGTGACTGATATAAAATAACCAATCACATGAGGATCACACTGGGCCTTAGTCTCCTCCTCCAAACAGTCATAATTACTTTCCTTTCGCGCGCGCAGCCTCTCCTGGATTGCCTTCACGCTCGTATGAGAGCTTCATGTACAGGCGCCTGTTTGGAGATCCACACGCGCGGTTCATGAATACTCGTGTAATGAATCATACGCGGGCGTGTGGGGTGAATTCACGCGCGTGCTGTGGATTGCACGCCCGCGCACACGTGCGGAGACGCGCGCGCACGGTTAAATACGCGTGCGCGCTGCAGAAAATCACGCTTAACCTTTTTGACTGAAATTTAATTCCATATTAAGGTTTTACGATGTTTTGAAAAGGTCACAGTACATGTTGCAGGAGTGTGTGATCTAAATTTGCCCTGACTTGTATGAACACTTCTGTCTTTATCTTAGACACCAATTGGTTTACGACTAGTTCCTGTTGTTTATCCACAGGAGTGATTGTTTATTCCACTCTGATTTTATTACCTGACCCAAGCTTACTCCGCCTCTGTATCCTCCAGATGTTGTGTGTCTTTGTCAATAAATGAGCAAGGATGAGAAGTTTTAGGCAGAGTTGACTTCAGCTTGACTGAAAAGCACTCTCCCTTGCAAGGCAACCATAGCCCTGTGTCTGACTGGTGTTCTTTTGTTGATTAAAAGTTATTTAACTTAGGGGTATTAAAATATCCTGACAGCTGGAGTGTTTTTGAGCATGAACTTGTTTGAGTTATTTCACATATCAGATTAAAGAATGAATTTTATCAGGCCAATCAAAAAACTTCATATATGCTGGAAGTCAGCTGGTAGAAAACACAAATACATTTATTTTTGTTTTCTACCAGCTGATTTCCAGCAGGATGATACATGAACATCCAGTTGAAATTTTCACTTGTTGAAGAAACACCCACATGGAGTGAAATGCTGTAGGAAAGCCAAGCTGGTCTCTGCAGTTAGTTTCAAGTAACATTTTGAAAACTGTGATTGATACTAAACATAGTGAGTAAATTTTTTTACAAACAGAAACTATTTACAGAGAGAAGATTTGGTTTTAGTTTGTAAAGCAGATAAAATTAAACTCCATATAATCTGATGTTTTGACCCACTGATGTTGTCCTCCTGTCTCCATGGCTCCAGACATGTCACAGTCATCCATCTGTCCATCTGAGACCCAGTTCTTATAGCGGACCACCTCGTCACTGACCCAGAACCAGAAGTCCAGAGTGCAGGTGTAGTGCAGTCCCATCCAGACAAAAGGAGTCGAGGCCTTCTTGACTTTCTCCTGAATCCATCTCTGTTCATCAAGGTTGGTGATGGTGACCAGGTCATGGTGGTGATCTCTGCAGTAGTAGAAGGCCTCCTCCCAGGTTTTATTTTCTTTAATCAGGATCACTTTATCTGTCAGAAGTAAATGAAAGAAAACTTTGAGATCTATTGGACTTTACATCACCTGCTGATAACATCTGTGTGAGGCAGCTGGCTCGGTGTGATTTTACAGGATTCTTAGTTCAATGAAACAGGAAATAAACAATGTAATTTCCTCTTCAGTACAGAAGATGATAGTTGAAAGAAGACAGAATCTGAGAAAGGACTATCATACTCATTATTGTATCATTTATCATCATACTATTTTCACTTTGGAATTGTAATAATATCAAAAAATAAATGGCAGACTCTAAAAGTCGTGCTTTTGCCTTCTAAAAGAGACCAAACACCATCAATCAAATTAAGGACTCAGTCCTTAAAAGGACTCAAATCCACTGAACAAAGATGCAACATAACTTGTTATTATACAGTTTTAACAGTATGGCTTGATCACTTGTGATTTTTTTATGTTATGTTTGCAAAATTAAAAATATTTGATTACCTCTGCCAGCCACCAGGTGGCGGCAGGAGAAATATTGTTTTGCTGGGGTCTGTCTGTTTGTTAACAAGATGACTGAAAAACTCTTGAATGGATTATTTTGAAATTTGAAGGACAGATGGGAAATGGTAGAAGGACCAATTGTTGAGAATTTGGCAATGATCCGTGTCACTAGCAGAGGTCTGCGCTCTCAGTGCTTCTCTAGTTAAAAATGTAATAACGTCCGTTTTTTTCTAAGTCTGTGAGTCTTTTTTTACAAACATTTGGTATTCGTTTTGCAGACCAAATATTTTTTTATCAGTGACATTTTATATAATAATTAAGTATAATATCAGAACTCTTTTACACAGAATTTATTTTTTCATTCCAGACCTGTTCATGTGTCTTTGGTGTGTTTTTGTAGAGTTTTTTTTCCAACAATGTTTTTGTTTTATTGTTAACTAATTATAAACATTACAACAGTCTAAACACTACATGAACATACACTGCTCTCAGACAGCAACTAAAAGAAGACAGAACTAGAAAAGCACTTCACCAAGTGAACATATTGTAGGAAGTACTATTTCTGTAACCTTAAAGAGAACATTTCATACAAATTTCAGGACTCTGGAGAACTCGGGTGTTATCGCCACCTGCGTAGTTTGAGAGATTAAAGCTGAAAGAGAAGTCTTTGACCTGTTTTCACGAGGGGTTTTGAGACACATTTCACGCTGACAGCAGGCTTTCTGATCTGTGTGTACATGGAGCGTTCAAGTTCTGGTAAAAAGCTGGGTCATCTGATTGTCCATCTCTCTTTTACCTTATACTACCATAAATGGGGAGTAGGCCTAGTTCAATGTAGTTTTCTGTTGTGGACCTTTATCAGTCTTTGTTAAGTATTACAGATACTTTCATTTGTTTTTCCAGTTAATTTGATTTAATTCCCAGCCGTCAAAGTTACAGAGTCTCTCTTTTTTAGCTTCTTTGAACTGTCTTGGTGCAAAGAGTGTAAATACGAAAGATTTACGTCAATTTTACAGATGCAGGTTCACTGTATGGCTTCAGCACGATTAATAGTACGTTACCGCTGCACTGAAATGTGCCTTATTTAAGTTAATGCAAAGTTTTGAAATGGCGCTAGCGTGCTATAGGTCGTGAATTTCAAAATAAAAGCTGTCGTGTTTGGTTCATAACAGGAAATCACATGGTAGTATTGCAGTTAACTCGCTGAACAGTAAATATTCCCCTTCTGTGTTTAGTAATAAATTGGGTTAAAACATAGGCTACTCATCAGCTAACACAGCATCATCATACAATGAATTAACTTTTTTCTCTTAAACTCCTCTAATAGAAGAAGTTAACGCAACTTTTCAAAACTTGACACATCAAAGGCAGCACCAGAGGGAAAAGGGAAGCCTATTGTCAGGGCTTTTCTCTTATGACCTAAATTTCTGTCAATAAGCCTCGGGGATGAGCTCATATGCTTTCAAAATGGCATTTTTCACCTTCTCATAGTTCAGAGACTAATTAATCAAGACGAAGTGAAGCTATGATCTTTTGAGCTTTTTATAGAAATCTTACACTATATCAAAACTGCCCAGACATCAGGGGGGCATTGTAAAGCATGCCCTGCAGGCGTCGGCAACCTTTAACATTAAAAGAGCTATTTCGATCCGGTTTCCACGGAAAAGACAACACTGGGAGCCGCAAACATTTTTTGACATCTTAAATGATGTTAGCCTATATATATCTTTACACTTGTAAAATGTTGCTTATGAAATTCATGCAGTATTCATGTTTCAGAAAATGTAATTTTATTTATTAAATGAACACATTTAAACTCTTACAAAGAAAGAGAAAAATCGCAGAGTTGAAGGTTTGTTTCAAATGATAAAGCTGAACTTATTATCCATCTTGCAAACACAAATGCCATGAGCCGTCATGGCTTTCAGAGCGTGTAGCAGAGCCTTAAAAGCACTATTTCACTGAACAATGAAAATAAATATTTGCAAAATAACTGCCTGAATATTTATTTTACCTGGTTAATGGGACTTCTGCTCCTGAAACTCTGCGCACAGCGTCTGCAAACAGGCTTTCCGCGGATGCCGGCTGCCTGCTGACACGTCAAGTGCTGTCAAACGTCTCTTAAGAAGGCAAATGCTGAACACCGAAATTGCACAAGGTCTGAAGAAAGAAGTTAAAAACTTTGATTAAATAAAAAGACATGATACACGTTTTTTGAGACAAATAACATACACTTCAATCGGACATTTGCCGACCCCTGCCCTATGCGTTCAAATTGAGTAATATAACAGTCCACTTCATTTCCACAGAACTTAGGAACCAATGAAACACATTTAGTAACATCAAACATTTTAGTGGGAGGAAATGTGCATATGCTGACATGGAGCCTGTTATTTTAGTGTGATAGTGGAGCTCCAGCTGTTATAATCTGACAGCCTTCTCAGCCTCAATTTCTAACCGCTTCATTTGGAACCGACTCTGCTCTGCTCTTTCCTTTGCTTCGAGGTGCAGACGAGCGAGACACACCTTCATGCGGGCATCGCGACTCCACAGAGCTTCGGCTGATAGCGGAACAACCCGAGGTAGAGTGTAAGGAGTTCTTCTCCCGGCTCCTTTCTCGGTGACCGCTTCACCCAGAGCGAACACCCAGAGTTATGCACAAAAGGTGTTTTACGGATGACAAATGATACGAGTACCCAAAGTTACACACAAATTATCTATACACGCACAATCCTATCGTCTCCACACTAAACCAGCTCCCGAGTAACTCTTGAACTAATTTTTTGAACAATTTCCTTTGTGATTTTGTGCTTAACCCTGAACTATCTTCAGGATCACCACCAAGGTCTTGCTCCCTAAGTTTCCTGAGAAGACCTCCCCGAGTTTGCCAGCCTGATCTCTGCCACTCCACCCAGCCTGCCCGCTCTCCCGACGTCCCCGCTCACTCAGCACCCCACCTGGACAACACTTCCCTCCACAACCGCTTGGCTCTCTGGACCAGTTCTCCCTCCTCAAACCCTGTGCCTCCCTCTCCGTGAGTCTCCCTGCACTTTCTGATCCTCCTGTTCACCTGCCAGCCACTAACCTATCGTATGCTCCACAGATCCTGAATCTCCTGAGCCTTCTGCTTCGCACGTTATTTATTGTAAATAAACATTTTACTTTCACCTTGAGTTTGCGAATGAGTGTGACTCTGCATGTGGGTCAGAAAATTCTCCCAGCCCATGACAGTTAGAAAGAAAGCAGGTGCGCTGTATTAACTTTACTATTTACAAAATCCCCAATTTCTTCTGTTTGTTTTAGTTCCAGCATTGGTTCTAACCTCCATGATGGTTCTGGAAGGGACCCGGTTGGACACATAACGGTGCTGCCAGTCTGCTCCTGTTTTACCTGAAGTGCGTGTGAAGTGCGATCAATTTACTCCCAATATCTGGTTCACCTCAGCTCAGACCACTTACACTTGTGGACTTGTTTCAAGTCTGTCTGTCATCATGGTTTTGAATCATCTGAGATTCTGACCCTGCACTGTCTCTGACCTCTTCAGTCTGCCCCTTGTTAGGTTTTGCACACTAAGATCGGATAACCCTGTTTGTAGACATTCACTCTGCCTTCACCTGCTCCTCTTTGTAAGCACCATCCTTCTTCACTCACTGATTACAAATCCTGTTTGGCTTCTTAACCCCGGATCTGTCTCATCTTCAGCCCATTGCAATAAACTTTATTCAAACTGCATTTGAACATCATTAAAAATACATAACACAGATTTATCATACACACACAGTATTCATATGATCTATAACTTACACTCAGTATATTTGAGAACACTTTAAGCTTTGTCACATGGAATGTGATCAGAAGACAAAAACTGGTGCAAAAACATTTTAACTAGTGCTTCCTTTTGGTGTTTTGTGGCCTAGTTCAGGTGGTGGCAAACTGGAAAAAGTAACTGTCGGCGCAAAAGTTGTGATTATGTACATATGTTAATGTTTTCTCTAAATAAAAGTTTGCAGAGCTAAAAAAAAAGTGTCATTAATCCTCCCATGGAGGTTTTACTTGAAAGTAAAAAAAATGGAGGCAGCTGTCTGCATGTTTGCTATAATTCACATTTTTGTGCCTTCAGAATAATTAATAGAGGCAATAGTGAAAAGGAGCTCACTGAGTAGTGGAAATGAAAAATCGTGAAGGTGCATATAGCGGTAGCTACACAGTGTTAGCCATTATCATGTGTTGGTGGATTTGTTTGTTACTTGTGTCAGTTAATATATAATAATTGATGGACCTTTCACACTACAAGCTGAGCACGCCCATGTCCCCACCCACGTCCTGTATTCTATTTCCACCACTCAAGTGAGTCGTTCTGCACTATACTTCACCACACACACGCGAGCCATTCCGATTTCGTTGGTGGAAAAGGGGCATATGACTCCAAGCAAAGCGTCCTGCTTCTGGAAGGTGTTCTAAATGTTTTTTCCAGGTTTCAAGGAAATGTGTTTGAGTGAACTTCATGGAAAATCCTTGTGTTCACTAATATTCCTCTGATATGCTTAAAATATTCTTCTGAATTTAACAACAAAAGGATGAATTTCATAGAACATTTCAGAAAATTAGGATGTGGCATGAAATATAAATACGGAGTTTCGGGACAGTTCTGCTGACCAGTTCAGGACTGATATGTGACAGTGACAGCATTAATTCTCACATGGGATTGTTCCCTGAATCCTCACCTCATCCCTCCCCTGCTGTGTTTAACCTCACCATCACAATAGATTTAAAAATAACTTTTAAAACTTTAAGCAACTGTTTTGAAACTTTTCTAAGTAGATACTCACCTAAAAACATGTTCATCTTTATATTAGACATCACTCTGTGCGCCTCCGATGGCTTTACAATAGATTAAATAACGTCAGTAATTCGGGTCACAGCCAGAAGTGTTCTGATGATTTAAGCTGCCCTGATGAAAAATGCCACCATAGTGCAAACTGACAACTTACTGTATTTCATAATGAGATGTCATTGGAAGTTTATACAGTATTCTTGTTTATGGAGAGTGTGTCTTGTTAATTATTTAATCATATTTTTATGATGCTTCCCTAATATTTTCTATATAAAAGCCCTCTGGGTCCTTATCTGCCATTTTTGGATCCTTCTCCTTGGGGTGTGTCTAAAAATTTGCCTGTTGCTCTGACAACACAAAGAAAGTAAAAATAACCTCTAATTTAGTGTTCTTGTCCTGGGAGAATTTCTTTAATAGGTAAAATGTATTTATGGAAAAATATAGAAACAACAATTAAAAATAAATCTGTTTATTAAAATCAAGACTGTAGAACGGCACATGTGCAGAATGAATCACTGATGGGCAACACCAGTTCCAGAAATGACCATCTGAGACAAATCTTCGGAAAAGTTATTTAGTACTGCTTTATTCCCTCCAGTGTTGTAAAGGGCAAAGAGTTCCTGTTAACATCTGACACTTCTACAGTATTTGATAATATCTCTTTGACTACTGTTTTGAAATTCAAATGTTCATGTCAGTTTCACACAAAGAACGTATATGAAGAACAGGAACAGGAACTATATTTAAGTCTGTGATGGGAGCAGGACATATTCTAAATTTGGGCTCTTCACAAGTTCTGTACTGTATGTTTGTTTTCACTGGAACAGAATTTAATGAGGAAGTAAAAACTTCCATCAGTTCTGGTCTTGAATTAGGAGTTTAGGACAAAAAGGCAAAATTTTTGAACAAAAGTTTAAATTCTTTGTATTTTACAAAATGAGGATTGTGAGATTTGTATTGATATTCTTATCTTCAGTGACCTAAAACCTTTTAGATTATTTACTTTCTGTTAGTCAAACATAAAACAATATTTCTCATTTATCTTATGGGCAGCAGTTATATTCTTCCTGCTACATTTGAAAACAGATATACTTCTTGTCATATTTACATGTCAAAGTATCCTTGTAATCAATTGGTTTCTTGTACCATTTCTGAAATATCATGAACAATTTGATTAAAATCCATCCAGCTGTTCTTCTTTTCTTCAGTTAGACAGAACTCTGTTCTGGATTTCAGTCAATTTTACTAGCAGACGTTCTGATGCTGGAGGATGAGTTATACAAAAACAAAAAGAACTTCCTCCACTGATGTGTGCTTAATTTGAATATTCAGATGTTTTCCTCAAACCAACAAGTATAATGTGTTTCAGGTTGAACTGCACATTTTACTGAAGTCTGACTTCAACTGAACATCAAAGACAAATCTGATTGAATCCTGTCAGAGGACAAAACCAGATGTAAGTTTCTCCTCTGCTCACAAGGAGACATTTATTATTATTAGTAGTGTTTAAATTTTGTGGAAAAAGTTTTTACTTTAATATTTAAATATTTTATTCCTATTAGTTTTTCATTTTTACAACAAGAAAGAAATACATTAATAGAGTCAATAAATCTTCAATTCCTACATTAAAAAAGGAAGGCAATTGTGAAATGTTCAGTTTTGTTTTATTGGGGGGTGGGGTGGATGATCTCCATAAAAGGGAAGTTCTCACTATTACAGATGTAGACAGCTCTTTAAACAATATTTGAGATAGATGGTACTTTATGTATGTGGAAAGTGTTTTCGCTCTTTGAGTTCATCTCATAAAAAATGGGAGCAAAATCAAAAGTGGCACGTTGATACTTTTCTTCATTGTATTTATTTGAAAGAAAATGTTGGTTGAAAGTCCACAGATTGATCAGAAACTTATCAAAACTAACAGAAACTTACAAAAGCATGAGACGTTTCAACAGTTGTTGAATCTGTTTTATTTTTCCATCGTTCTCACAGTTCTTATCAAACAGACTATCTGATAAAGATAAACTGCTGGAATAAAACAGAAAACTAATCAAACATGCAGTGGCATCTGTTTCTGTTCCTGTTGATTGGTAAGTGGCTCAATATAATTATTATATCTTACCTGTTTAATGTCCAGTTTAATTTAGACTCATTGAACAAGTTGAAGGAAACCTAAAGTCTTTATTCTGTCAACATAAAGCTGAAGTTCTGTATGTGCTGCACTTAAAAACTGTCTTGTAATTAACTCTAATGAATTTTCAGGTCAGTGTTGTTTCATCACATGTCGGCTCTATGAGTATCACTACATTCAAGAGGAGAAGACCTGGACTGAAGCTCAGCAGTACTGCAGAAAGACACACACTGACCTTGTCACAGTGTCCAACATGACAGACATGAAGAGACTCAGTGAATCAACACAGAACATGACTGAAGCTTGGATTGGTCTGTTTGATCAAACAGGTGTAAACAGGACATGGTTCTGGTCTCTGACTGGAGTGGAGTTCAGTGAAAATGAGACAAATTGGTGGAAAGAAATCAATGAGCCAGATAATAAGAAAAATGTTCAGAATTGTGGGGTCATGTGGAAAAACCTGATGTGGGGAGATGAAGCCTGTAATAAATCCTTTTATTGTATCTGCTACAATGGTGAGAAAATGTCTTTGATGTTATTCTGTGACTCTGTTTCTGATGTCTAAAACATGAATAGCAGAAGTATCGGAAAACATTACACACTGATTAAAATAAAAATATGATAGTTTTTTAATTTTCGTACATTTATTTTATTGTCACCTTCAAACTTTCCAAAATGTTTCCTGTTCTGATAAATATAGATAATTTGGTGCTTTAATTTTGTCTTTTTCCTCCATAGAAAGTAAAACATCCAAGAAATTCTATTTGATTCAAGAGAAGAAGAACTGGCTGGAAGCTCAGAGTTACTGCAGAGAGAAACACACAGACCTGATCAGTGGACTGAACCAGCTGCAGGATAAGGAACTGAAAAGCATAATTGCATCACAATTTAATGATCAAGTCTCAGAATACGTATTTATTGGTTTGTCCAGTGACACGTGGAGGTGGTCAGATGGAAGCAGTTTCTCTTTCAGACACTGGAATCTACAGTTTGATAATAACATACAAAACACTGGTCAATGTGCCATGACTGTGTTTAATGATGGAGGCAGATGGAAGAACGAGAACTGTACTGATAAAAAACCCTTCATCTGTTATGATGGTGAGTTTTACTTAACTCATTCAGTGCCAGCCACTTTCAGATTTCATATCCCTCAGTGTCGGAGATATTGAGCATTTTTATTGATTTTGAAGGCCCACAGAATATTTTCTCCCATGACTATGTGAATTCATCCCAAAATTAGTCTTTCTTCTTTCACCAGCAAAAAAAAAATATTTCTACCTCTTTCTGTTATTTAGTAATCTGCAGTACAAAAGAGCAACTTTCATTAACAACAGAACAGAAAGTTGAGATAAAGAGCATTTTGTGTAAACAGGTTTTTCAAGCAGATCAGTGACTTTGATGTAAATATTTCATGTTTCATTGATTCATGCAACATCTGAACTATGTTTTACAACTATGAATGAAAAAAGCAACAGTAAAAAAGTACTTTTGATAGTTTATTATATGTGTGAAAATAGTCACTTATACACAATTTCAACATTTGAAACAAAGTATAAGAAAAAAAGTCACAGATTTAGGATTCAGATACTCGGTGCATGTGTGTACGTGTGTGTGAGCGTGCGACTGACCACTTTAACCAACTATCCGTCTTACGGGTCCAAACTCCTAAGAACAGAAAGATTACTCTATTAGCCCTTAGAAGTCTGTTTAAGCTTAGTCATTGCACTTGTTTCCGTCTAGATTTTTTTAATAGCTAGTAAGGTATTAGCTATAAGGTCACTATTCAGGTAGGTATGAGCAACCGATAAGAGATATCTTTATTCTGGAAAAAGGAGACCTTTAAGTTGTTACCTCCTAGAACACGTGTCAAACTTCAGGCCTCGAGGGCCACTATCCTGGATGTTTTAGATGTTTCCCTGTTTCAACACACCTGATTCAAACGAACAAGTCGTTAACAGGCTTCTGCAGAACTTGTTGAAATGCAGAGGCTTTGAATCAGGTGTGTTGAAACAGGGAAACATCTAAAAAATGCAGGATAGTGGCCCTCGAGGCCTGGAGTTTGACACCCCTGTCCTAGAAGAACCTTTTCTTATATGAAAGAGAGTTAGGGTTAGTAAATAAAAAACTACTCATAATTTGTCTTTGATGGTTTTTATTAAAGCAGATTTATCAAGGAAAGCATGCATCAGCAATTAATACGGATATAATGATAATCAAGAATTGTAATAATCAAAAATTGTATAAAGGTCAAAGTTGAATTAATAAAAGATAATAAAACGATAAAACCGTATATAAGCGGTTGAATCCTGTCCCTATAAATTTAGCTGAGCATGGCAGACTTCAGACAATATAGCAGCAAGTTGAGTGAAGGAAGTACCGACGTTTCCGGAGTTATAACCCTTTGTACCTGCACTCCGATGAGTGACAAAACAGTTCGTTACTTGGAGAGGCTTTACAATCATGAGGAAAAGGGATGAGGTAGTTTATCTTCTCCAAGAGGGTCCTCCTCAATGGAAGTGTGACTTGGGCTTGAAAGTTCAGCCTATAATCCACGTCAGTTCACGAGTTACCTGAAGCTGGTTGAACCTGAGGATGGTTCCTTGGTTCGCTCGCCTCGTTAGATGAACCCTCTGTAACCACACTCCTGCAAAGCACGTGTCTCCTTACACAGGCCAATTTGCCACGAGCAGTGGGGCCTTTTCAAAGAACCTCTATCTTGGTCTTCAGCCTCGTTAAATACCTCCGCACTCAGCCCTCCTCTTCGGCTGAGGCCAGGCTGATTCTCCATCATTTCCTGTTTTTCGGTCTTGTGCTCAGCTCACACACACTCACCCTGCCTTTCCGCTTAGTAAAGTTTCCTAACGAGTAATACATTTCTATTCTGGTTACAACACAAATTTCTAATCTAATTTCTTAAACAGATCATTATTTTCTTTAACCATTTTCAATTTAATACATGTTACAAATCCTTTTTTCCAAATTTCGTGTTTCATACATCATGTCCACATGTTTAAGCACTCTCTGTCTCTGGGGTGAAGGTGTCAAGTACATAACCGCTGTGGGTGGTAAACATTTCCTGTTACTCACTATAGGTCCGGATGCTGCTTCTTCACTTCAGCAGTCTGTGATAATACCTAAAAATGCAACATTAACTGGTTCTATCCGGTTACCTGCACGCCCACACATGAGCAGCAAAACACAGGAAACTTCAAATATATGCGACCTCTCTTGACATCATCTATCAACACTTACTGTGTGTTTTATGCAGTGAATTGTTCTTTATTTTGGTCCCTGCTGCCTGCAGAAGATCCTAACGGGTGATACTGGTCAGAAGCCTCAGCTTCACGAGAATCGCCAGAAGAACAGTGATGTCGAGTTGAAGAAATCAAAAGCCCGAAATGACGAGCTGGATCAAAAAGCGCACCACCTTCGACACAATACTAAATCCTGGTAGATTGTCGCGCCGGAGTGATTTTATTCATGTAATCAACTCCACCACTTTCTCAATTTTCTATACCAGTTTGTAATAACTCTAAACACCAAGATCGCTTCCCAGCCACTTCAAAGACTCTGAATCTCACTTCCGTATTTACCATCTGTCTCGTTCTGACTGCCTGGTTCCTCCCCCGCTCCACATGCCTTTATAACAGGGTAAGAAAGGAAGATCTCACCCAGAGAAGTGCACCACTGCCCCCTCCTGGATCATAGGACTAAATACAGCATGTAACAAGTTCATGTTCAGTGAGTAGCTGCCGCAGAATGCTTAGCAGGATTGAAAGCCAATAAAAGCTGTAGATACATCAAGACAATCAACGTCAATGGCACTGAACGTTCGGATTCAGTTTGACGTCTATAGATGTCAATGGCTCTGAATGAGTTAAAGATCTGTGAAGAAAACATTAATTTTTTTATAACATTTATTTGTTCTGAACATACAGATTCAGTTTGTTTCTAAAGTCAGTAAATCAAACCCAAAACACTTGTTTTACATACAGACTGATTTCCCCTTCTGTTTGTATAGATCTGCAGACATGTTGACATTTTTGTGACTTAAAATAAGGCATTTTGAAATATCTGATCAAAGCCACGATTCCACAGTGAGGATTTGAATAAAGCTGCTGGTTTGAAGATTTATTTTATTTACATCATGACAGATAAATTGATCCTGATTAAAAAATAGTTCTGTTAAACTTTTAAAACTGTTTTAACAACCTTTCTTAGCTACTCTCCACCCAATGAGTGATCCTGCCTTCTCCACACAAAGGAGGATTACACATTCAGCTTGATTCAGTTCACAAATGTAAACATTTGGTTTTTAAAAGGTTTCTGTGACTTAACATGCAAAGTGTTTGAGAATTCCAAATGAAACTATTAAATTAACAAAGCTTGATATGTTATATGTTATGTTTCATTTACTTCCCTGACAGATAAAGTGATCCTGATTAAAGAAAATAAAACCTGGGAGGAGGCCTTATACTACTGCAGAGATCACCACCATGACCTGGTCACCATCACCAACCTTGATGAACAGAGATGGATCCAGGAGAAAGTCAAGAAGGCCTCGACTCCTTTTGTCTGGATGGGACTGCACTACACCTGCACTCTGGACTTCTGGTTCTGGGTCAGTGATGAGGTGGTCAGCTATAAAAACTGGGTCTCAGATGGACAGATGGACGATTGTGACATGTCTGGAGCCATGGAGACAGGAGGACAACATCAGTGGGTCAAAACATCAGATTATATGGAGTTTAATTTTATCTGTTCTAAGTAATAAAAAACACTCTGATCTTTGGCTTAAAGAATTTTAATCTTCTGTGTTTTTAACTATATGAAGTTTCTACAAAGAACTCTGGGGATGTGATAGAATGGAATTTCCAAAATCTGCAGGGAAATAGTTTTTATTGTGATGTTTCTGTTTGTATACATATTGCAAACAGTCCCTTTTTAAGTTTTTGTATAATTTAGATTTTCTGTTGATGATTGTGAATGTAAAAACTCATTACTGTTTGGAAGATAACTCCTTTCGTTCAATAAATTCCTTAAAAATGCAGATGTCTCAGCTTCTTGATAAACATCCCTTTTAATCAAATATAATTAATGAAAAGGATCACTAAAATAATATGAGCATATTTTAAAATAGGTAGTGTGTGAAATAAAAAGTTAAAACTGTCATAATGTTGGGTATGTATAATGCACACTAGGTCAAGCAGCTACTCCAGAACAGCAGGGATAAAAGTTCAAAACGTTTTAATGACAAAGATTTACAGATAGCCTAATCCAGTGTGACTTTCAGAATGTGCTCCTGGTTGTCTGGCAGAGAAAGGAGACTTCATCTGGAACCAAGATCTGATCGCGCAGAGAGAGAGCAGGTTAGCGACGGTTTTGATGACAGTTGAGTGATAATAATGGTGATGGGACAAGAGGGCTTACTGGTAATGATGAGTGGTTGAGTCTGGGAGGAGACTGATAGATGCCAGTGAGTAAGGTTGACATGGTGTGGCAGGTGGAAACGGTGGAAGGTGAGCAGACAGCTCAGACAACTTCAGAGCTCCTATAGAACCCAAACAACAACTGGCTGTTGCACTAAGGTAAATACAATGGGGAAGAAATGCAACTTTATGTTTTCAAAAGTATTATTTTTATTTCACACACCCAAAATATTTCACACATTATTAGTAAAATATTAAAAGATAAAACAATAAAAAAGTGTACAAAATAGCTCACTGGTTATAACACACACAGTCTCAGTGAGGGAGGTAGCTTTTAGAAGTCCTGATAGTCTCTCCATTCACTGTCTTCCTGCAGCATGTGTGTAAATGGCCCAATTGGTGTTGATGCTGGTGGGGGTTGGGATCTTGGCTCTGTTCTGGACATAGTGGGGGTAGGGGGAGGGTGTAGGACAGGACTAGGTGTTGGTCTCCAGCTTGGTTGGACAGCACGTGATCCATCATTTTCAATTTGGTTTAAAGTTTTGAGAATCTCCAGCTTGGCTCTCTGGAGACCACTTTTGCTGATCCTCAGCATCTGTGGGACCAGGCTAAGGGCAAAGTGGTACACTTCATCCTTATAGCTCTCAGGGACTGGTGGTTTGGCTGGAGGTTCTTGAACCTCAATGAGTCTGTCACGAAAATCAGGTACCTGTCTAACATCTTGTGCAGGCTGCACTGTGGGTCTCTCCTGAGGGCTCCTGGATCTGCCCACCTCCCAAGTAGTTGAGGCAGATGAAATGGATGGTGTTGGAGAGGGGACTGTGCTTACAGGGTAAGGGGTTGCTGATTGCCGTTCTAATTCAGTGGCTGGTGTTTCTGGCCTTGCTGCTGTGGTTGTAGTTGTAGTTGTGGGAGTAGCTGTACTGGTCCTTTTGATATTATTTAAATCTTTTCTCATTCTGTCCAACCTATGCTGAATGTGGTGCTGGAGGAAGGACATTATTTCGGCATATTTATAGGGGGGATTGATGGAGTCTGCATCAGAACCACTTTTTAGTTCCTCTTTCTTTGTGAACTTTACATAGTTGTCAGGAGAAGCCGGCTTCTCCTGACACAGTCAGCAACTAATGAAAAAAACAAATGTTAATGTAAAAAATTAATTTATGTTAACTTTTTTTTTTCCAGATACTTGGCGTCTGGTGACTCCCTTGTCAGCCTTGCATTCAGCTATAGACTTGGACACTCCACTGTAATAAACTCGGTGCACATGGTCTACACTGCCATCGAGAAACTGATGATGGAGGAGTTCCTGCCCAGACCAACACTGCAGTCTTGGACAGAGGTTGCACGCAACTTCTGCGATAAGTGGAATTTTCCAAACTGCATAGGAGCTATTGACGGGAAGAAAATCAACATCCAAGCCCCACCTCACTCTGGTTCCCAATTCTTCGATTATAAGAAGAACTTTTCAATTATGCTGATGGCTCTTGTAGATGCGGACTACAGATTCATAGCCATCCAAGTTGGGGACTTTGGCAGGATGAGTGATGAAGGTGTGCTTGCCTCATCTGACTTGGGAAGAGGGATGGAGAGTGAAACTTTGCATGTGCCCCCAAGTGCCCCTCTGCTTGGTGCTCCTGAACTTGGTTTGTTGCCACATGTTATGGTGGGTGATGCAGCTTTTCCATTGAAGATGTACCTTCTGAGACCCTACCCTGCTACTGATCTGGATCACGACCGGCGCATCTTCAACTACAGACTGTCACGGGCGCATATGGTCGTTGAGTGTGCCTTCGGGATCCTCTCAGCAAGATGGCAAATCTTTTTAAGGGACATTAACCTCCACCCGGACCATGTGGATTCTCTTGTTGTGACAGCTTGCATCCTGCACAACTACTTGCATTCACCAAGTGACTATGTTCCATTACTTGATGAAGCAGAGGAGCGAGGTGGACGGTTGCCACAAGCTAGAAATCTTGGGGGGCACAGGGCTGCTGCGCCAGCCTATGAGAATAGGAAAACTTTTACTACCTATTTCAACAGTCCTGCTGGTAGTGTGGCCTGGCAGGAAAGAATGATCTAGATCATTGTGACACTGATTATTTTCTTCTTTTGTTTTATTTAAAAAATGTTTGCTTTTATAATGTGACTCTGAAGACTGTGGAATAAAACTTTGAAATGAATAAAAAGCTTACTATGTCCTGTATTGTTCTTTAACATGCCATAGTATCTACCTCTTTTCATTCCCACCTAGGTGTGAAATTCCTGGCAGTTTTCATTAACATAAAGAGGAAGCCTCTCCTCCCCCAACAACTTACAATGCAATGATCCAACCTACAAGGCTTAAGTACATGTGGCCTGGTTTCTTCTTGAATTACAGCATGACAGCATATATCCTGCATATCAGTGACTGTTAGTTTACTATAATCAAAAATACAAATACACGGTAAGCAAACAAACCTGTACAATATAAATGGGATATGTGTAGCTGTACCCTCTGTTACATAATCATTACACATGACACTACCATGACTCTTTTTGATTTATGACTTGCAAATAATGTAAGCTATCTAGTAAGCTTTTACTTTGCACATACATGTGCTGGTCATATCAATAAACTATAAGAAAAAGTTTTGATTTCAGTACGTACTTCTCCGTTATAAACAGTAATATAATAAATAAACACTTGACACATGTCAGTATATGTATAATGAATGCATACATTATGCATTTTGGGTGGAATTACTGAAGTAAATAAACTTGGCCTGATATCCTGACTATTTGACCAAGAACTGTGTATTGTTCAACTTGAAAAAACTCACCATCTGCACCCAAGGCTGTGGCTATGGCTTTCCAGGCCTTGTCTTTTACCAGTTTAGTAAATAAAATAGTTCCAACCATTTGTCACGTAAACCTGAGACTGATGCTATGCGGTTATTACATGATGAAAAAGACCCTATAATTAAATCATATATGAGGGATTTTGGTCTTTGTGATGCTTGGCGCTCCTGTCATCCCACACTTAAGGAATACACCTTTTTCTTAACTGTGGCTCACTCCCAATAAGATTATTTCTTAACCAACACCAACTATGCAAGACATCTGTGAAACACAAATCTACCCAATCACTATTGGGGACCGCACACTAGTCACTATCGCAGTGACAAAGAAAGTAAGCATACCTTCTGACTGTGAAGGTTTAATACAACACTACTTGAAGACCCAGAATTTTTTTAAATTGTCTGGCACAGTGTTGTTTAACAATTTTGATGTTTGGTTTTTGTAGAGCGCTGCCTGCTTTACAGTTTTTCTGTAGTATAAGTAATTTGAATGGGTTTTGGTGAACTCAGAGATTCCAAACTAAAAGCAAACTCACATGAACAAAACAAGTGGATAGAAAGAAACCAAGTAAACCCTGACTAAAATATAAAGAGCCCAGAAGACAACAAGAAAAAATAAAATCAGAACTCATAACTCAGTAATACTAAAGCTGGATTATACATAAACAGGAACAAGTCAAGATTTGATTTCAGCTGTTATTTTCATTTTGGTCATTTACAGCTAACAAGGTTTTTGTTAGCATTCATGCTAATCAAAACAAAGCCGTCTTTACAGCTGCTTGTGCAAAGTTACATTAAAGTTTCAAGTCTCCACGTGGTGGGACCTGCCAGGGCTGCAGTCCTGCTTCTAGATATTTTTTTTTAATGTTTTCTCTAATTTTCAAAAAGTGTGAAGAGAGTCAGCGACTTATCCGCGCTCTCCGTTGCTTTCTCCTGTTTTAGAATCCGAGAGGACGGCAGCTATGCGCGGCTGCGCCCCAACCCCGCTTTTACGCCTAAAAGCATCACCAGCTCGTTCAGATCGAGCCTGATTTCTCTGGATGGCTTCCATCCTCCTCCTCATGATTCTGAAAAGGAGGCCAGGTCTCAGCTTCTCTGCCCAGTGCGCGCGCTCTCCTGTTATGTCGCACGCACGGCTGCGCTGCGTTACTTCCAGCTTCTGTTCGTTCATCACAGCGAAAACTCCGCAGGACGTCCCCTGTTCGCCCAGTGCCTCTCTCACAGGTTATGTGAGGCTAACTCAGGCGCATGTCTCCTCTGGACTCGAGCCTCCAGAGAACATCAGAGCTCACTCCTGCAGAGCTCCACAGCTCTGCATGGAGGGATGACGGTGGATGACATCTACACCGCAGCTTCGTGGTCATCCCTGTGCTCATTCATCCGCTTCTACCTGCGAGACGTTTGCTCTTTCTCCATGACTCATTCTGTTGTCAATGTTCTGACAGAATGAATATTCTCACTCACTCGTGTCTGCTGGCAGGATGAGATAATATTTATTTATTATCTATCAGTCAGTCACAGAGGTGATTTCTAATTATTATTTGTTCATAATCAGCTGCATTCATTCTCTGCCTACCCTGATACTGCAGACACAGCTGTTTCTTGTGCTGCGTCATTACGCATGGCACAGCCTCTTGTTTCCCTGCCACTCAAAGACGCTGAGTCTTTATGAGCCTGTATGGAAGAACAAGAGTGCTAAAAATCTTTATGAGCAGATGTTCATGCTTGGTAGTCTGGATGGACCCAGTGAGGCATGGATTACATCCTGTTTCGCCTTTAACTCTCTAGCGATAGCCTTAAAGGGCAAAGCCTATACGAAATAGAACATTGGTTACGTATTGTAACCCCAGATTCTATGAGTATAGGTGCAGCCCTTTAAGCGCTGGGCCTCACTGGTTCCTAAATTGGTGAATAAAAATGCTATTTGGGAGCCGATTACCCGGTCTCACCGTTATTTATACTAGATCGGGGTGGGGCCCACTCAACAGGTGGGCGTGGCCTAAAGTTTTCAGTGCGGTGCTGCGCGCCTGTCAGGATCTCAGCAGCCACCAGGCTCGAAAACCAGACCCGTGAGCAACACCAGGTCTGGGGCAGAACTACTTCTGCCTCCGCCAGAACTGTAAGTCCCGCACCTCACACTAGACGCCACTCACCACCCCGACGCACTCCTTCTCCGGAACCCATGCAGATTGGCAGAACTAAACTCAGCTCCAAGGAGCGACAACGCCGCCTAGCGGCTGGTCTCTGCATGTATTGTGCCTCGTCCCAGCACGCAGTTAGTACCTGTCCATTGACGCCACTGTCAGGATCTCAGCAGCAGGGCGTGGCAGCAGCTGATGAGTGACTGCAGGTGTGGCTCGTTACCCAGCTCAGGAGAGCTGGGTATTTAAGCTGAGGGAGAACCAGAGACGGACGCCAGTTTGTTCCACAACCTTTATGTGTCCCGTTGCCTGGAGCGCTCCTCCAGGTCTGAGTGCCTCTGCGCTGGCCGTCCGCCGCGTCATCAGGAGGACTCTTTCGTCACGGGTTCCTGAGGTCGTGCGTTCCACGAACGTCTCCCCTGCCTGGCTTCCCTGTCTGTCTCTGGTCCCCTCTGGAATCCACACCTGCTCCCAGAACAGCCATCTGCTGTCACCCCTGCCTCAACGTCTCCCGTTGATTCATCTTCTCACCCTGGATCAATTCTCACACTCTCTGCTTCCGGATCACCACCACCGCTGCTGGTTCCCTGGACCCTTCCTCTGCCTCTCCAGCACCGCTCCATCCGACTCCTCCCAAGCCCGGTACCCGTTCCAGTGTTCCTGCCTGCAACTAGCACCTTACAAACTGTTGTATTATTCCACTGTATATATTAAAGCACTGAATCTGATTCCTGGTCCTGTGTGTGTGTCTTGAGTCTGGGTAAAACCCTTGGAGTTCGAGCAAACCCTTAAAACATGACAGCGCCAAGGGGTAGACCCACTAGCGATAGCCTTAATCTGGAGTTACAATACGTAACCAAAGTTGTACATAAATATCTGTCTGTCCATCCCTCCCTCTAACTATCTGTCTTATATAGATATGTGTGTCTGTAGGAGAGTGTAGTATTAACCTAGGCATAATAATAAAAATATGGAAATTATTAATCATTACACTTACAGTGGGGCAAAAAAGTATTTAGTCAGCCACCAATTGTGTAAGTTCTCCCACTTAAAAAGATCAGAGAGGCCTGTAATTTTCATCATAGGTATACCTCAACTATGAGAGACAAAATGAGGAAAAAAAATCCAGAAAATCACATTGTCTGATTTTTAAAGAATTTATTTGCAAATTATGGTGGAAAATAAGTATTTGGTCACCTACAAACAAGTAAGATTTCTGGCTTTCACAGACCTGTAACTTCTGTAAGAGGCTCCTCGGTCCTCCACTCGTTACCTGTATTAATGGCACCTGTGTGAACTCGTTATCAGTATAAAAGACACCTGTCCACAACCTCAAACAGTCACGCTCCAAACTCCACTATGTCCAAGACCAAAGAGCTGTCAAAGGACACCAGAAACAAAATTGTAGACCTTCACCAGGCTGGGAAGACTGAATCTGCAATAGGTAAGCAGCTTGGTGTGAAGAAATCAACTGTGGGAGCAATTATTAGAAAATGGAAGACATACAAGACCACTGATAATCTCCCTCGATCTGGGGCTCCACGCAAGATCTCACCCCGTGGGGTCAAAATGATCACAAGAACGGTGAGCAAAAATCCCAGAACCACACGGAGGGACCTAGTGAATGACCTGCAGAGAGCTGGGACCGAAGTAACAAAGGCTACCATCAGTAACACACTACGCCGCCAGGGAATCAAATCCTGCAGTGCCAGACGTGTCCCCCTGCTGAAGCCAGGACACGCCCAGGCCCGTCTGCGGTTTGCTAGAGAGCATTTGGATGATCCAGAAGAGGATTGGGAGAACATCATATGGTCAGATGAAACCAAAATAGAACTTTTTGGTAGAAACTCAACTTGTCGTGTTTGGAGGGGAAAGAATGCTGAGTTGGATCCAAAGAACACCATACCTACTGTAAAGCATGGGGGTGGAAACATCATGCTTTGGGGCTGTTTTTCTGCAAGGGGACCAGGACGAATGATCCGTGTAAAGGAAAGAATGAATGGGGCCATGTATCGTAAGATTTTGAGTGAAAACCTCCTTCCATCAGCAAGGGCATTGAAAATGAGACGTGGCTGGGTCTTTCAGCATGACAATGATCCCAAACACACCGCCGGCAACGAAGGAGTGGCTTCGTAAGAAGCATTTCAAGGTCCTGGAGTGGCCTAGCCAGTCTCCAGATCTCAACCCCATAGAAAATCTCTGGAGGGAGTTGAAAGTCCGTGTTGCCCAGCGTCAGCCCCAAAACATCACTGCTCTAGAGGAGATCTGCATGGAGGAATGGGCCAAAATACCAGCAACAGTGTGTGAAAACCTTGTGAAGACTTACAGAAAACGTTTGACCTCTGTCATTGCCAACAAAGGCTATATAACAAAGTATTGAGATTAACTTTTGTTATTGACCAAATACTTATTTTACACCATAATTTGCAAATAAATTCTTTAAAAATCAGACAATGTGATTTTCTGGATTTTTTTTCCTCATTTTGTCTCTCATAGTTGAGGTATACCTATGATGAAAATTACAGGCCTCTCTGATCTTTTTAAGTGGGAGAACTTACACAATTGGTGGCTGACTAAATACTTTTTTGCCCCACTGTAGCAAAAATTATGCCTATTATTTAAAGATCTCAGCTTTATGAACTCATTCAGTGCCAAGGACATTTCCATCACAGGAGCCGAATGTTTAATGCCAATGATGTCTTGACATCTCAAGAGCTTTTTTTTAGCTCAGCATCTCAGCTAAAAAAAGTCGTCATTAAACATTGTGTTTCTACACAAACCCTACTAAAAGTGTACGTACGACCAAAACAAAAAGTTTGCGTACGCCAAAAAGATTTCTGATTTATAAAACCATGCGTACGCAGTTGTAAGCAATTTCCCCTTTATAAATCACACTCTTCCTGGAAGTTTTTGTAAATGAATTTGGCTCATGTCCCGTCCTGAATATGGGCCATATAAGGTCAATGCAAAGCAGGACATGAATATTGATGCATATGAGGAACATGGGGAATATGGCGAGTAAACAAAAAAAAAACTTCGCGAAACTTCATAGAGACGTCATAGAGACGTAACGTAACGTGTGCCAGAAATAAACCTTTTGGATGGAATACTGTCAGTTGATTTCTTGATTTGCAAAGATACTGATAGTTATTGCACTATTGATAAGACTGAACTTGTCTCTTGTGCTCTGATGAACCTGTGTCCATCAGTTGTTGATTTCAACTAAAGTATATTTTTAAATGCACTGTCAATAAAAATATCAACCAGTCTGGACTATATTATAGCCTAAAATTAATAATAACTGACTATTAAGTGCAAACAAACTGAACCAGTGCTTAATTTGTAAATCAAAAGTTACCGGAACGCAAATAGCGCTATGAGACCAGAATTCACTGAGGCCAAACTGACACCGGAATGCACACACATATAAAACCATCAAACCAGACCAAGCGCTGGCGCACAGCGGGGTGTAAATTGTCAAGCAGGGCTAGAGAAAGTGATGATAAGCCCAGAAGAAGTAAGTTATACTGCCTTTTTGGCATTTTGATGCAGCCGTTATTTATCCCAACTGGCGCCGTTAATGGATCCTAGCAAACAGTTACCGGAACACACCCTTCAAAATAAGACAGTTCCCGGATCTTGTTATGTATAGCGACTTCTGGTTTGATGACGCTGCGATTACGCACCGTGAAACCTCCGTACAGAAGAGACGCATGGCACAGGGCACAATTTCGACCTTGATCGGCTGATGGATGACAGCCGCTGGGGATCAGCTGATTGGGGCCAGCTGAGTCAGAGTTGGACAGCTGGCGACATTAAAAGTCCATGGACCGGTGACACGGGAGGTGAGAGAGGCGAACAATCAATGAGATTTGAGCCAGATTGAAGATCCAACTTTTTTTCCGTATAACAGACTGAAGAAGCTGATCAATTTAGTTTGTAAATAAACCTCCTAAGTCCGTTTCCGATTAGATGTCTGGACCCCTTTACTCCTACTTTATTTTTTTATGCAGCACTGTTCTGGAAAATTCTGGCATGCACAGCCTCCCACAGAGAGTTCTAATGACCTTAAGAACACAAAAAACCTGCCAATCTTGTGTCAAAACTCAGCAGCATTGCTAACAGGAGGAGACAATTAAGTTATTCTTAGCCAAACAACCTGGTCCAAAATTCTAATGTTTTCCAACTTCATCATCGTGGTCAAAATCTCAACTTCAAAGTGCAGCATGCTCCTAACTCACATTTATTAACATAAATGGTAGTGAGGAACCCACTTACCGTCAAGTCAAAGCAATAAATTTGAAGTATAAATGGGGCAAGACCAGTTTGCAATCCTTCTGGAAACACTTTCACATTAGCAGCAGTCAAAAAAAAACAAACAAAAAACACACTTTTGCCACAAAGAAAAGGCAGTGAATAAGGAACGGCTCAGTTGGTTAGGTGAGGCACATCATCACATAACATGGGTGTGCGTACATGGGCAAAGCAAAACTATGGAACCCTGTGCAACAAAAAAAGAACAGCTTTAAAGGAGGCTTTGCGTTAATGCATTTTTAATGCATACATTTTTACAGCCCTAATATAGGCTATCTATATTTTTTTCCACATCTATATGTGTATTGCTGAAGTTCCAACATTATTGCATAAGTTACAACACAGCTAATTAAAAATATTCAGCATGTTATTTGTTACTCATGGGTTCACTTGAACCCACAGTAAAAAAGCTTGACATTGACTCTCTTGAACACTGCCGCTCTGTGTGATGGGGTGAGGAATAATACTTGTTCCTGCCATCCTGTGGTGATTAGTGGAAGTGATGCAGTTGTGATTTTGCTCATTACTGTCACCTATTGTTGGAAACAACAGTATTGTTGTTAATGGCAATTGTGCCCTGTTAATTGTTTAAGCAAAATTTTTATGATCCTATAAATTTTCTATATAAAAGCCCGCTGGGTCCTTGGCGGCCATTGTTGGGTCCTTCTCCTCTGGGTGTGTCCAAACATTTGCCTGTCACTCTGACAATGCAAAGAAAGTAAAAATAACATCATATTTAGTGTTCCTTTCCTGTGAGAATTTATTTGACAGGTAAAATGTATTTATGGAAAAATATAGAAACAAAAATAAATGATAAATCTGTTTATTAAAGTGACAGTGTGTAATGTTTGCAGTACATCTTTGAAAATAGCCATTGAACTTTTATGTCATATTAATTATGTAAAGCACATTAATAACAAAATATTGGCGGCATTGTAAAATCAAAATGTAAAAATCAGTTTTACAAAATTTATGCGCGGGTCCCATTTCAGGGCAGAGCCATATTAGACGCCATCTTTACTTCTACAGGAGCCCGGACAGACAAACCGCACGGAACAAGTGATTGCGTCACGATTCGCCATAAAACCATTTTTCTTCACATATTTACCTCTTTGCTTGAAGAGATGAAAGAGAGTCTGATGTGCTCCTCATGATGCTGCAAATATATAATTCGCAGGTAATTGAACGTTTGAAAATAGCGCTACGAAAATTCAAAGAACCAACGGGCTTGCGTTGGTTAGTTTCAGCATGAATCCCGCATGCTTGTGATAATTTACGCCGGGCTCACACTGCCTACGGAACGGCTTCGGTCCGGCTTCGGTGCGGTTTTTCCGCAAGCTACCACTCACATCTGCTCCGGATAGGGAGTGCGGTCAGCTCCGGTGCTGGGTGCGTAAAACGTCACCCGCGAGAACAGAAGTTCACGTGGGTTATCGTTTTGTCGGGACTTCACACGAGAACACGTCCATTATTTAGCAAATGTGTGAAAATGTGTTGTGCTGCAGGCTTTCGGGACCCTGTGTCACCGGGTGTGATGTAATGTTTACATTTCCTATTAGCGCGTGTGCTGTCTAAAAAGAAGAGTCAAGTTACAATTGTTTGTACACTCGTTTATTTTGAAAAAACACCGGATATTCAAGCCACACTTCCTGTATAGTTCGTCAGATTTCATCAAACTTGACGCGGAGTGACTCCGGCGTCCGGAAAAAATTGATCCTTGCGGATTCTTTCCGTAGTGCCGTACAGCCTCCGTAACCGGACCCGCACCGCACGGAGCTAGTGTGAGCCTTCTAAAGGGATTTTAATCTAACGGAATACCTGCGGGGTCCGCACCGGACCGGATCCGGATGCAGTGTGAGCCCGGCGTTAGGTATGGACTGCCCCCTGCTGGCCAAAAGTTACACACTGTAAGTCAAGATTGCGGAATGGCACATGTGCAGAAGGAATCGGTAGCACATCTCAACAGGCAGCATTTTTCTACAGAACACCAGTTCGAGGGTCAAGTTCACTAAAATCACGTGACTCGGAAAACCTGCGCTCAAGCTGAGAAACATATCAGTCATATATCACCAGAAAGAAACTAATGGCAATGTTTCTAACCACAAACAGTAAACAAAATGGTCATCTGCAGGATCTGAGAAAAAATGAAAGCATAAAGAGGCTTGTGATAAAAACAGTGCAGCCATTTATATGATGACCGCAAATGACATTTACTAAGATTGGAAATAAAACAGAAACTGGATAGTCGGGCGAGATCAGTGAATGACTGTCGTTTTACCAAAATGGTAAATGGTAAATGGTAAATGTCCTGTATTTGTATAGCGCTTTTCTAGTCATTCAGACCACTCAAAGCGCTTTCACACTACAAGGTTTTGCATTTACCCATTCACACAACCCGATATGTAAGCCGGGGGGAGAGGGTAGGGGCTAACACTCACACAACCCGATACGCAGATCGGGGGGCAACATGGGGTTCAGTGTCCTGCCCAAGGACACTTCGACATGTGGCGGTGGAAGCTGGGATTGATCCACCAACCTTCAAATTGGAGGACGACCGCTCTAACGACTAAGCCACAGCCGCCCCAANACAAAAGATGTAAACAAAAGAAGTTAGGGGGACTCTTCATTGATTTTGTTTTCCTCTCAAATTACTGGCAGAGTACTGGTGCTTTTTCTCTCTCGGCTTCTGATATCTCTTGTTTCAGCTCTACCAAGTCCAACAGTATCAGAATCAGAATGGATGTCAAATCAGACTGTTTGGAATAATTAGAAGTGTCTTTGTTCTTTAGCAAGTATTCCCAAAGTGTGCAGTAATGGCCATGATTTTTCTCTTTTTGCAGTCAACTCTTCCTGGTTCCTCTTGTTATATTTTGCAAAAAGACAAAATCACTTTTTTGGAGAGGAAAAAATAATTGTTTCCTTGTTTTTTTTTTTGTACCATGCTGTATTGTTGCTGGTTTTTCACTGGCTGGAAACAATTCTGTCCAAACGTTTGGATAATGAATGCTTTTCATTGATTCCATCACCCAAATAAACACATAAATCTTATAGTGGTGGGTGGTTGTATGTAGAAAGGACAAAACCATATGTTAAATTGCCCAAACCTTCTTTGACGTCATTATATATTTGATATCCAGCACAACAAACCATGACAAACTAAAAATATGCCCAAACAAAACAAAAGACAAGACAAAATCAGTTCTGACATGCTATTCATTTTATTTCTTTATCCATTTCACATTTGAAGATTTAGTTATTTGTAATAAGAGCACGATTAAGTCATAAAGTACCTGCAATGAAGATTGTTGTGTATCTTAACAACAGTTTTTTGTTTTTAGTTCAGGTTTGAGTACTTTTGGTCATTCTAATATTTAAAATACAGTGGGGCAAATTTGTGTTTTTCCTGCCAAGAGTAAGTACAAACAATATTTAGAATTAACAGAAAATATCAAATGTTGAAACATAAAAATAAGTGGTAAAACTAACTACTGAACAGATTTGCAACTATCTCTTCATAGATCATAGAACATCTGCACTACCGATGTTTATATTCCACTCCAATCAGCAATTGAAATATCTTCTGTGGGAACGAACAATTTCCTAAAAAACCAAATTGGTATTAATGTACATAAATATGTTTAACAGCTAAATTGAATCATTGTTGTTTCAATAATTGTAGTAATAAATGTGGCCAACGTTTGTTAAAAACAAATCCTCTTGTCTCCTTTTCAGGCAGGACAGCTGAAAAAACAACAACTATCACTTTTCTCAAGCGGAACCATGATCGTACCAGAACCATGGATCAATGGATTACAATCAGTTGAACAGTGTAGTGGCAACCTATTGTTAAAAATAAAAATACATTCCAACCTGATAGGGTAAAGTACATTACATTTTACTCAGCCATTGAACAGTACTTTGTGACTTAATGGTATTTTATTCTACACCAACTCTTGTGTTAACCCTTCACCCATCAATCTTCAAAGGCTCACGCTATTTTCCACTTTCTTTGGATCCAGGTAAATGTATGGCAAAGACAGATTTTTGTTTCGCTCGTTGATTTCTTCACTCAACTTGTTCAGCTCTTCTTTGAAAATCTTTTTTTTCTCCAGGGGAATTTCCTCAGTGAAGCGTTCCTCAGGGTAGTCACCAAGAAAGACCTGTTGACATCAAAGGTAGATTCAGTGTGTCTTCCAACAATGTTTCAATGTTTATTAAGACAAAACGTGATATTGATAAAGTTCATTGTCTGTCTTTGTCGCTTGCCACCAAAAGGTGCTGATACTTTAGCTACTGACTGTGTGTATGTTCATTTGACTGTAGTGTTAGCTACATATGTTGTGAACCAGAAAATGGATGAACTCATAAAAACCAAGGGATGTTTGGCTACAGCTGCTTGACTTTTGAAGTAAATACAATTAAAGATGGCTGCCACAGCTTTTCAACAGACACTAAGCTAAAATGAAAAAGCTGACAATCATTCATTTACAACATACATGTGAAACTTCTAACCAATTTAATGGCTGTTTTATTTTGTTAAATTATGCCAAGACACTGACCATGAAAGGTGATAAACCAGTGATCTTTTATTGCTGTGGGATCTTGACATTGGTTTCATATTACAGAGCCTGAAGAATAATATACTGCACATAGCAGAAAGTCAATAAAGTCTTTGTTGTAGCTCAGTGAGCCACATTCCCCTCTTAAACAACAGACTGAGCTACTTCACATAACTTAAATGTGTCTTAGAAACTTTTCTTGAAGTTCTTGCTACTTACTGCTTTAGAGGAGTGCTTACTGAGGAGCCACACAACAGCCATGCCATGCACTGTTGTACAAATATCAGGAAATGTCTCCAGTGCTGTGATCTCGTTTGCTTCTCCTTTGGTGGTTGGTAGGGGACGTTCCAAGGAGACGGGGGAGTTTGGCATCCATCCGATAAAGTCATACTGCATTGAACAGAGTTTGGAAGATTGAGTTTTGAGCATATAAAATGATGAAATTCCCAAACTTTAAAGTATTGTTAATTATTTGTCCAATATTTAAATTCACAAAATGCAAACAGAATAAACAGTCTCAAACTCTCTTCTGAGTTGTTTTGTTTGCACATCGCAAATACTAATAAATCAGGTGTTAGGTTTTGCATAATGGAGAAAAACCTTAAGCTTCATCAAGGCATTTTACAAAAATCCAAACCCTTCTGGGTACATTTCAGGGATTTACCTGTCCAGAGTTCACAGCTGAATGCTGTGCTGAGCAGGTGAAGATCACCATGGTAACAAACTTGACCAGCTCATCCACAGTTTTCAAGGTCTCTGGAATCCCTAAAGTTTAAAGCATAAATTAACTTATCACTTGCAAACATTTTCATGACTCAGTAAAGTATAATGTATGTGTATAAAATAATGTAGACAGTGTTGTTAAAGAATACATCACACTACTGACCTGTGTCCTTGTTACTGAGAAATCCATTTTGAAAAATGTCATGAATCCAGGCCTGCAGTTCATCATCTGTCTCAACCATTTTGTCATTCTTGTAGTAATATTCCAGTATTTCCTGCACAAATCTTTAAGAAATTGGGAACTGTAATCGTCCAAATTAAAGACTTCCATTTGCCATGTACACAAATAAACCCCATGTCTAGGTGTGACTCCAACCAATGACTGCTGGAGCTAGGCACCAGCGCCCCACTGCCATAATCAGAAACAAGTGGGTAAAGATAATAACCGACAGACAGACAAATAAACCCAATAAAACAAAAAAAAAACATGAGGTGGGAGCGATAGAAACCAAAGGTCAAAACTGGATGTTGATTATTTTTGTGCCTGGAGTCGGCGCTGCATTAAAAAGAGACATGTACTGAAAGCTGCCTGGAAATTGTTGAATGATGCTCCAAAATAGTAAAACCTGCATTGTTCCAACTTATTTTTAAATGTGTTTCTCTTAAATGGTAGAAAATCTCAGTTTCTACATATAATATATTGTTTAATAGAATTAATTTATACTTTAGTGATCCTTCTTGGGATAAATTGGACTCTGCATTTAACTCATCCTCATTTGTGAGGGCAGCCATTTTTTACGGCATCTGGGGGGCAAGTGCCCAAGGATACTTCCACACGTAGCCTGCCGGCACAAGAGATTGAACCTTGGTCATCTGAACTAGAGGCGTTCTCCCTACCCAATAAGCCATGGCCGCCCACTTGCCTTTATGTTCTATTAGAAATAAAGTATAAGTTTATGAACTTAGCAAATTATTGAATTTTGTTTTTTACAGTGTTTAAATTGTATGGTAGTGTTTATGTTAAGCATGTCAAAAGTAAATTTTCATAAATTTGGTAATAATCTCAGTTATCAACATAATGTTGCATGTATACATTGTGTAAAACCTGTTGATGATGTTCCACAGCTTCAGTCCATCATCCCTCTAGTAGAAGTTTGGCACATCTTCAAGCCCACGATCAGCAATATCATCTGGTAGACAGAGGGATCTGTATGTCACTGAGGAGAGTGACCTCGTCATGATGGTGAGCATTCCCTCCCCACCAGAAGAGGCAAACTAGGGATGAGTTAAATCACAATCAGACTGTTAGAATATATTCAGAGTAGAAACATTAGTGAAGACATCGTCCACAGGAATTCTTCTTTTTTTCATACCTTGGTAAAAACTCCATCCTGAGAAATAAGACAATCTCGAGCCGAGAAGTTGATCATCATAGTGTAGCGAGTGTGGGGTATAAGAAGCTGAAAGACAGAAAGATCTTTGTTATAAACTCAAGTGCTTGTTTTGTAGTTTTATCTTATTTAACATTTACTAATGTGTGGTATCCATTTACTTTTTATTCATATCTTGTTTCACAACTAACAGACATAAAGAATATGGAATCACATTGATTTTTACACAATTTTACAGTGTAACAAGTTTATTACCAAACAACATGTGGTTGAAAATACAATCACACATCCGCTTCATTTACCTTGTACAGAGGATGCACCATGGGCAAGTTACGCATCAGTGCAACAGCAAACACTTCAGCCAGTAAGTGGGTGTGTAGCAGGTGGGCATTGAGTTCATGCACATTGAAATCTGCATTTCTCACAAAAGTCTTGGCCAACAACCAGTCCCACTCAGAATCTGTGGGAAAGAAAATGGGGTTGTCCTCTGCTGGATCCTGCTTCAGCTGCAGGAGAAACAAATAAATTGTCAAAAAATATATTTGACTCAATTACCCAGATTGGTCAAATTATAAATTACATTTTACTAAAAATGATCATTGTCTTTTTCTCCAGCAACGTTTTTTTTCCACATCTTTGTGCGTGTGAAAAATAGTCTGATTTATAATAAAATAAGAGTTAGAACTACTTAACAGCATACTGCACATAACTGCCAACTAAATAAACACATTGAGCAAAAACTATAAGGTTTATTTTACCTGGCAGAGAAAATCTAAATCCTCTGACTCTAAGCTGCAACTGATTTTCTATCTACATTCATTTTTTTTATTAAATTATTGTTGGGCAATACAAAGATACATATTACATCTAATTATTGGTGGTGTATATAACTACAACTTAAATTGAGCTCCATCTATGTTTTTTTATACAGACAGCCAAGTTTGTTTTACCTAGCAGAGAAAAGAAAATCATAGATATGGTTGTTTCCAGAGATGGAGATGTTTTCCAGGCTCCTACAAGAGCCTCTTTAAATACACTCATTTAACTGAGCTATATTTTGAGGTCAGTGTGAATGTTTGTCTCACCTGAATGGCAATTGGCATCAGCTTGTCATCAGGTGTTTTGTGGAGCAGAACAAGTGGAGCTGCCAAGTACTGCTGCTTGTCATGAATGATATTTGCTTTTACACCATCTAAGATCTTGTAGTCACACAGGAATATGTTGCCTTGCTGTTTAAAAATGTCATAAGGAATAAAAGTTTTTTAAACCATCATTCATATATGATTGTGTTAGCTAAATATTAATTAATCTCAAAGATCAAAGAAGCTTCAGTCTATTTTGTTTCAGGACTTTGAGCTCGTCACCTTCATCTCATCTTCCAGACTACGCTGCGCACCTTGGAGGATCATTTTCTTGTCGACAGGAAAATTTGTAGGTAGAGTCTCACAGCATTGGATCATCATTGGGTTAACACCATTCAGGAACTGGTAACCAAAGAAGTCATCATCCCTCCAGTGCTTATGAACATAGTCTGGAAAAAACATCTCAAATTTTACCAAAAAATTCCGCATTTGTCACATAGTCAGATGCTACATAGAAAAATCTTCAAATCTGTTCATGCTCTAATACACAGAGCTTTTTCTAAATTTTAGAAGTAGCAAGATACATCGCAATGGAAGTATATAATTCAAATTTTTATCATCTGTGAAATACCAACTAGCCATTATAATCAAACGTGTGTGGCAGGGTACCAGAGGTTGCAGTCTGATGGCACCTGTAGGGGCGATCAATTTCACCAATTTTAGTCCACTTTTTCTTGGGGGCAGTCCAATCCAAAAAGAACTTTAGGCCAAGCTCTACCATTCTAGAAGATGAGAAAAAAGCATTAACTTCAGTAATTTCAGTGAGTTAATAAAAAAGATAGAAAAAAAAAGGATTTTACGCTTCGGCTATAGTGTAAAACATCTCCCATTTCTTGGTGCTTGAGAAGCGAACATCTAGAGGCAGTGACTCCAGGCTTTCTGCCTTCATGCAGTGAGGCAATCCTGTTCTATACTCCTCCCAGCTAGATGCAGGAGAGAAGAGCAGAAATCAGAGAAGTTTAGAAAATTCTAGTAAGCAATATGTTTGCAGTAATACTCCAGTACTTACATCATATTGTACTTTAGCAAGTTTAACAAAAATAAAATACTGGCAGGTGGTATTGTGATGCTGTGAATGATTTCTCATCAGGGATTAATTTTATAATACATCATGCTGGGAATCGCACAAGCTCAGAGTTCTTACCAGTAGACTTCCTGTCGCTCATGAAGCTCCTGTTTTCGCAGGTTTCTGAGAGAAATGATCGTTTCTTCAGAAAGTAACACAGCTAAAGAGAGAAAATTAAACCACAATAATTAACATGATTATTCTTAAACACAGTCCGTTGGGAATGTGCTGCTCTGAGGTTCATGATGTACTAACCCTTTCCAACTCGGAAAAAGTGCACCTTGAAGTCAGTGATCCATTGGTAAATTGGAATCTGGTAGATGTCTCCAGTGGGAGTTGTCACCTCCACCTTATCAGGGAACCAATGATTGTCTGGGAACAGGAGGTAACGTTTCTTTTGAAGCTTTATCCCCAAAATTTCACCAAGCGGTTCAGAACTTTCCACATCGACGGTTAATTTCTAGAGTAAAAAAGAAATGTAAGAAAAAAGAGAATGAAGTTCGAGGACAATCTAATATCTAAAATTGGTGTTCTTAAACCTTTGAAGTAAATAAGACATTTCTAACAAGGTTCAATATATAAAAATGTTGAGATGGTAATAAACACAAACATTACTTTTCTGAGGTTTATTCTATAAAATCTTGATTTGGACATTGATACTGTCATAGATAGCTGCTTTGCAGAGTATTAATACACTTTCTAAATATAACTAAAAGAGCTTGATGGAGCATGAAATATATTTAAAAATGGAGACAGATTTTTTTCCTACTTACATCCCCTCTGTGGAAATACGGAAACTGGCTCTGGAGCTTTTTGCACTCACTCTCCGACTCTTTGCCCACCAAGATGATGAAAACATCGTGAAAAGTGCTGGCATGATCAGCATCACCAGTGAATACCGTTACTTCATATGTTGCCACCATTTTCTCTTTAGAAAGCAAAAATTCCTGACTGAGAGAGAATAGTCAAGCTAAGAAATATAGAAAAAGAGAAGAAAATAATAATTCAAACTGCAAACAGATCAATTAATAATGTTTCTTACCAACCAAGAAGTTTCTCTGAAGAAGTGCTCCGTGGAGATGTTACAATACAACTGATGTCCATTTTTATACGCTAGGTTTTGTGGGAGTGTGCTGTTTTTTTTGCCAGAAGCAATGCTGTTGGTGCTTTAGATTTATATATATATGTATGTGATAATTGCAGTTAAAGTACCACAGAAAATATTATGCAACCTACTGGTTATCTAGAATTTTTTGGAACACTTGCAGAGCAAGAAACTGGAAGGACTAGAATCAAAGTTACTCAGTATCCAGCACATTAATGAGCTTTTGAAGCTCGAGGCATAACAGATTTTTATTTATTTATTTACATAATAATATTATTCCAATATACTATACTGTTCTGACTATTAATATCAATAATGATGATGTACAGGGTTGTTATCTTCTGAATATATGGATGAAATAATTTATCAGCAAGTTGAGACATTTGTCCATAAATAATGAAAAGCCATCATGATCAGGCAATACCTACAGCGATCCATCTAGCTCTATACTAGAGTTTTGATAATAGAAATGAGGAGAAATTACAACATACTGTATATACTTGCAAATACCAGTTGTAACTTGCAGGGTGGTGCAGTATTATTGTCATCTGCCTATGTTGAAAGAAGTCTGGGGCCAGAACCAAGCCAGTCAGTGTCAACTTCCAGCAAACACTGAAGATTCCAGCCTCTGCTTACGGACCTAAGCTGAATTTTTATTTATTCATTTATCTCTAAAATATACAAACAGATTTGCTGGGACTTTTTGTTGTTGAACAAACAACTACAGCAACAAAAGCACTAAACAAAATTTAAAAGCCTACAATCCACCTAGCCATCCATCTACCCATCTTCTTTTGCTTTATTTGAGGGGGGGGGGTTGCAGACGTTGTCACTTCTCTCTCTCTCTTTATTATATATATATTTTTTAGCATTTGTGTGCATGTATAGGCCCATGACCGCTACAGGAGATCCTTCCTGTCCACACCTAGAACCCTCTAGAGGAGATCCTTCCTGTCCACAGCTGGAACTCTCTATGGCTCCCTGAAAAAGAACTGAGCTACAACAACACTTGAATTTCCCTTCGGGGATTAATAAAGTATTTTTGATTTGATTTGATTTGATTTGATTTGATTTGATTTGATTTGATTTGATTTGATTTGATTTGATTTGATTTGATTTGATGATCAGAAACAGCTGTGTGCACGCAGAATGTGTGTGATAAGACATCACCTATAAATAGTAAAGTAAATACTTCAACAAACTGAATGATTGCATTTTTTTAAAATTCTGATTTGTTTATTATAATAGCATTAGGAATAAATAATAGGAGATGGGGAAGGATATTGGATCAGCACCATGAGGCATTTTTCAGCACATGGTCAACAGAAAGTCACTGTTGTAATTTGGGACAACACACAAAAAGCTTTTTCAACCACATTGTTCTTCAGCAGATAGAAAAGAGGCTACATTTGCTTTGTGTTCTTGCTCCTGATGATGATGATTTAGTAATGATAAGATTCCACGTTAGATTTTTGACAAAAGGTGGGTTGTTGTTATTAAACTGAGTTCTGTATTCTCCCTTTTTAACCTTTGAGCACCCGCCCCTTCAAAGGTCTCTGTACAGACCTGCACATGTGACCATTCTTTGTCTTCTTTTTTTGGGTGGGTATTTGATGGCGGAGGTTAACATTGATATCAAACAAACTATAGAAAATATATATTGCCTGTTCAGCATCAGGGATTGGACCTCCAAGGCATCTGCCTACAGTTGTTACCCACTCTACAAAACAAGGGCCCCTTATGGTGCCTCCCAAAAGGGGCCACCTTAGTGGGGTGAAAGACTTATACCCAGACAACGTAGCTTCTGGAGTCTTTGGGGGATTAAAATCACAATAATGTGGCAGTTCATAGATAGTGGGGGTGGGAAGGGGTTTAAAAGTTTTGTCTTTTAAAAAGTGAGATCCTTGTAGGAGGAGATCAGAGGAGACTGGTTGTTCCACCACATTGAAAGTAGCCAATTGAAATGGTTTTGGTGTCTGGTAATGATACTGGACACCTTCCATTGGGGGTGTTATAGACATGTCCCACTGGGACAGGTGTAAGTTTTACTTGAGTGTCATTTAGCAGCTTCTCTATAGCGTTTGATTATAATACACATCTTTATGGGTCATTCTGTTGTGGGATTTCTTCCTGTTGCTTCTCGGTGCTGGTAAACAGATGCAATCTGTAATCCAAACTGCTATCAAACTGGTCCAAACTGGTCAGCATGAAACCCCTCTGTGTCCAGCTACACACAGGCAAGCTGTGAAAGAACATTGTTTTGTTGAAGTTATAAGAATATCTTGTGGTGTTGCTATATTACAAAGAACATTTGAGTTTATTCTTTTTATGCTTTCTGCGTTTTAGATCCTTATGTTTATTGAGCAATAAACAGTTTTTTTCTTTCCAAGGAAAATTATCTGAACAGGTTATCTGAACCACCTGATGTTATTTGTCACTTCTTTAGAATCCACACCTTTTTAACAGAAACTTGAAGTCCTGCCAGATACATCAAGTCAAGCTTGAAGTCTGTGAATAAATGTATACTGCAGCATCATCTCCACAAATAGAGAGCAAACACGAATACAAAAAAGACAGGCTTCAGTTTTCCTACATGTAGAAAGTGAACATATTTGACTTCTTCCAGAAGCGCTTTCAAGTTAGAGGCATCTAGAAACACAAAGTTCCAAAACGTGTTCACATTTAATGACTATTTTCGTCTGATTTCTCTGTATGAAGTTTGTTCAAAAGAAGAATGTGATTTCCATGGGTTACGTGTGTGTGTGTGTGTGTGTGCGCGCGCGTGTGTGTGTGTTTAGAAGTAAATAGGTTTCGACGTCCTAGATTTACTCTTCTTTCTATATTAAAAATAATCTGTTTGGTGGGATCTGCTAAATGTTTCCCAAAGGTTTAACATAACTAAAAAGTGCTGATGAAAAAGTGCACAAATTGATCTAAAATTTGTCTAAGCAAACCATTGTTTTTTCAAATGTCATAAAACTAGAAACTTCTCAGAAACTTTTGTTAAAAATTCCAATAGTTTCTGATTCTGTTTTGTTTATTTTTCCATCGTTGTCACAGTTCTTGTAAAGCAGACTTTATCTGATAAAGATAAAGTGCTGGAATAAAACAGAAAACTGATCAAACATACATCTGTTTCTGTTCCTATTGATGGGTAAGCGACTCAATATAATTAATATACCTGACCTGTTTAATATTCACACTTTATTTTAGACTCATTAAACCACTTAAAGGAAACTTAGAAACTTCTATTTTGTCAATGTAAAGATGATGAAATTCTGTATGTGCTGCATTTAAAAACTGTCTTGTGATTAACTGTATAGAGTTTTCTTTGTGAAAAAAATGAGTCTTTAGTCTTAGCTCTCAGTCTGCCTAGTCTCTGTCTCAGTCTCAGCCCCTCGTCACCTTGTTTGGATCTTGTTTCACTCCGGTCACGTACTATGGATTATTTTCAGTTTTGGATTATCATCTCTGTTTCGTCTGGTTCCGTTATTCATCCTCATCCCTCTGTAAGTTTTGTTTTGCTGCCTCGCGAGCTGTTTGATTTTCTTATTAAAGTTTAGATATCCTTCACATTGTTTTGAGCTGCTTCCTCCTGCACTTGGGTCCACCACTACCACAATCTTAACAGAATCATGGTGACCTATTTTTAGGTGTATGAGGAAGTCTTTTATTCGTTAAACCAAGACACCTTGGCTGTGTCCAAATTCAGAGACAATGGCCGCGTTTCCCAAAAGCAATCGTTCTTAAGGTCTTAAGAAGGCTCCTAAAAAGGGT
>SSNP01000119.1:1441163-1519015 GCA_006937955.1 Pachypanchax playfairii
GGGGGGGGGGGGGCTTGTATTTCTGACCTCCTGAGGACCCGTTTCCTGACTTTTACTATCTTTCTGGGGTCCGAGGGTTCTTGTGGGGACCAAAGCCTGGTCCCCATGAGGGGGACTCCCCTTTTTAGGGTTAGGGGTTAGGTCTATAGGTATGGTGTGAATAGAGTTTTAGTTAGTCTTAGGGTTAGTTATAGATCAGTAATGGTTAAGGTTAGTAAAAGGGTTTGGGTTAGGTATAAATCTAGTTACTAAAATCAATGGAAGTCAATGGACGGTCCCCATAAGGATAACAAAACACACTTGTGTGTGTGTGTGTGTGTGTGTGTGTGTGTGTGTGTGGAGGGGGGGTATTTGATGAGGGGGGTTGAAAATAATACCAAACAAACTAAGTACTTTAATGGTTGTTGTGAAAATATATATATTCAAAATAAATTTAGCCTGTTCAGCACGCAGGGTTGGACCTCCAAAGCATCTGCCTACAGTTGTTACCCACTCTTCAAAACAAGGGCCCCTTATGGTGCCTCTCAGAAGGCTCCACCATAACGGGGCGAAAGAAAACAACATAGCTTCTGGAGACTTTGGGGGATTCAAACCTAAAATCACAGTAACGTGGCAGTTCAATGATAGTGGGGGTGGGAAGGCATTTAAATGTTTTGTCTTTTAAAAAGTGAGGTCCTTGTAGGAGGAGATCAGAGGAGACTAGCTGTTCCATCACATTGAAAGTAGCCAGTTGAAATGGTTTTGGTGTCTGGTAATGATACTTGACACCTTCCATTGGGGGTGTTATAAACATGTCCCACTGGGACAGATGTAAGTTTTCTTGTTTTTGGTTCTTTTTAAACTCAGACTTCTTGAAAGGTGTATTACCTGTAGCTGACATGTTTCGGCGTGTTTACTTCCGCTTTCTTCAGAGCTGTTGTTTCTGTAGATGTTCCTTCCTTCTTATCTACAGAAACAACAGCTCTGAAGAAGGCGGAAGTAAACACGCCGAAACATGTCAGCTACAGTTAATACACTTCTCAAGAAGTCTGAGTTTATAAAGAACCAAAAACAAGATGATTTTGTAATACTCAGAAAGAACCTACCTCAAGATTTTAAAGATGTAAGTTTTACTTGAGTGTCATTTAGCAGCTTCTCTATAGCATTTGATTATAACACACATCTTTATGGGTCATTTTGTTGTGGGTTTTCTTCCTGTTGCTTCTCAGTGCTGGTAAACAGACGCAATCTGTAATCCAAACTGCTATCAAACTGGTCCAAACTGGTCAGCATGAAACCCCTCTGTGTCCAGCTACACACCAGCTGTTCTGTTCTGTTTTGTTGAAGTTATAAGAATATCTTGTGGTGTTGCTATATTACAAAGAACATTTGAGTTTATTCTTTTATGCTTTCTGCGTTTTAGATCCTTATGTTTATTGAGAATTTTTGTCTTTCCAAGGAAACTTGTCTGAACAGATTTCTCACTTAGTCACCGGATTCAACCACCTGATGTTATTTGTCACTTCTTTAGAATCCACACCTTTTTAACAGAAACTTGAAGTCCTGCCAGATACATCAAGTCAAGCTTGTAGTCTGTGAATAAATGTATACTGCAGCATCATCTCCACAAATAGAGAGCAAACACGAATACAAAAAAGACAGGCTTTAGTTTTCCTACATGTAGAAAGTGATTTCTCTGTATGAAGTTTGTTCAAAAAAATAAAGGAATTTAAAACTCTGAAGCAAATTATGTGATTTCCATGGGTTACTTGTGTGTGCGCGTTTGTGAGTGTGTTTAGAAGTAAATAGGTTTCAAGGTCCTACTTGAAGATTTACTCTTCTTTGTGTATAAATAATCTGTTTGGTGGAATCTGCTGAATGTTTCTCAAAGGTTCAACATATTCAAATGCTGGTGAAAAAGTGCACAAATAGACCTAAAATTTGTCTAAACGAACCCTTTTCTTTTAAATGTCATAAAACTAGAAACTTTTCAGAAACTTTTGTTAAAAATTCCAAAAGTTTCTGATTCTATTTTGTTTATTTTTCCATCGTTGTCACAGTTCTTATCAAGCAGACTTTATCTGATAAAGATAAACTGCTAGAACAAAACAGAAAACTAATCAAACATGCATCTGTTTCTGTTAAGTGACTCTATATAATTATTATATCTGACCTGTTCAGGCCAGAGTGGGTAATCGGGAGGACCGGGACAAATCCTGGAGGGCCGTCTGATATTTGGACCGCATGAGCCGGTTCTATGGCAAGCCGAGTCACATGAATGAACCAAAGTTGCAACAAGACAAAAATGAGTTACTAGTCAGAGTATTTCTGAACTAGTTTGGCAAAAGTTCAAACTAGTGGAAATTGTTGTATTAGTTCTGTGTAGTTGCAAACTATACAGGAAACTATTAATATACTATTAATAAAATGGGAATGGTTGGTAAAATTCATGTCCTGTTTGTGGCACATTAGTATATGTGAGGGGGCAAACTTTTCAAGATGGGTGGTGACCATGGTGGCCATTTTGGCCACCATGGTCACCACCCACCATGGATCCAACTTTTGTTTTTTCAATAGGAATAGGGTCATGTCACCCATCAAACTTATTGGTAATTTCAAAGAAAAACAATGGCGTGCTTGGTTTTAACGTAACTTTATAAAGGTGTATCCATATAAATGGCCCACCCTGTAGATGACATACAGTTAATATAAAGGATCTGACGTTTATACCGCAGCAGCTTGTTATACCAAGTATTCTGCGGTGTAGCTTGATGGAACACATAAGAGTGTCAGTCAACTGGGATTGAAAGGTAAAATGGCAAATAAGCTCAAACAGATGCTGCTAAATGCACAAAAATGAAAAACTTTGTCACTACAAAAGGTTTGTGGCTTGGGACCAGGGGCGCAGATAGGATTTTGAGACTGGGGGGGACCCAGCTGTCAGCCAATGATGGTTAACAAAGGTCTACATAATCTATCTATCTATCTATCTATCTATCTATCTATCTATCTATCTATCTATCTATCTATCTATCTATCTATCTATCTATCTATCTATCTATCTATCTATCTATCTATCTATCTATCTATCTATCTATCTATCTATCTATCTATCTATCTATCTATCTTTATTTCAAAGTAAAAGGTAATTACAGTTGTAAAAATGCATACCTTTACAGTTAGGATTCTTTAGTGAAAATCAGAAAAAATTAATGCAGNTTTTTTTTATGTCAGACTACCTAAGCTACTCAGCTTTACAAAGAGATCATTTGCCAAATTTGGGAAAGTCTGCGGGCATAAGACACCCAACTTACATTCTTGTTTAAAAAATGTATTATTTTTTTGTTCTGTCATTTTGTGCTTTTGTTGATGTGAAACACTGTTCAATAGTCGACCTACAAATATCTCTGCTGCTTCTTCTGTCTGTATCACTGTCTCTTCTGCCTCATGCAGTCTCTTTCTGCTGTGCCCTGACACATCCTGTCCTGAATGGCTAGGAACTGCCTCACTGTTATAAGGAACTGCCTGTAGGCCAGTAGCATAATAACATTTTTAAGTGTTATCAGTAATTAATCAAAACATAATGTTAAATATTATAACAGTTATTGCGTCACTATATAAATTAAGAAAAAGGTTTCAAAGTTAATCTCCCAGTCTAAAAAAGTTTACTTTACAGTTAGGATTCTTTTGGAGAAGATTAATGCTGGGATTTTTTTTTTTTTTATGTCAGAATAGCTAGGCTACTCAACTTTACAACGTTTAAAACGAGATTATCTGTCACATTTGGGAAAGGCAACAGGTGTGCAGAATACGAGTAGGACCTACTTACATTGTTAGTATTTTTAAAAAACAATGTTATTGTTTTTTGGTTTTTCATTTTATGCCTCACTCGACTTGAAATCTCCCGCTGCTCTAAGGTAGTAGAGCAGCGATAACCGTGACAGGCGCAGGTGGCGATTTCTCCGTAGGACCCTTGTGGTATGTTCAATTGAACGGCGTGTGTGGCGGAAGTTTGAGTTCTGATCAACATATAATGCCATGGTAAAATGATACGCACTTTGCAGCCTTTCAGATGCGCAACTAAGCTTGCTAGTGTTTACCAGTACATAAGCAGCAGGTACCATATGGGAAGATTAATCCAACTTCCGAGTAAAGGTGCATTCACACCGGCGACTTTGTCAACGTCAAGCAACGCTGATAACGCTCCAAATTTGACGTTTGAAGTTGAAGCTCATAACGCCTGCCAGTCAGAGCGCATAGGCGTTAAAGCTCGTAAAGCCTGACCGAAAAAGAGCACGAGGCGGGGCTTCCTTTGTTATCGGATGTTCGGAGCTATGGCGGATCATATTGAGACAGTGGCTTGGATTTATATACTTCATAGATCTAGACAACGTCGACGTCGGGTGCATCAGCGCCGTTTGTGGATACACCCCATTCTTCAGATGCGTTCTGAGTTTGGTGAGTTTAACCATTTGCTCCAGGAGCTACGTTTTCCATTTTGGTTGCTCCCGCTTCTTCCCGGCCACGTGCTGTGACGTCTTACGTCACTACGATGAGACGCTCTGATTGGTTGACATGCCGCTTCAAGAGCGTTATGAACGTTAAAAGTTCAGCTAGCTGAACTTTGAGCTTTTCTAGCTTTTCAAGCGTTTCAAGCGTCAACGCCTGAAACACTAGAAAAGCTTGAAAAGTTGCCGCTCATAACGCTCACAAAGCGACGCAGAGCCGTTGACGTCTGTCTAACGCCCGTCCACCATAGACTTTACATATAAACTTGCCGCTTATGAAGTTGATGGTTGGGCCGGTGTGAATGCACCATAAGAGATCGGACTTCATGGCGAAAGATTCTTACTTGAATTCTGGAAATTCCGACTTTTCTGTATAACAGAAATGCACCGTTGGCTGATTAGCACAGGCGCCGGGCTTTTGATGCGCGCTGCGATAGTATTCTGTATTACTGGTGGTGTTTGTCGTCCGTGCTGTCTGTAAAAGTGGGGGGGACCGATCAGTCTCACTATGAATCTGAGGGGGACACGTCCCCTCCGTCCCCAGTGCCATCTGCGCCCTTGCTTGGGACGACAAAATAGGATGATTAGATGATGTTATGCAACCAGCATAACATCAATTTAATAGTATGATACGACGCAACCTGGGAAACTTTTGTCTTGTAGCTCCTCAAAGTTAGAAGGAAAATCCAGCATCAAGCAAAATGAGTCCACAATCCTAATTGAGCAGGATTATTTACTGAGTGAGTATTAATAGAATGAAGAGCTGGTGTAAAAAACTGCCCTTCTAGCTGATTCAACACTACAAAACAAAACTGGAATGAATTCTTCTGATTCTTTGTGAAAATAGATTTGTGCTGAGAATTTTGATTATTTTTAAAAGTGATTTATTTTCAGAAGCAGTCTGTAGTGAAGAGAGGATTTCTCTTGTCAGTATGGAATGAACAGATAGTGAATAAGCAGGTATTAGTACCAATAAAATAACTTCCTATGACAATACTCAAAGCCACAGCTGACAGAAAAGAATGAAATATAAAATAAACAGCATGTTTTGCCATTGAAAATATCTTGACTGCTTTTCATATCAAATGCACTAAATCTTATAGAATATTATTTTTTATTGTGACACAGGTCCAGCAGATAAGCTTAGAGAAACTGGAGGAAGTTTGAAAGGGAGAGCAGAGTCGACTCAGGGACTGATTACACAGGCAACCGATTACTGTATATGTTTTAAAGAATAATGTAGATTTGAATGAAGGCTGAAATAAATCTGCATTGTGAAGTAATTAACCCTTATTTGCACCAAATTTGACATTAAGAAAGTTATTCTGGATTATAAGACTTTACAGTACAGTGTGCTGCTGTAGATTTAACAGTTAAGTGTCATGGCCTCAGGTAGGCTATACAGATATCAGGTGCAAAAGTAAACAGGTTTAATTACAATATATTTACTTTAGGGATGAGTGAGTACAGCATTATCCGTATCTGCATCTGTACTCGGATTGGGAGGGGCCTAATCCAGAAGTGGGCGGGATTTAACCAGGAAGTTGGTCAGGTTGTTATATTGTTATTTATTGCTGATCAAAAAACATGACAACATCAGAATTATATCAAGACTTAGATTTGGTCACACTGGTTTGAACGGGACATTATTCATGATAGGAAAACATAGTACAGGGAAATGTGAGAACTGTGGAGAAGAGGAAACAATAGAACATGTCATATTACACTGTCACAAGTATCAAGAAGAAAGAAGAGAAATGAGTAGAAATAATCAGAGTTCATCATCAAGTCAATGAAGAGTCCCGCTGACTTCTTTTGTTTGTTCTGCTTGACTGACATGTTTCTCAGCCAGAGCCGAGGTTCTAGTTGAACCACACGTTCCCGTTCGCTGTCTCTTAATAACAACACCCAAATCACCTCCCGACTCTCACATCAACCCATTCAAAGGTCTAAAGCTCTAAAGAGATACAGCAATACATATTTAAAAATGTCAACCAGGCCAAAAAAATATGTGCACCCCTGATTATATACTGTACATGTATTTAATCATGAGTCACAGAAAAAATATATTGTATACAGAAATATTTTGCGCCTAAAATATTAAAGGTGGGATATGGAATAGGAACAGCATAACACAGCATAAAGCCTTCAGCCATCTGGGTGCCAGGCCCGTTAACCCCCCCACGCACGCGCTCTGATGCTGAGGTCAACCAATATTGCTCACCAAACCCACTTTGATCCCCGATCTGAGTAGGACAATAAAATATCATGAGTTCAGCTCACTAATCATGCTCTCCAGTCCCACTGATCACACATTGATAAGAAGTTTCTACCTCTTTGTAGCTCAGTCATTGATTCAGTTCGTGGCAAAGAGCTCATACTTGTCCCTCGGCTCTTGTCGAGCAAACCAAAACTTCTTGCAGTGCCCTCCTAAGATCCTCTGTCCTCCTCACACACCATCCTGCACGCCACACTTTTACAATAAAATCAAAAAAAGGAAAAATTTCCTCTGTGGTGTGTCTTCCAGTTGAAAAAGTGGCCCGAAGTGCTTCTTCACTTCAGAAACATGCAGCTAGCTGCTAATGAAAATGTTTCCACACAGAACTTACTCGCCACATGGGAAACTCCGGGGAAAACTGCTATGGCAGGCAAATAAGGTATACGTATAATCACCACATATCCCCGTGGCTTCCAGCTACTTGACCTGTAGACTCCACAGTACCAGCCTCACTGTGCTGGATTATTTACAGTATTAGGCAACCCAAAATGGTGCCCACTGCTCTGCCAGCTATTGGCTGGTAGATGTAAACAAAAAGCCAACATTGTGCCCGTCAAAATTAATATAATATATTACATAATATTTTACTTCAAATATAATTTTTAAAGGAAATGCTGTATTTTCATTCTACAGCCCTCTAAACACCCCGTGGAGGTATTATTTTGTTAAAAATATTGTTTTTTATGAAAATATTCCATATACCACCTTTAAAGTCCAGAATTTTTTGAAAAAAAAAAAAAAAACACATCAAGCTCTCATTATGGTAATGCCACAGTTGTCCAATTTAATTTATTTAAATATCCCAAAAGGGAAATTAGATGTTGCAGTACCAATTTTTGTATTCAGAAGGTATTTATTTATATGGTTATAAATATGTATGGTAAATGGTGCAGTTTTAAGTCAGATGACTAACAAAGTGTTTCACACCTCAATTTCACACCTCAATTTGCACGTTTGGTAACAAAAAAATATGTATTGTAGCTACAGTTGCCCTGGGACACACACTGATAGAGGCAAGGCTGCCATTGCACAGGTGCTACTGAGCCCTCTGACCACCACCAAGCAGGCAAGTCACAATGGCAAAGCTGAGCAAGGATTCAAAATGGTGACTCTGTGGTTACTGGATGACCTGCTCTACATCCTGAGCTACTGTTACAAAAACATGTTGGGGTCTGTGTTGCAGCAGAAGCCTCTTACCAAAGACACTCTGTTTTCTGAGTTACTATGTTGTGACTAGGGTGCTTAAGAATGTCTCCTTTGCAGAATTAACTCAAAAGACTCCACAGACCAGAATCAGCCTTCTTTATCAGTTTTTAAGCCTCTTTACATCTTTTTATGTCTTTACTGATGCTGTTACTCCATCAGGTTACTACAGGACTCCATTGGCTCAGGCAGTAGACCGTGTCGTTTGGTAACCGGAAGGTTGAATCCCTGCTCCACCCGGAGAAAGAGGTTGCCTTGCCGTTGTGTCCTTGGGCAAGACACTTAATCAACTTTGCTTATTTGGTGGTGGTCGGAGGGTCCAGTGGCGCTGGTGTCTGGCAGCCTCACCTCTGTCAGTGTGTGTCCCAGGACAGCTGTGGCTTCAACATGTGTGTAGTTTATCACCAAGTTTTCAAGTTTCAGGTTTATTTATTTATAAAGCACCAGTTCATGACAAAGTCATTCAAAGGCACTTTAAAGAAAAATAACCAATTAATAATAAAACATTTCCTATCTAAGAAACCAGTCGATTGGGTTGAATTGTTAATTCAGCGCAATCCCCCATCCTGAGCAAGCACGATTGGCGACAGTGGAAAGGAACGACTCCCTTTTAACAGGAAGAAACCTCTAGCAGAACCCGGCTCAGGATGGGCGGCCTTCTGCCTCAGCCAACTGGGGTCTGAGCTGACAGGAAAGAGACAGACAAACACTGATGGATTTGGGCCAGTCGTCATGTCTATAGAAAGATAAATAGAGAAACAGTTAATGGCAGCAGTAACAATTAATACAAACATGAAGAGTACAGAAAGACAGCAGAGTGAAGAAATGTAGTCAGTTTGTCCTCCAGCAGTCTAAACCTATAGCAGCATAAGTAAAGCTCAGGAGAACCCAAGGATTATGCAAAAAATAAAATTTTAAATCTATTCTTAAAACTACACAAGGTGTCTGCATCACGGATAAAAAGGGGAAGCTGGTTCCACGGGAGAGGAGCCTGATAACTAAAAGCTCTTCCTCCCATTCTACTTTTATAAACTCTAGGAACCACAAGCAGACCTGCAGTCACATAGTATAGAACAATAAGATCTTTAATATAAGATGGAGCTTGGTCGAGCTGCTTAAAGCCTGTGATCCTTTTCATTCCAGACCACACATCATCTTGTTATTTCTAATTTTGACTTAAAGTTCTCTTTGTTAACTTTTCAATGCGTCCCTGTGTCTCACCCTGAAAGCTTTTTATCGTTGTTCAGTAGTTCTCACAGTTCTCTAGTGATCCAATGTTTGTTATCTGGGAAGCACTTCACTGTGGATAATTGGTTCCACACAGAAGCTAAAATATTTTTATTTTATTTGTTTATTTAACAGGAACAGTGCATGGCACTCAGCCATACCAGAATTAGCTACAAGCTAAATGTCATCTGTAGTCCCTGGGCAGGAAAAAGTAACATACAGTTGCAACAACAAACACATACTAAATATAAGGTTAGTCTGAGCTCGAGGAAACACAGCTCTGGAACTGCTCCATTTGAAACCGTCTATAAAAGGCAGGGCCATATCCTTTCATATTTTGTGATTAGAAAACACACCAGAAAGTGCCCCTACCATGATGTGTCTTTAGCCAATCACAGTAAATCAAGCTCTTGCAAATCCGGTTGGGAATGAAGCACACACATTATTACCACCAAGAAAAGCACAACACATCTTTACCATCAAGAAATGCACAAAGTTCTTACCTTTGCTTATTTTTCAATGAAGAAATCTCTGGTTCTCCTAAAACAGATTCAATAGCAAGGAAAAAGCCAATATAAACATGTTCTTCAACACCTTCCTCTTCTGCTGCAAGCCAAACAGACCTTCCACCCTTCCTTTATCCACAGCTTCCCTGTCACACCTCAACTGTCTCACCTTCTATCTCAATCATGGATCCTGTTAATTTGACCTTGACCTTCTGGTGCTTTTCCATCATTTCCAACATCAGAAGAAGCTGATGTCCCCATTGCCTCACCCCCTGCCTGTCTGTATTTAGCAGTCTGGTGAAGAAGCAGCTGGATAGACTGAACAGGAACAAGACAGCAGGTCCAGATGATGTTAGTTCCAGAGTCCTTAAAAATACTTTGATGACTTTGCAGTTGTTGGTTGGATCAGAGATGGACAAGAGACTGAGAGTACAGAGAACTGGTGGACCACTTTGTGGCCTGGTGTGGGAACAATCATCTCATCTTGAATGTGAACAAGACAAAGGAGATGATCTACAGCTGAAGGTAGAAAGCAGCTTCACATGATTCATGTTGGACACTTACTGGAGCCAGCAGACTGGAAACAGACAAATTGGTTCTTGAACACCTCCATAAAACCAACATGTGAATGTTCAGATTTCAAAGACACAAACTGATCTCTGTGTCGGTGTCAGAGTTCACGAGCTGTATTTGTTCTCAAGTTTTCTCAGGGTGTGACAATGGCAGCAGGAAGCATCTGCAGGTTCTTTATTCATCAGATACAAGTCAAAAAAAGGTGCAGCAGCTGAACTTTAACCTTTTAAGGTGTGTTTCAGAGTGACGGCAGGCTGCAGACTCAGAGGACTGACGACGGAGAGGAAGATGGTGATTTTCTCTTCTACACAGACCTGCTTCAGACAACATGAAGACATTGATGGAAGAAGCCAAGTAAGTCCAACTTTTATTCATTCCAGACTCCAAGTAGAGAGAGATTTAGTCTCCCGATGAAACCCGAGTCAGATCACATGACACTGCAAAGCAACAATCTGTGAGTGAGTGTTGATGAGGAACTGCAGCAGGTCTCAGCAGTTGGTGAGTGGTGTGTTTTGTTTTGGAAAACTAACCTGTCATTGCACGGTGTGACAGAGCAGCTAAGATGAATCCAGCTGATCAGGCGCATGTGTGGTTCATTACCCGGCCCCACCCGGGCTGGGTTAAAGCCCTGGAGGAACCAGAGACACACACCAGTTTGTTCCGCTCTCTACGCGGTAACGTTAGGCCTACTCTTCAGTGTGTGACTTATGTAGTTTAAGATACTTACCTCTCCTCTTAACATGGCAAGATTATCGGTTAGGATTATCTTAAGACCCGTCCTCATAATCAGAGCTTGTCGGAAGGGGGAAATCAGGGCAAAATCAGCATGAAATACAACCATTTTGTCATTACTCATAATACATTTAATTTAGAAAGAGCCATAAAGTCACTTTGACCCTCAAAATGGGAATAAAACAGTTTAATCATAAATGTATAACTTAAAGTTCCACCTTTATGTTTGTAAAATAAACATCAGATTGTTGTTCCTGCTGCAGGAGATAAACAACAGCCTCCACCAGGATCCTGCAGGAACAAGCTGTTATAAAACTGGTTGGATGGATGTAGTTTGATCGGTTATTACTGAAATGAAACAAGTTTTACTTCGTTAAAGGGCCTCAGGTCTTTTATCAAGTTGCTTCTGTTATACAGTACCGGCCAAAAGTTTGGACACACCTTGTCATTGGTGTGTCCAAACGTTTGATCTGTACTGTATGAAGAATTTGTTTATTCCAACAAGCTCTTATTCTGATAACTGAACACATTGAAACATCCGATCAGCTGGTTATTGTCATTAGTCTCCATTCTGATGTGACTTGTTGGTTTGTGGTGGATCAGGAGAGTCAGACTGCAGATCAGAAAGATTCAGATCCAAGTTTGTGAAGAGAAGCCAGTTATTGCCCCTCATGTCACCTGTTTGTCTGTGTCCCCCTCACCTTTGTCTCATTTATTGTCCTCCTGTGTGTTTAGTTATTTAACTTTTGGTTAAATTGGCTCAAGGTGTAATTGGTCCCACTTAAGTTTTTGTATGTGCACCTCCTCTTGTCTCCTCACACTCTGCCTAATTTGGTTCACTTCTTTCACCTGCTTGTGAGTGTCATTCCCTGCACCTATGTGGTCTCTTATTCAATACCCTGTGTGCCTTCTGTTCCATTGTTTTGAAGTGTTTTGAGCCTTTGACACTCACGCCTCCATACTCTAAACCTGGTTGACAGCTGACAGGTAGCAGATTACCTGTGTTCTTCAACCTTTGACTGCTTCCAGACCATTTCTCTTCCTGTTCCTGGTTGGATCTGTTTCCTAGCTGTTTTTGGATCCCCTTGCTTTGACCCATTTATAGACTCAGACTCTGTCTCTGCCTGCTCCTCATATCCCTCTGTAAGTGCCACACCCTTTTCTGTAAACAGATTGACCTGTGAGATTTTGTCTTTTTTAGTTCTCAGACTATCCTTTTCATTACACTATAATAAACAGCACTCTGCCTCTTAGCCAAATCCATTCTTGACTAAAGGTGGTGGTTATTTACACAATATAATACACAGAAAAGATCTAAAGAGCACAGACAAGGGGAAAAACTCTTAAACCTTTTTTTATCTTTGTAATAGTTTAATGTTTAGCATAAAGAGTTGGGTTTTTTCAGACTGTGGGAAAAAAAACAACAAAAAACGTGTTTGCACCATTTTTATATTTGCCAGTTTGTTTCGGGAAGACACAAACATGTATTTTGGGGAGATATTTATATTTCCTTGTGCTCTTTGTTTGCAGAGATGATGCAGTTGAGTTGACTTTTGGAATTCAATTTGGCAGTATTTCAAGTTTCAATTAAATGGACATGGATTCTAAAGAACAGGTGAACACCAATTAGTGGTGGGACCAAGAAAACCACCAGAATGACTTTGTGGTTATTTCTGAAGTATTAACCTGTAATATGAAACATTTTATATCTAAAAAATGTTAGGAAACACTGATTAACAGACCTTTCAGGCTGCAACTTATTAATATTCATTATGCAAATTTGCTAACAAACTAGCCTATGAGAGCATGGCTTCCTGTTTCCTGCCCCGCTGCGCATGGCAACATCAGATGTTCTTTCTTCCTGTTTGCTACGTCTTATGCTACAGCTTTTAGCCAGAAGGATACTAGGCGTGATCTCAACTGAGGGAGCTGATGAATACTAATGAGTTGTGAGGCCGTTCGAACTTGGGTTTTATTGCTACCTGCATAGTTTGAGAGATAAAAACTGAAAGATAAATTTTGATCTGTTTTCACAGGTAAGAACACCTGTGGAGGGCCTCTTAAATAAAAGTTTTTGTTGTTCCAGTGGGGAGCACTGGAGGGAGGCATCTGAGGGCAGAGAACATAGTTATGGTGCGTTCACACTGCCCAACACTTCCAGGCAGCAGGGCAGCTAGATTACATGTAAAGTCTATGGTACTAAGCAGCAGGTGGGCATCAAGCTGCTACATAGCTCATAGCATGTGTCAATACAGCGGGCATCAGCACGTTCACACAGCTGCTTCTCAGACGGTCCATCAAGGCGTCAAGGCAGCTGCTGCATGAGTTTGGAAAATTGAATTTTGGGGCAGCAGATGCGGGGCAACCAATCAGAGACTCTTTTCATAGATCGCATCATCAATGCCTAGATCTGCTAGTCGTTCAAATTATATTATTAAATATTTCAAAATGGAGGAGAAACTGATTATCAGTCTGTAACAACCACGAACTGTATGACTTGTCTTCGTCTTTTTATAAGGACAAGAAGAGATCGGACCTTATCTGGAGGAAGATATTGGAAGATATTGGAGTGGCAGGTAAACAGTTTCATACTTTGTTTCAACTTTCTTGTTAGCTTACTCTAGCCAAACCCGGCAACAATGTTGTATAGCTTATTTATTAAATAAAGCCAAGCCACTGTCTCAATATGATCTGTCATGTTGTAAATAACTAGCAACAAAGAAATCCCCCACCCGCCTGTGATGTACGGATGTCACGTTTGCAAAATGTGCAAGCAGCAACTTTCGTTTGTTTGAGCATTTTGCTGCCTGGATGCGTTGGATGGTGCAAACGCAATGCTATAATAGTCTGAATGGGTCCATGAGGACATTTTGTATTGCATTAAATCAGTTATCAAACACTTAATAAGGTTGAGAAAATGAACGACTTTTAAAACTTTTTAGGAAATAATATGTAAACATTTGTAATGAACAGGTACTATTCTAATTTATTTAGGACTGACAATTGGGTTCCTGTATAGTTAAAGATCTGGCAATGCTCATTTCTTTTCCTCCCTTGTTATCTTTTGTCCATCATGCCGTCCCTATTTTATCTGGGATGGGACGCTCTTCCAGCGGATGCTAAGGTGCACAGTGTTAGTCTGTTCAACTAGTAGCGAGGCACTCTGAAAGAGAGGTTCCCGAACCAAGAAAAGATAGTGGTCGGATCTCCGCACTGTACAGAGCATGTCTAGCCTGCAGGCTGCTTTCACGGGTGAATCAGCTGTGCATGAAGTCCTCCGCAGGAGACGCCTGATCTCATAGGGAAGTGGTAAACATAAACATACACTCTTTACAATTGAAGTAATATGTTTGCTTTTCCCACCTTTCGCAATGAAAAACTGCTTGCTTTTCTAATTTATCTACAATGTTAATGTGACCAGACATGGTGACTGGTTGACTTTGACTAAATTTAATTTTAAAAAAAAAAAATCTAAATTAATTCTAAAATTAAAAAAAAAATTTAATTCAAATATGTCCAGTGCAGAATGCTTTATTTTATCTTGTTGCAATTGGAAACGAGCTACGTTTACATGCGCCAAATTTCCCCAATCTGATTATCTTTGGGTATCTTTGGGTATCTCTGGGTATCTTTATTTCTTGGTCGATCGGAATTCCCAAATCCCTGTTTACATGGACACTAACTGAAATGATCTGGGGTCTCATTTATAAAACATTGCATAGAAACCCTACTAAAAGTGTACGTACGACCAAAACAACAAGTTTGCGTACGCCAAAAAGATTTTCGATTTATATAACAATGCGTACACACAGTTGTAAGCAACTTCCCCTTATAAATCACACTCTACTTGGAAGCTTGCGTACGTGAATTTGGCTCATGTCCCGCCCTGAACACGCCCAAACCGGGCCATATAAGGTCAATGCAAAGCAGGACATGAATATTGAATACATATGAGGAAGAAACTAAACAAAAAAACAAGAAGATAAACTTCACAGAGACGAAAATTAAAGTGTTAGTGGGTGAAGTGGAGGCTAGGAGAGACATTTTATTCGGTGGAAACAGCAGCGGTGTCACAAATAAAAGAAAAAAAACTATGAGTTGCAGCGCCTGCAGTGCACCTGTCAGTGCAGCTGACAGGACGGTGTACGGTCTTGTGTCAGAGAAGGAGGGCGACACCGACCTGACAAAAACAACAAATAAACCTGGTATAAAACACCTTTTGTAATACGTGGCTACGTTAACAAATTTTAGCATGTTTTAAGGAGACAGACTAATATGTCGTGTCTTTTCAGCATTTGCACATAGGTGAGGATGAGGTCATCAGACTGTCCCCAGCACCAGTGTGGCAGGTGACCGCGGCGCATCCAGCAGTGGTCGCGGGTTCTGACTGAAGCTGTGATATAGACACAATCAGCGCTATTAATTCCGTGACCAATTAATTAAAAGAAATGTGTGTTTTGCGACATGATGACAGCCGTTGGGGCCTTAATGACACATTAAACAACATTAAATGAACCTTATCGTTGTCATCTCAAACGCTGCATTACATCTCAAACGCTGCATTACACCCTCAGACCCAATTGTTCCCTTAGTAAAGTCTTCCTGTCGAGGAGGCGATTAATTTTATGTATTTCTCTTAGTATTAAAAAATGTTTTTAGGAGATCTACAGCTCACTACAAGCTGCAATACACACTATATTACTAAAAGTATTCGCTCACCCATTCAAATGATCAGAATCAGGTGTCCTTATCACTTGGCCTGGCCACAGGTGTATAAAGTCAAGCACTCAGGCATGCAGACTGTGAAGCAAGACATTTGTAAAAGAATGGGCCGCTATCAGGAGCTCAGTGAATTCCAGTGTGGAACTGTCATAGGATGCCACCTGTGCAACAAATCCAGTCGTGAAATTTCCTCACTCCTAAATATTCCACAGTCAACTGTCAACTCCATTATAACAAAACTGAAGCGTTTGGGAACAACAGCAACTCAGCCACGAAGTGGTAGGCCACGTAAAGTAAAGGAGAGGGGTCAGCGGATGCTGAAGCGCATAGTGCAAAGAGGTCGCCGACTTTCTGCACAGTCAATTGCTACAGAGCTACAAACGTCATGTGACCTTCAGATTAGCCCAAGTACAGTACGCAGAGAGCTTCATGGAATGGGTTTCCATGGCCGAGCAGCTGCAGCCAAGCCACACATCACCAAGTGCAATGCAAAGCGTCGGATGCAATGGTGTAAAGCACGCCGCCACTGGCCTCTAGAGCAGCGGAGACTCGTTCTCTGGAGTGATGAATCATGCTTTTCTATTTGGCAATCTGATGGACGAGTCTGGGTTTGGAGGTTGCCAGGAGAACGGTACATTTCAGACTGCATTGTGCCGACTGTGAAATTTGGTGGAGGAGGAATTATGGTGTGGGGTTGTTTTTCAGGAGCTGGGCTTGGCCCCTTAGTTCCAGTGAAAGGAACTTTGAATGCTTCAGGATACCAAAGCATTTTGGACAATTCCATGCTCCCAACCTTGTGGGAACAGTTTGGAGTGGGCCCCTTCCTGTTCCAACATGACTGTGCACCAGTGCACAAAGCAAGGTCCATAAAGACATGGATGACAGAGTCTGGTGTGGATGAACTTGACTGGCCTGCACAGAGTCCTGACCTGCACCCGATAGAACACTTTTAGGATGAATTGGAGCGGAGACTGAGAGCCAGGCCTTCTCGACCAACATCAGTGTGTGACCTCACCAATACACTTTTGGAAGAATGGTCAAAAATTCCTATAAACACTCTCCTCAACCTTGTGGACAGCCTTCCCAGAAGAGTTTAAGCTGTAATAGCTGCAAAAGGTGGACCGACATCATATTGAACTTTATCGGATGGCACTTCAGTTCATAGTATGAGTAAAGGCATGTGAGCGAATACTTTTGGTAATATAGTGTATTTCATGAGGCTTAATCTATTTCTCAGGGCTCTTATGTATTTTGGGCAGCATATAGAATAATCTTGCCCATGGTTCCTGTGAGCTCTGTCCTGCCCTTTGTCACCACTCCTGCTTAGATTAAGTTAGTGAGATTAGTTAAAAACAATTTTGAAAACATAATTCAGAGAGGAACTATATTGCAGAATCACCCAAAATATTGCAGCCTTTAGACGAAACAGAAACTTAAGAGATCATCTCATTAAAGCAAAAATTAAACCTCTCACCGAGTGCAGAACAAGGGGTCAGTCTGGATTTTTTAAACAGATGAAATGGGTGGTCTCATTGTACAATAAGAGGTTTTTAAGGCACAGAGTCAAGGATCTTCTCACTCAAAGAACTGTGTATTTGATCATGTGTAAAAGATGTGGACTGCAATATACTGATGAAACAATAAATACCCTGCTGACTAGGTTCCCACAACACATACAATTTCAGGAGAAAGAAGAACACACACACATACTTGGTGAAACACTTCATTATTCATGGATGGGAAGCAGTAATTGCCAGTGTTACAGTCAGACTGGAGGTTGTCAACTAGTCAGAGAAAGAGATGTTAGAGGACGTGGTTTAGAAAACTACAGACAAAACATCCTCATGGTTTGAATGAAAAACAATGAAAAAAGTACATGTCCGAAGGTCATGAAATGCCTTGCCATGAATCCACAGATAATCATGATGCCCAGACAGAGACCCCAGACTGAGCCCAAAAACTGCACTAGTCCTCACACATTGTTACTGCTGTCATTAACTGTTTCTCTATTTATCTTTCTATAGACATGACGACTGGCCAAAATCCATCGGTGTTTGTCTGTGTCTCTTGCCTTAGCCGACTGGGGTCTGAGCTGACAGGAAAAAGGCTGCTCATCCTGAGCCGGGTTCTGCTAGAGGTTTCTTGCTGTTAAAAGGGAGTCGTTCCTTTCCACTGTCGCAAATCGTGCTTGCACAGGATGGGGGATTGTGCTGAACTAACAATTCAGCCCAATTGGCTGGTTCCTTGGATAGAAAATGTTTTATCATTAATAGGTTGATTTTTCTATAAAGTGCCTTGAAATTACTTTGTCATTAACTGGCGCTTTATAAATAAATAAACTTGAAGCTTGGCTTGACTTGAAACATGACTTCCAACCCCAGAACTGGGCAGGACCTCTGACCTAGCCCCAAACCTGAATCTACGTAACTCTAAACTTAACAACTCCAGGAACCATCCTGAACCCATGACACCTGACCTAACACTAGCCTTTTACCTTTGACCTAACCGGAACCCTGACCTAACCCTAACCCTTGACCTCTGACACCAGACCAGACCCTCACCAGTCAAACTCCCAGTCCAGAGTTCAGTGACAGTATAGAAGCCCAACACAAAAAGTCAGAGATGGACTGTGCAACCCAAACCAAACCACTGAAAATAAGTTTCTATGTTTTATTTAACATAATTTTTTTGATGTTCCTTTTGATTATCGAATGTCAGGAGAGTCAAAATTCAATAAATAAATACATCCTTTTAATAATTAATTACATTTGTCATTAAATAATTAAAAGTGTCATTAATTTATTAAAATATGAAATAAAAATGTAAACATTTATTCCAAAAATATATATAATTCCATATTTAATTAATTAATGGTGTGTTTAATTATTTCATGGTTCCACTGTTGCAGTGCATCATGAAATAATTTAAACTGTTACTGGGGCTCATCAACAGACCTTAACATCTGATTGGTTTAGCTGTACAGCCAGACATGTGAGTCAATGTCAGAGTTTAGCTGAGTTGATTAAGCTACATAAACTCTGTCTCTAGGTGGCAGCGTTTCACATTTTGAGCTGAATAAATCAGGCAAGGTGCTGGAAGTCACTCACACCTGTTGTTTGGCTGAGAAAGTGCCAAAAATTCTGCTTACAGACCTCTTGCTAAAATCAGGGAGGTTTCTGCAGGAACCTACCTGACTTCTGCATCCTTTTGCAACCTTTATGACTAATACGGCCATTTTCTCATTACTCATAATAAATTTCATTTATAAAGAGCCACAAAGCCACTTTGACCCTCAAAATGAGAATAAAACAGTTTAACTAAAAGTGTGTAACTTGAAGTTCCACCTTTATGTTTATAAAACAAACAGATTGTTGTTCCTGCTGCAGGAGATAAACACCAGCCTCCACCAGGATCTTGCAGGAACAAGCTGTTATAAAACTGGTTGGATGGAGGTAGTTATTACTGAAATGTTCACAAAATTAAACAAGTTTTACTTTGTTAAAGTATCTCAGGTCATTTATCAGTTTCTTTCTGTTATATGAAAAATCTGTTTAATCCAACTGAACACATTGAAACATCAAATCAGCTGTTTAATGTAATTAGTGTCCAGTCTGATGTAACATGTTGGTTTGTGGTGGATCAGGAGAAAGACTGCAGCTCAGATTCAGATCAAAGATCAGCTTATTGCTGCATTTTACAGACATTTCAGTTAAACTCACATCTGTTTGTTCAGTTCTTGTTCTGGAATCAGTTCATTCAGACAGAACAACCTGTTTGTGTTATTAGTGTGATTCTGCAGAAATTCCATGTTAAAGGGGCAAACATGTTCCTGTTATTCAGGTTCATGATTATTTTAGTCAAAGCTAAAACAAGCCAGATCAGAGTGTCTGAAGTGCCACATGTGGTCCTGGAACAGCAGGTTGCAGAACCCTGATCTCCCTGTGTTAGACCTTCATGCCCGGTTCAAAACCTACAAGGATTTAGAGGAAAACCTTTCAGTAATAATCAGCTCACACAGGATCTGGACATGTTTAAACATTTAATAACAGAGTTTTTGTTCAGACACATTTTACATTCTGTCATTGTTTTTGACCAAATTCATAATCAAAACTTATCAGTTTATATGTAAATACAATTTCCCAAACAAGCATCAATGTTTTAAAAATGTAAACAAATTGTTCACACAAAAATGTTTACAAATAAAGAAGTATTAAGTTATTCTTTTTGCTAGGATCGTATATAAAAGATCTTTGTTTGATACAAATGTTCCAGGACTATTTACAATCCTTCCACAGTCTCTGAGTCCAACAGCATCAGATAAAGATTCTCCTGAATGTGGCAGAAGGAAACTTCTTCATCTGAGTCTGACCCGGATCAGCTGGACCCCTGGACTGATTCAGTCTGGATGATGATGGTCGCTCAATCTATTCCAGTCAATCACAGTCTTCAGACATCTAAATGAAGAAGTATTGAATAGATTTTAGTAACAATTGATGTGAACATGACATCACAGGGTGTCTGAGATGGTTTGATTTGTAACTAAATCTCACAATATGTAGAATGATCTGCTCTGTTTTGAAGTTAGACAGGAAAAAACTTTGACTTGAACAACATGAATATGATTAAATCAGGCAGTAATAAAAGGAAATGATGAAATGCAGCACAAACAATAATTCAGCGATCAATAAAAGTCAGATTATTTTATAAAGATACATTTTATAGGTAATAATTAAAGTTACCAGGAACACGGACAGAAACCACTTGTAGCCAGAATTAGGATCCTGGATCTGGTCCAAGTCTTCATCACAACACTCAGGAAGGTCTGTATTTCTGAACAAATAAAAACGAAAGTCAATACAGTTTCAAATCTTGAATCCATCTTGTAATAAGTGTTGAAATTACAATAAATATACCTTAGACAGAATTCTGTCGTTCTCCACCGGATGGTCCGACACCAAAAATCAGATTAATCCACAGAGCACGTACTCAAGTAAAATACGGTCCTGGTCTCAGGCCTCGTCCTGGTCCTCGTCCCATGTTGACCGAAACTCTGCACAGGTTCTTCTAAATTCGTATTTATTATTTGATCAAAGTCGCTCTCAGATTAACACTGAAAAACTAAGACAACTTCAAAAACTCTTCTGGTTTTCTAACCACTTCTTCTCTCTGAGCAGCTGCTGCTTTTTAAAGACAAATTCTACATTTTCTTCACCATAAACTCATCAGAAACCTCACGTAGTTCCTCCATTTTACCGGAGCTGCCAAAGCTTCAAACCAGAGTAATTATCAGAAACCAGACCAGTGATAGTCCCGCCCACTGAGTTTGATGGGTGAGACTGACAGATAAAATAAATTCATTGCTAGCAGCTGCAGGGATCATGAATTAATTAAATACACCATTAATTAATTAAATACACCATGAGAATTAAAATACACCATTAATTAATTAAACAGCGAATTTTTTATTTTTGTAAAATAAATATTTATATATGTATTTCAAATTTTAATAAATTAATGACACTTTTAATTATTTAATGACAAATGTAATTAATTATTCAATGATGTATTTATTCATTACATTTTTTCTCTCCTGACATTTGATATTTGATGTGCTATCTGTCACTGTTAAAATAAACCTACAACCTAAAATGACACTGTTCTTGACACTATTCAGTCTTTTCTTTTCTTTGTCATTGAACAAACTTATAAAATCAACAAGGGGTCAAACAATTACTTCCCCCACTGTAAATGAGTGTCTAAATTGTGTCTACATTTCTGGTTATTAATTTAGTTATTTTAGCACATTTTAATAAAACAAAAAAGTTTCCACCAAAAACTATTAGTGGAGCACCCTCTTCAGGTTAAAACATTACACTGCACTTGAATTTGAATCAGGCATTGCTATTACCTGAGCCCTTATTTTCTTTGTAAGTGATGTCAGCATTCTGCCTCTGTGGAGTATAAAAGAAGCTCCATCTTGGCCATACCTTCACAGACAGGTGGAGTTCTAATAGCAGTTCATTTTAGTGCAGTGTTTGTGATTGTGTGAAAAAATGTTTTTTGTACATTACTGAATGATTTTCTCTTCATACCATGATACTTTAATGTATACCTTGAGCACCTCTCTGCATCATGTTTTCTGTTATGAGCATTGAGGTACAGTGGCTCTGTGTAGCTGCACCTCTTGACAGAGTTGCACAGTATTACTCAAGCTAATCTAAATTGAACTTTAGCTTAGGGTGGCCATATTATGTTTTTAAAAAGGTGGGACACCAGAATTGAGAACGAAATCATGTTACATTTGAATTGCAATAGGCTGCATTCGTGCACTCTTTAGAGCTAAAATGCCATGAAAAAGACTAACAATAATAATAAATGTTTTTTTGTACCCATTTCCCAACACGCTCAATTCCTCAAAAGCCACAAATAATACCAATAACAATATTAATCTTTAAAATAACATACATTACGGTGTACGGTATGGTGTTTGGCTGGAGCATTCTGCCTCGGATGGATGCCGACCAGAACGGAAACTGATATTTGTTAGGATATTTTAATACCCCTAAGTTAAATAACTTTTAATCAACAAAAGAACACCAGTCAGAGACAGGAGTATGATTGCCTTGCAAGTGAGAGTGCTTTGCAGACAGGCTGAAAACAACTCTGTCTACAACTCCTCATCCTTGCCCATTTTTTGAAACACAACACCTGGAGGATACAGAAGAGGAGCAAGCTTGGGTCAGATAATGAAGTCAGAGTGGAATAAACAACCACACAGTTAGATGAACAACAGTAACGAGTTATAAACCAACTGGTTTCCAAGATAAAGACAGAAGTTATACAAGTCAGGGCAAATCTAGATCACTGACTCCTGCAACATGACCTGTGACCTTTTCAAAACATTGTAAAACCTTAAGATCTCCAACAATAATTTTTTAGCTCCTCCGTAAACTTGCATTTGCGTTTCGGCATATTTGAGATCAGGCGACATTCTTCTCTCGCTGCCAACTACTGTTATCATTTGTACTGCACCTGCTTATACATATTACTGTATATATTATATATTATACATAGTGTCTGACCAGTGATGGAGTGAATGACATGCAAAGATGGAGGAACATAACACCAGGTTCTAAGGATAAGACTAAAATCCCTGACATTTCGGAGAAATTTTGAAAGTCCGTCGGGACATGTCCGGGTAGGACGTCTGGTCATCCTACTTTAGCTTGACCAACAACAATGTACCATGGAGAGACGTGCTCCATTCTTTGCCACGATTCCGCTGCAGGGCAAACGATCAGCTAGAAACAATACAGATCAGGGCCACTTGACCTATCCACAGAAGCGGTTTCCTCCATTTTCATCTGTTCCTCTCTGGCCATCTAGTAGTGTGACATGTCAATAACAGCCCAGTCGCACTCCGTGTGCACTGGTCTGCCAGGCAACACCTCCCATTGATGCATTTTTTTGAAACAGGAAGTGTGGGCAGGATTATAATATTAAAGGGAGGTGAGTTGCTCTTTAACTATATGTTCAGGCATCTGGCTCTTTCTTAGTAAATTAGATAATTTTCTGACAGATGGCTTCACAACTCTGTGTGGTGAATCTCTGACTGCCCCTCCTACTTGTCCCACCTTCAACTCAGGTGAATCTCTCAATCCAAGAAGCAGCTCAGTGTCTCTGTTTTCACACATCAAGTAGAAACTTCTTCACTTTGGACAGTTTGAACAAACTGTAAGCTTGTTTTGTATCATACTAGAACTTTGTCTTTAGTAACTCTCCTGTTTGTTGTCCTGTCATATGTTTTGAGAACATGTTCACTTTTTATTTCAGCACAAAGTTTAATCTCATTTTAAGAACATGTTCTCTTTCTATTTCAGCACAAAGTTTAATCTCTAATGCTTGAAGAAAATCTACATGATTATTAGATTCTTGATTAACTGGAATAAAACATGATCAACAACCGACATTTATTTGTTTTCTTCACTAAACAAAATGTATTATGTTTTTATTTCCTGGACTCAAACTGTCATCTCCACCATTAACGTCAGACACAACAACTTTCTGCTGTTCACTCTGAGTCTTTTCAAAAATGTGTTAGTTCCAGTCAAGTTGTGAAGATCTTTATTAATCCTATTATTTGATTATGATGACATAAAGTATTTCCACATACTCAGTGTTTATTCTGCTTCAGTTTAGTCTTTTAACTTTCTCCATGGTGAACCTGCAGCAGGAAACGGTTTGATCAACTGGAATCACTTCATTCCTTTAACGTCATCCTGCAGTTTCTATTTGTTTACACAGACATTTTGATCTTTCCTGTTTTCAAATGCTACATTCAACTTACTTTCAGTTTCTTTGACTTTGATGTAAAGATGAATGATGTGTGTGTGTGAGCTGATGTGGATGTGAATTCAGCAGCATGGATCAGCATGAGGCCAGAGAGGAGGGAGTCCCTCCCTCTAAAACCAGTATGTGTGGAGAACATGAGAGCCAGAGCAAAGCTCAGAGGTGAGATAATCATCTCTAACTGTCCATGACTTTTCTCCATGTCAGAGCTCAGAATTGATTTTATTCACAGGAATCAACCTGGACCTGGATCAACCCCAGTTCCTTCCAGGAGCGACTCATTACAGAATCTTCTCTTCAAATCACATGCTTCTAAATCAAAGCAAGTTAAACACTGTCACTCAATAATGATTTAGTATCTGATGAATGTGAGTTTCATCAGAGTTTCTCCAGTAACGGTTGTGATCAGAATAACAACTGGTTTCTGTTTCAGAGGTCAGAAACACAGACTGAAAGCAGAGTCTCCAGAATCCAGCTGTTTGTCTATGAAGAGTGATGTTTCCAGGAGGAATCCTCCAGATTTCAGTGAATCTGGACCTTTAGACACAAGGTCAGAAACGTCTCATTGATTTATTCTCCAGAACTTGAAAAACTTCTTCCTCTTTCTATTTTGTGTCCATGTTGGTTTGTTTGTATGTTTTTGGGTTTTCAAATGTTATGGGTCCAACCTAAGTGGGGCAGGCCCACATCAGAAGAATTCCCCTGAGTGTGAATAAACAGGAGAAATGATGAGGCAAGAGGCATTGAGCGTTGGTTTGATGCAGCCTTGCTTCATAGTGTTTATTTAAACCAAAATTATATTCAAAAACATTTCCATTCAGTCTGTTTTATACCAAAACTAAAAATCACATTTAACAGTTATATACTCCGATTAGAATAATTTTATTACTAAATATTCTGGTTCGTCTCAAAATACATTTACCTTTAACACATACAGTACAGACTAAAAGGTTGGACACACCTTCTCATTCAAAAGGTGTGTCCAAACTTTTGGTTTGTACTGTATATCCATACCAGAAAATCTGATTTTCATCTGTATGTACATACGTATATCTGTAGTTTACCACATTGTTAACAAGCTTATTTTCATACTTGAGTATCACAAAAAATAAATTCCCATTTTCTATTGCTTGGTCGTCTAATCAATCTACTTTACTTATTTTCCCGGAACAATAATACAAAATAAATATCAAAAGAAAATCTCAGTACAGTTATCTCTGTACTGTTACCATAAGAACCAATTTGGTATTAAAACAGTAAAATCCCTAACTTTCCAACTGTGTCTGGGATTTATTACTATAAATTTTTGTCACGCTTAACGTGGCACCATTACACAGTCTCGTGTCTGCTTTACAACAGTGAGTCAAAACAACCCAGTATAACTCTAATCAAACTACTCAAAAGTCAATCACAAAGAACCGGAATGAAATACAGTTCATATACACGTCAGTCTGTATGTGTTTTACACATTATTATTATTATTATTTTATCAATGCTTTTATGTTCAGCGCATTTGGTTGTAATGCCATGTTTTAAAAGTGCTTTACAAATAATTGGAATTATTACCAGAATAAACAGGAGAAATGATGAGCCAGGTGAAATTGATTGCTGGTTTGATGCAGCCTCAGTTCATAGCGGCTGTGTCCAAATTCAAGGGGGACGGGTCCTTCAAGGACCGCAAAAGCTGGCACTAAGCAAAAGCTGTGAATATGGAGCGTGAAAGAGTTCTCCTTCTTCCGCTGTTTATTTTGGAACTACTTAAAATGTTGTCTTGTGTTCTGTAAACAGTTTTATTTTCATATATCCTATCAATTTAATCTATCCTACTCATAAAGTATCTTACAGGCTTGACCACTAACTTTGCTCTTAATGTGATTAGTCACTGTTATGACAGTCTCTTTGAGCTTTAGATTTTGGCCTACCACAGTGTCACTGTGTTATACTTCCACTGGATCGGCATGACTAACAGCTGGCAGTGGGCCAGGAGTATAACTGTTCTGTAATAGGTCCAGGGCTACAACATAAGCAACGTTTTTGGATTCTGCAGCACAACTGCCATTCCAAATAGCCCGAATAGTGTCTCTTGACAGCTCTTTAGTGCAACCATTCACTTAGCTGTCTATGTCTAGTAGAAGTCTGGACAGGGTGTCTGTGTCCACATTAACATTGCCTAGTCGTTGGCCTACAGTATTAAGCTCATTGCATTATGTTAACGGATTATTATCCATTTAAACTGTAAAGTGGAACGCATAACAAAAAGAGCCTCTGAATGTCTCACAAATGACCCATTATAAAACCAAACATTCTGATTTACTTGAGTGGAAGTGGTAATGATGCTCAGCTGGTGTCAGTGTTCTTGAGCCATATGCAGTGACCCTCAGTTTTCCGTCATGACGCTGGTACAACATGGAGCTGGGCCCCTGCTCTGAGGTGTCAGTGTGCAGCACCAAAGGAAGGCTAATGTTCTTCTGCCCAGTGTATGGGTGTTTATGATGGCAACTGCAGGCATTGAAACCTTGTCATTTTTATCTTATATTTTGGCTGGTGGGACAAACTGGCACCATGCACTGATGTTTTTGGCTACTAGCACTTCATACTTTGGTCTTGCAATCTTGGGGAAATCTTGGATGTAAGGATGGTAATAGCTGAGAAATCCAAGTAGTTTATGAACTTCTCCAACCATGTGCAGTGTCTTGTCTTTTAGGGCTTGAATAGCTTCAGTATCTTTGTGGTCAATACAAACTCCCTGTGCTGAGACAAGACACCCAACATAGGAATAAATAAAGAATTCACATTTAGTCAGTGTGAGCTTCACGCTGTATTGTTGGAGTGTTTGTAGGACACACCTGAGTTACTCCACATGTTTTTTGAAAATTCTTGCATAACATAGGATATCATCCAAATACTGGATGCAGCACTCAGCCCTCAATTAGCCCAGCTGCTCCTCTGAAAAGAGGCAGGTGCATTGGAAAGCCCGAAGGGAATGCTCAGGGAATGTACAGTCCACATGGCGTGAGAAATGCTGTCATATCTCATGATCCCTCAGGCCACCTAGCCTTGATAATAGGCCTTCCCCTGATCCAAGATGGAAAACCAGCTGTATCAATAATATCCTGAATATGGGGGAGAGGATGTTTGTCTGACACTGTTTTCTGATTCAGGAGCCCTATGCAAAAGCAAAGAGTGCCATCTTGTGCCATTCACACAAACCAGGGGAGCTGCATGGGGGGCCGGGACTTGACTATCCACTGCCTGGCAGGAAGGTCTTGAACACACACCTTTACTTGCAATTTACCTGTAGAGTGGTTTGGGAATAGCAGAGTATTGTCATTGCACTGGAATGTCATCTTTTAGTATAATGTACATCTGGAGAATTGGGATGCATCCAATGTGATTCTTGTCATGGGAGAATGCATCTGCCTCTTCATAAAGCATTTGTTTAACTACAGCTTGTTGTTCTTCACTTAGATGGGTCACATCAACAGGTGGGTGCCACAACCGAGGTGTGGACTCATTAGGTGTTTGTTCTGCTACAGTACAATCTGATGTGCTAGGCTCATTTACTGTGGGAGTGGCCGTCTCTACTATTTTGTCAATAGACTGGATGCTCCCTACTAGTGTAAAATAAAATAATGTTACTCTCTGAGTGATTACCTATAGGGATCTTAATGTAGTACTGTTTTAAGCTGCAGGCACTTGTCATCAGATTGCTTGCCTTTATGAACTTCAACTAGTCCATCTCTGATGATGAGTGCCTGCTAGGGGTGTGACAGTACACAAAAATCACGGTTTGGTAAATATCTCGCTTTTGAGGTCACAGTTAGGTTAATTTTCGGTACAGTCAGTAAAAAAAAAAAAAAAAAATGCTTTTTGTTTAATTTTCAACTTTCAAATATATAAACAACAGTTTGTATATTTTTTTATATAAATGAACATTAAAAAATAAGAAAACAAAAATAGGAATAACTATAGGAATAACTTCCCTAGAGGGAAAAAAAACTCACGTGGGAGTCCAGTGCTGCCATTTAAGATGCTCCACGCACAAAACAAACCTGTTAACTAGCTGTAATTGGATCTGTAAAAATCTGCACCATACCAACAGCCCAGTACCAAAACGGTTCATATAAATGCATGCTCTGTTACACCCCTCAGCTCATGCATTTACTTCAATGTGTTTGTGCAGCTCTGCTGTTTGTCACTCAATACAGCGTCCATGCGGAAACTCGTCTGGAAACTTGCTTCTGCTGCACTTAACCTCACCTTAATAATTCATAACAATACATGGGCGGCTGTGGCTCAGTGGGTAGAGTGGTCGTCTCCCAATTGTAAGGTTGGTTGATCGAGCCCGGCTTCTGCCACCACATGTTGAAGTGTCCTTGGGCAAGACAATGAACCCCATTTAGCCCCCCAATTTGCGTATCGGGTTGTATGAGTGTTAGCTCCCACCCTCTCCCCCTGGTTCACATATCGGGTTGTGTGAATGGGTAAATGTAAAACTTTGAGTGGTCTGAATGACTAGAAAAGAGCTATACAAATACATTTCATTTACATTTAAGAAAAAAAGAAATGCACAAAACGGTACGCAAGTAAACCAAACCGAACAGGCCATACTTAATGGTTCAACACATACCCGCAAACCGTTACACAGTTTCCCCCCAGTGACTCTGGATGAAGCATCCAATGAGGCATCCTGGACGGTGATCAAAGATGTGTCTGCAGGGTTGGCCTGTCTCACCAGTGCACCTCGGTCGCATAGCGCACCTAGAAGTGGCCGGGTGCTAACTGATGCTGTCCTGCAGGCACAGAAGGACATGATTAGTGTGGTGAGCGAAGTGCGAGAAGAACTGCACAAAATATGTGATGTCCTGACTGAAATTTCACGCACACCTAAAGAATTAAAAATTGTAAAATAAATTAATAAATAAAAAATCATGCCTTCTGTGTTGGTCCTATAAACGCCGCATGACATTTTGACTCAATCTGGCCCCCAGCTGATATTCTGCATGTCAGGGCGGGGGCTGTGTATGTGTGTGGGGGGGTTGTTTGTTGTTCTGTGTGCGCACGAAGTGGTACAATCAATAATGCTGCTGGATTTAATAATTTTATCCTTCTCAGCAGCAGCACTGCAGGTGCTCTCCATGTCCAAAATTTGCATAAGCCAGGTCCTTAGTCAACTTAAAGTTGCACACATTTTTCACTTTTTTTAAAAAAATAAATCCCAAAGTTTGCGTGGAAAGTTGCTTACGCAGTTTTCCGACCCCGTTTTTCTGGAATAGCGCTACAACTGGTGGCAGCTTGTTGAAGTAGCTCTGTGACTTTGCTAGCATTATTTCGTTCTTTTTGAGTATTTCTTACTAGTTTTTTTCTTCTGGAAATGTTTTTTAAATATTTTTCTTCTGATTTGGGTGCTGTGCTGATTGAGTTTTTTGCTTGATTTGTCAATTTCTTGCCACTTGTTATGTTGTGTAACTGTGGCAACAAGAGACTTGTTTACAAGAAAGAGCAGCTAACTGACATTTCCAAGGCTGAAATAATCCTCAAATTGAAACTCTGGATCCCGGATGATCTTGAAAGAAGAAAACGTGAATGCAGAGCAGGAGCAAAGTGAAGAGAGAGAAAGAGGAAGTTTTAACATTCACTTCCATCAGTTATATTGACAAATGTGAGATCTCTTGCTAACAAAATGGATGAACTTGAAACACTGTTGAAGACCCAGCCAGAGTATGCAGCATCATGTGTTTTACTGAGACATGGCTAAAGGAACATCCAGTGTGTCTCTGTCTGGCTTTCAAACAATACGGGCAGACAGAGATTTGAAGAGGAGCGGCAAAAGAAGAGGAGTTTGTCAGCTGATCACATCTGCAGTCACCTGTTGGGGAAGCAGCATCAGAGCAAGTGCCATGAAGAGGCTGAACAGATGGATGAGGATGACTGATTCTGTCCTGCAGACTGAACTGGAGTCTCTTGAGTTGATTGTCCAAAGGAGGATGAAGAATATGATGGAAAACCCTCATCATCCTCTTCATAACACAGTAACTCAACAACAGAGTGTCTTCAGTCAGAAGATTCTTCTTCATCTGCCGCAGCACAGACCACTACAGGAGATCCTTCCTGTCTTCATCCATAACCCTCTACAATGGCTCCCTAAAGAAGAACTGAGCTACAACAACACTTAATTTCCCTTCGGGGATTAATAAAGTATCTTTTTATATATATATTTTTTTATTTTGTAAGCAAGCTTAATAAATGAGACCCCATGTGTTTTTCTCATAATTAAATTTTATTTTTTTGTTATTTTGGGAATCTGTAATCTGTAAAATTTGAATTAAAAGACAAATATTAAACATTAACAATAAAACAAAGAGTAGGGGCGTGCTGGCATTTGTGTTTGTCAATGAAACTTGTTAGCAAGGAACATAAGTTCACTTTATGAGGCTTTAAGACAACCCTGGTGCATGTCACAACATTCCTGCCACAACTGGGCAACAAGGGCATAAGGGTCCATAAGGGCTACTAATAGGCTTTATGATACACTGGACTGTCTGTATGGGGCAATTAAAGTATGGCCTTTGAGGATGCTAAAGTTGCTTTTATGGACTTTATAGTTTCCCTTCAGTACAAGGGGCCCTCTGTCTATCAGGGCAACGTTAGAGTCCATAAAGGTTACTAATTGCCCTTATGGACTCTAGAGTTGCCCTCATGGACAAAATGTTGCCCTCGTGGGTTCAACCAATCGGATCGCAGCCAAACCAGGTACAGAGTCTGTAAGGGCTACTTTTCATGTGCCTGTGCACAGGAACACGTTTTAGATAGTCTCAGCTTCATAACTGATATCATCATCTCACTGCTTTGACGTGAACATTAACTTTTGTTTGAGCCCTATCATTCAGTATAAAAACTGTTGCGGAGTCATACCTTCATTCTGTTTTGCTGTTATGAGTCCTTGGAAAAGTTTAGTCATGCTTTTCTCTCTGAGGTGTGACTGTAAGAAGCGCCTTGGCTCTGTGATGAATATTTCATCCTTGCTCGTGAGCATTTCTTTGAAAATGCCAGGTTTGATGATGCGCAGGACGGCCTGACAGTGCCAGCTCTAGCTTTTAGGATGCCCTAAGCAAAATATGTTTTGCCCACCTATAAAGTTCTTGTGCTAATATTTGCAACATTGTCCATCAATGTCAACATATAATATACTGTATGTCCTTTCCACAAGAGGGATCAATAAATCCTAAAATATTACCGGAACAATGTTCGTGCCTGGCTTATTAAAGATGGTAAATGTCCTGTATTTATATAGTGCTTTTCTAGTCATTCAGACCACTCAAACCACTTTTACACTACAACTTTTACATTTACCCATTCACACAATCTGATACTTAAATCAGGGGGAGAAGGTAGGGGCTAACACTCATACAACCTGATATGCAAATTGGGGGGGCTGATTGGAAGATAGCTGCTATCCACTAAGCTCAGTCTTATAATGCCTGCAGATTTACTTTTTACTTTTGAACATTTCATTTATAAAACAAATTTATGAGTAAGACACAAACTCAAGAAGTGGGCTCTCTGCTTGATGGACCTATAGTGTCTCCTCACTTCCCCCTGTTGGCACACTCCACAATCACATCCACCTCACCATCATTCCACAGAGACATTAATGAGGAACAATTATGGTACATTCACACCAAATGCGTTTGAAGAGACCAAAAAGTGATGTACGTGCGTAGCTGGTTGCTTGAACATTCGCACCTCGAAGCGTGTCCAAATAGAACTGGTCGCTCTTCAAAATATGCAATTTTGACATGCTTGAAGTGGAAATATGCAACTTTTGGGAGGAAGTAGTGCCAGATGGCATTTTTGCATGATGGCAGCTGTCAATTTGGCATTTGAAGGGAGTCTCCCTTCTCTATGTATTGTGGAGAGCAGAGTTGCTGGACAGTATGCGGGCTTGCGGGGAAAAGCGAAATGAACTTACCAGGTTGCCCGATCTCTTCAATTATATTTCTCCAGATAAGTCATTTTTATCCCTGTCTTTATATAGAAAACAGCTGATATCGTATAGCTCTGGGTGATTAGCCATAGCGTTTATCAATCATTCCTCCATGGCTTTGGCTGGACCTGCCCCTGTGAACTGGTTCAGAGCATCACATCACCAGGCTTCTGATTGGTTGATGCGGTGCAACTTGGACACCGGAGTTCAGATTTTTCCAAATTCAGTGTCATGCGTGACTGCACAAAAAGCATCACATAAAATGCAGCACGTATTTCTGGTCGTGCCTCAAACAGAAAAGCGTTTTTGTGATACAAATCTGCTTCTGAAGGGTCGCTGGACCTCGGTCGCACTTCATCTTGCTTCTACGTACATTGACTTTACATTTAAACCTAACGCTCTGGTCGCTTTAAACGCCTTTGGTGTGAAAGCACCATTTTTGGAATTGTCTTTTCCATTTGACACTGGTGCTACTAAAAAACTTAAATAAACCATTCTAATTATAAAATAGCATAACTCAATGTGACTACACATATCGTGTGTGTCACACAATCATCAGTTTAGTGTTTTTGTTTATTTCATTCAGTAGTTGTGTTTCTTGTCCTACAGCCACGGAGTCCATTTAGTTTCAGAGCTCAAAGTATTCTGAAATCACATGCTCCAAATGTTTATGTGCTGAAAACATATGAAGTACGGAAATGGAGATTTCAGGATCTTTACTGATCCACTTGCAGTTTTTGTGACAACAGCATCTCTTTTGGACAGTGATCTGGTCTTTACTGAACCATCAGCTTCTTTTTATGTTGTAAAATCACTATCAATCCATCTAATGTTTGTACTTCCTCCATCCAGTTCAGGGTGTTTGAGACTTGTGAATTTCTCAGAATCCAGGGGTGAAAATCAGAGTTACACCTGGACAGGCTGTAATTCCATCACACAGATACAGACATGACAGTAAAACCATCATTCAGTAGTTAGTTCAGCTGACAGAGAGACACAGTCCTATTTATTTTCTCCTTATGTTTGAAGAAGTGATTTGGTTCAGCAGGTGAGTTCTGCTGAACAGAGATGTTCTGTGACTTTCTTTTGTTCTTTACTGTCCTGGTGTCTCAGTTTGACTCGTCTACAGTGTCAAACATGTCTCAGTCACTGACATGTTAGAGATTTGATTCAAAGACAGATCAAACTAATCCTGTTTCCCATTTGTTTTTACAGAGTATCTGTGCTGCTTACTGTGAGACTTTTCAGTGTATGCAGTTTATACAGGTAAAAGGCAATAAAAAAAAGGAAGACCTGCTGATGAGGATCAGGGTTCACTTGAAGTTGTTCCAAAGTGGACTAGAATCTTCTGATCATGCCTCTCCATGAGTAAAGAGTCTTTGACAGAAGAGTAAAACAGAAGCAGTAGATCCAACCTGAAGTTCTCTGGTGTGTCAATGAGTTCCATCTGAACATCACTGGGTACATTATCCACACTGCAGGTGAAGGGAGAAGAAGAAATCATCTGCCTGTCACTCTCAACAGTCTAGAACCCTAACCCCCCTGCAGAGCTTCCAACATGATGAGGTGATTCAGTTGAGAGCATGGCCTCCTTCAGTGTTAGTTTGAGAGAAGCTGTAACTTTCTCATGAAGACCTTCACTGGCATTGGAGTTTGATATTCAGTTCATTCATTGGATCAGTTGCACCTAGAGTCTGTCAGCATGTCTATATACAGTGGGGCAAAAAAGTATTTAGTCAGCCACCAATTGTGTAAGTTCTCCAACTTAAAAAGATCAGAGAGGCCTGTAATTTTCATCATAGGTATACCTCAACTATGAGAGACAAAATGAGGAAAGAAAATCCAGAAAATCACATTGTCTGATTTTTAAAGATTTTATTTGCAAATTATGGTGGAAAATAAGTATTTGGTCAATAACAAAAGTTAATCTCAATACTTTGTTATATAGCCTTTGTTGGCAATGACAGAGGTCAAACGTTTTCTGTAAGTCTTCACAAGGTTTTCACACACTGTTGCTGGTATTTTGGCCCATTCCTCCATGCAGATCTCCTCTAGAGCAGTGATGTTTTGGGGCTGACGCTGGGCAACATGGACTTTCAACTCCCTCCAGAGATTTTCTATGGGGTTGAGATCTGGAGACTGGCTAGGCCACTCCAGGACCTTGAAATGCTTCTTACGAAGCCACTCCTTCGTTGCCCGGGCGGTGTGTTTGGGATCATTGTCATGCTGAAAGACCCAGCCACGTCTCATTTTCAATGCCCTTGCTGATGGAAGGAGGTTTTCACTCAAAATCTTACGATACATGGCCCCATTCATTCTTTCCTTTACACGGATCAGTCGTCCTGGTCCCCTTGCAGAAAAACAGCCCCAAAGCATGATGTTTCCACCCCCATGCTTTACAGTAGGTATGGTGTTCTTTGGATCCAACTCAGCATTCTTTCCCCTCCAAACACGACAAGTTGAGTTTCTACCAAAAAGTTCTATTTTGGTTTCATCTGACCATATGATGTTCTCCCAATCCTCTTCTGGATCATCCAAATGCTCTCTAGCAAACCGCAGACGGGCCTGGACGTGTCCTGGCTTCAGCAGGGGGACACGTCTGGCACTGCAGGATTTGAGTCCCTGGCGGCGTAGTGTGTTACTGATGGTAGCCTTTGTTACTTTGGTCCCAGCTCTCTGCAGGTCATTCACTAGGTCCCTCCGTGTGGTTCTGGGATTTTTGCTCACCGTTCTTGTGATCATTTTGACCCCACGGGGTGAGATCTTGCGTGGAGCCCCAGATCGAGGGAGATTATCAGTGGTCTTGTATGTCTTCCATTTTCTAATAATTGCTCCCACAGTTGATTTCTTCACACCAAGCTGCTTACCTATTGCAGATTCAGTATTCCCAGCCTGGTGAAGGTCTACAATTTTGTTTCTGGTGTCCTTTGACAGCTCTTTGGTCTTGGCCATAGTGGAGTTTGGAGCGTGACTGTTTGAGGTTGTGGACAGGTGTCTTTTATACTGATAACGAGTTCACACAGGTGCCATTAATACAGGTAACAAGTGGAGGACCGAGGAGCCTCTTAAAGAAGTTACAGGTCTGTGAAAGCCAGAAATCTTACTTGTTTGTAGGTGACCAAATACTTATTTTCCACCATAATTTGCAAATAAATTCTTTAAAAATCAGACAATGTGATTTTCTGGATTTTTTTTTTCTCCTCATTTTGTCTCTCATAGTTGAGGTATACCTATGATGAAAATTACAGGCCTCTCTGATCTTTTTAAGTGGGAGAACTTACACAATTGGTGGCTGACTAAATACTTTTTTGCCCCACTGTATGAAGCTGTGGTATGTCATTTCATTTCTTCACACAGAACTCCTGATTTCCTGGATCTCAAGTTCCAGAAACTCTTCAGTACTTTGCACAGACTGAATCACCTGACATCTGTGTGGTTGATTATGTCACAATGTTCAATGTTCCTCTGAAGTGAAACTGACTCTTTGATTCAGTTGGTTTACGCTGATGAAATTACAACATCACCAACATGGTTCATCTTTAACACTGACTTACCTAAAAGTTCATGACACAATACAACCATGACAATCTCACTTCAGGGTTTATCTGTCACTTTATCTCTTCAGTCCAACATTTTCCCACTTCAGATTAGCACAGATCTGTTGTCACATCTGCCAGCTTTTCCCGTTTCAGTACCAACTGTTCCTCTATTTCAATGAAGAAATCTCTACAAGTTGCTGTCTTATTCACAGCATGGCTGCCTGCTTCTCTGTGATTGCAAAATGTGCAGTAGTCACATGTAGCTGTGCAGATGAGCAGCTGAGCAGTGTCTTGTAAATAAATGGCATGCCCTTGTGTAGTGCAATTTTCAAGTGTGACATCTTCCAAAGCTCTTTTTACTACAGTTTGACATTAACACACTCACATGTTTGGTGATGATAAACTACACACATATCATTACTGTAGCTGTCCTAGGATACACTAACAGAGGCAAGCCTGCCAAGTGCAGGACCTGACCCCAACCAGACAGGCCAGATGAGTTAAGTGTATTGTCCAAGGACACAAAGGCAAAGCAATCTTTTTCTCATAGAGCAGTGATTTAAATTGATGACCCTCCAGTAACCAGATGACTTGCTCCACAGCCGGAGCTACTGCAAGTCATACATCACAGCTATCATCTAGAGCTGTGCAAAGTAGTCAATATTGACTGATCTGTTATTCTGCTGAAGCTCCAGATTTCCCACAATTTCCGAAACCCTCCTTGTTACTGTGCATCAACAGATGGGCTAGTTCTCTAACACTCCCCTTTTCTCTTGTCAAATCAGCACAGCAGAGTCCATTACACACTTCTTAATAAACTCTCCTTCAGAAAACAATTTTGTTTTTTTTTTAGGTGTTTTGTGAGATATGATATAACTTGTCCTGAACTCTGTGTGTGTGTGTGCGTGTGTGCACACACAGACACACACACATACTGTATATCTACAGTGGGGCAAAAAAGTATTTAGTCAGCCACCAATTGTGTAAGTTCTCCCACTTAAAAAGATCAGAGAGGCCTGTAATTTTCATCATAGGTATACCTCAACTATGAGAGACAAAATGAGGGAAAAAAATCCAGAAAATCACATTGTCTGATTTTTAAAGAATTTATTTGCAAATTATGGTGGAAAATAAGTATTTGGTCACCTACAAACAAGTAAGATTTCTGGCTTTCACAGACCTGTAACTTGTTTAAGAGGCTCCTCGGTCCTCTACTCGTTACCTGTATTAATGGCACCTGTGTGAACTCGTTATCAGTATAAAAGACACCTGTCCACAACCTCAAACAGTCACGCTCCAAACTCCACTATGACCAAGACCAAAGAGCTGTCAAAGGACACCAGAAACAAAATTGTAGACCTTCACCAGGCTGGGAAGACTGAATCTGCAATAGGTAAGCAGCTTGGTGTGAAGAAATCAACTGTGGGAGCAATTATTAGAAAATGGAAGACATACAAGACCACTGATAATCTCCCTCGATCTGGGGCTCCACGCAAGATCTCACCCCGTGGGGTCAAAATGATCACAAGAACGGTGAGCAAAAATCCCAGAACCACACGGAGGGACCTAGTGAATGACCTGCAGAGAGCTGGGACCAAAGTAACAAAGGCTACCATCAGTAACACACTACGCCGCCAGGGACTCAAATCCTGCAGTGCCAGACGTGTCCCCCTGCTGAAACCAGGACACGTCCAGGCCCATCTGCGGTTTGCTAGAGAGCATTTGGATGATCCAGAAGAGGATTGGGAGAACATCATATGGTCAGATGAAACCAAAATAGAACTTTTTGGTAGAAACTCAACTTGTCGTGTTTGGAGGGGAAAGAATGCTGAGTTGGATCCAAAGAACACCATACCTACTGTAAAGCATGGGGGTGGAAACATCATGCTTTAGGGCTGTTTTTCTGCAAGGGGACCAGGACGACTGATCCGTGTAAAGGAAAGAATGAATGGGGCCATGTATCGTAAGATTTTGAGTGAAAACCTCCTTCCATCAGCAAGGGCATTGAAAATGAGACGTGGCTGGGTCTTTCAGCATGACAATGATCCCAAACACACCGCCCGGGCAACGAAGGAGTGGCTTCGTAAGAAGCATTTCAAGGTCCTGGAGTGGCCTAGCCAGTCTCCAGATCTCAACCCCATAGAAAATCTCTGGAGGGAGTTGAAAGTCCGTGTTGCCCAGCGTCAGCCCCAAAACATCACTGCTCTAGAGGAGATCTGCATGGAGGAATGGGCCAAAATACCAGCAACAGTGTGTGAAAACCTTGTGAAGACTTACAGAAAACGTTTGACCTCTGTCATTGCCAACAAAGGCTATATAAGAAAGTATTGAGATTAACTTTTGTTATTGACCAAATACTTATTTTCCACCATAATTTGCAAATAAATTCTTTAAAAATCAGACAATGTGATTTTCTGGATTTTTTTTCCTCATTTTGTCTCTCATAGTTGAGGTATACCTATGATGAAAATTACAGGCCTCTCTGATCTTTTTAAGTGGGAGAACTTACACAATTGGTGGCTGACTAAATACTTTTTTGCCCCACTGTATATGTATGTATGTAGGTAGGAACTTCCTTTCATGTGGCAGGTGTTGCTGGATGGAGGACTAATAGCTTTTGGAGTGTGATACCACATGGACCTTTAGCTTGTTTTTTTCTCTGTGAGCTAATTCTTCATGATTTATCCACAGAGTTGAGCAGCAGAGCTCTGAAATTTCCAGTGGTCCGTCCGTTCTGCAGCGTCAAACACAGCTGGACTCCATATTTTTGGTCTGTACATGGAGAACAACTATGTTTTAATCTGTTGTGTTGACAGTCATCTCCATGCTCCACTTTGTAAACCATTGGATTGTCAGTCTGTCCAACATGGATCTGATGTTTGGATCCATGATTTCTGTCTGGTGTGTCATTCAGATATTATTCTGTTCCAGCTGCTGGAGGAAAACATGCTCGCTTTCATGAAGAATGAGCTAAAGAAGATCCAGAAGGTTCTAAGCCCAGATTACCCAGAACGCTTCGAGAGTCAGAGCGAGGATGAGGAGGTTTTCGAGGGTGAGGATGAAGAGCAGAGAAGGAGCAGCAAAGAGGCATTTCTAAAGATGATAGTTTACTTCCTGAGGAGGATAAAGCAGGAGGAGCTAGCTGATCGCCTGCAGAACAGTAAGAGGATTTCTCTGATTCTTGAACCTGCTGTTGAAATGAAACTGTAACTGATGTTTGTTTACATATTTCACAGCATGTTGTCAACATAAACTTAAATCTGGTCTGAAGAAGAAGTTCCAGTGTGTGTTTGAGGGACTCGCTAAAGCAGGAAACCCGACCCTTCTGAATCAGATCTACACAGACCTCTACATCACAGAGGGAGGGACTGGAGAGGTCAATGATGAACATGAGGTCAGGCAGATTGAAACAGCATCCAGGAAACCAGACAGACCAGAAACGACGATCAGACAAGAAGACATCTTTATACTCCCACCTGGAAGAGATGAACCAATCAGAACAGTGATGACAAAGGGCGTGGCTGGCATTGGGAAAACAGTCTTAACACAGAAGTTCTCTCTGGACTGGGCTGAAGAAAAAGCCAACCAGAACATCCAGTTCACATTTCCATTCACCTTCAGAGAGCTGAATGTGCTGAAAGAGAAAAAGTTCAGCTTGGTGGAACTTGTTCATCACTTCTTTTCTGAAACCAAAGGAACCTGCAGCTTTGAAGAATTTCAGGTTCTGTTCATCTTTGATGGTCTGGATGAGTGTCGACTTCCTCTGGACTTCCACAGCAATCAGATCTTGACTGATGCTACGGAGTCCACCTCAGTGGATGTTCTGCTGACAAACCTCATCAGAGGAAAACTACTTCCCTCTGCTCGCCTCTGGATAACCACAAGACCTGCAGCAGCCAATCAGATCCCTGCTTACTGTGTTGATATGGTGACAGAGGTCAGAGGGTTTACTGACCCACAGAAGGAGGAGTACTTCAGGAAGAGATTTAGAAATGAGGAACAGGCCACCAGGGTCATCTCCCACATCAAGACATCACGAAGCCTCCACATCATGTGTCACATCCCGGTCTTCTGCTGGATCACTGCCACAGTTCTGGAGGATGTGTTGAAAACCAGAGAGAGAGAAGAGCTGCCCAAGACCCTGACTGAGATGTACATCCACTTCCTGGTGGTTCAGACCAAAGTGAAGAAGGTCAAGTATGATGGAGGAGCTGAGACAGATCCACACTGGAGTCCAGAGACCAGGAAGATGATAGAGTCTCTGGGAAAAGTGGCATTTGATCAGCTGCAGAAAGGAAACCTGATCTTCTATGAATCAGACCTGACAGAGTGCGGCATCGATATCAGATCAGCTTCAGTTTACTCAGGAGTCTTTACACAGATCTTTAAAGAGGAGGGAGGAGGACTGGACCAGATCAAGGTGTTTTGCTTCGTTCATCTGAGTGTTCAGGAGTTTCTAGCTGCTCTTCATGTCCATCTGACCTTCATCAACTCTGGGATCAATCTAATGGGAAAACAAGAAGGAACATCAAAGAGGAGATCTACAGCTTTTAAGAAACTAAAACTTAAAAATGTCCATGAGGTTGCTATGAACAAGGCCTTAGAGAGTCCAAATGGACACCTGGACTTGTTTGTTCGCTTCCTCTTGGGTCTTTCATTGCAGACGAATCAGACTCTCCTACAAGGTCTGCTGACACAGACAGGAAGTGGCTCACAGACCAACCATGAAACAGTCCATTACATTAAAAAGAAGATCAATAAGAATCTCTCTATAGAGAAAAGCATCAATCTGTTCCACTGTCTGAATGAACTGAATGATCGTTCTCTAGTGAAGGAGATCCAACAGTCTCTGAGTTCAGGAAGTCTCTCCACAGATAATCTGTCTCCTGCTCAGTGGTCAGCTCTGGTATTCATTTTACTGTCATCAGAAAAAGATCTGGATGTGTTTGATCTGAAGAAATACTCTGCTTCAGAGGATGTTCTTCTGAGGCTGCTGCCAGTGGTCAGAGCCTCCAACAAAGCTATGTAAGTACATTAAGAGCCTTGATTAGACAACAATCACTGAGATGTAATGTTATATTTTTGTTATGTTTTTATAAAGCATTGGGACATATTTTTACCTCAAAGAGAGATAATTTGGTGGTATCCAATTCATTCAGTATGGGATTGATTGCACCCATACGGAAAAAAAATGTGATAAATTTAAATAGAAGTTTTTACAGTACCATCAGAACTAGAAATCAGATTAATAGTTATTAATAATTATTAAAATTATAGCTATTAAGTTATAATAGTTATACAATGTAAACCCGAATAAGTTCAGAAAACTCAAAACCTTTGTGACAACTAGATTAGGACATACATTTTGAGTTAATTTTTTTAAATTTTTAAGTCATATTCAACTTATAGGTTATAGGTTCAAGGGAGTCATCCAACTCAATATTTTTAAGTTCAGTAAATAACTTGTTGTCCATCTGAACTACATTTTTTTAAGTTCAGCAGAGTTATTAATTTAAAGTTGTTCTGCCAATTGCAACTTAAAGCTGGAGTTGGTAATGTTCGAGAGCTAGCAAGATTTAAAACTAGCAGCTCCTCTAAACCCCTCCCCCTTCCCACCATGGACTTGCTTCAAGCCGCACCCCCCCCCTAAACTTGGAACTCGCATCTGCCGGCAGAACTCAGCAGGGTACTTGGCTTTACCAATGTTGACTCTCGTTTGTCCTCTCGTTTTATCCAGAGCTTTTCTCGTAGCAGCTTTTTCTGCCTCTGACTTTCTTTTTTTTGGCAGTTTAGCGGGGCGAGCCGTGACAAGTAGCGAGGAGCGAGAGGGCGTGATAGAAGGGGTGCAGGCAAGGTATCTGATTGGTTCCTCTCCTCTTCTCTGGAAATGACCAATTACCGCCATCCGGTGTGGATGACCGTGGTTGGTCAGAGTTATTGAGGCTTGCAAGTCTCAGAGAGGTCTGATTTTTTTCGCTCCTTTTTATGAATACACAATGCATTGACTAGTCTCAGTATGGAAGGACCTTTTCACCCAGTATAAAAAAAGTGTTTCTGAACAGGATTACCAATTATAACTTTAATTTTTTAGGTTTAGCCGACTCAGTCTTTTCTATCAAATTCATTAGTTTTTTGGTATTTTCATTCCTGAATACTCACTGAAGTGGAGTTAATGAACCTCATTACCATTAAATTCCACTGAACTCAGTGGATTTACTTGTGCACAACAGATTTAATGTTGAAAATCTACTCATATTCAACCTCTCAGAAAAATTGAGTCACATCAAATTAAAAATAAACTTAAAAGAGTTATGAGAACTTAAAAATTAAGCATTTTGTTGATTCATTAGCTGGTTTTGAGTTTAGTGCACTGATTTCATATGAGTTAGCGGAACTTTGGGGTTTACAGTGTAGGTATGTTGTTTATTAAGTTGTTCATGTTGGATTCAACTAATCAGATCTTCTCTGCATCAGGAAACATTTAACACATCCTGCAGATTAAACACACACGCCCCGAGCTGCCAGAGTCTGAAGCAAGACACTAAGCATCACCATTTTGTAGTATTTTACTTTCTAAAAATATCTCGGTGAAAATGTGCAATTGGCTGAGAGTTAAAGGAACTTATTCACCACTATATTCAGGCAGCTCAAGGGGCAGCACCTACGAGGAGGCGGCTGAAGGTGAGATGGGATTTTAGGTAAACCGAGTGTTTTACTTCCAGGTCTGAAAATAACTCAGTAATTTACGTTATATTTTAGGATAAATTAAGACTATATAACAGCAAAGGTAATATTTTATTATATGGGCATCTATCCCAGACGTTGAGAGCTGTAAAATAGCAGGATACAGGACCTTTAATTTCTTATAGCAGTATCATGAAAAAAAACTAACAATACTAATACTTTGAGCCTGCAAACACACAATTCCAAAAAAAATCAGGGTATAATATTTATCAGTTATACTTACCATTTATCAATATTTATATCACTTAATTGTTTCGATTGTTTTTTTTTTTTTTTTGCTCCCCTCCGCAATTCCTTGTAGCTACAGTGAAATGTTGTTAAAGCAGACACTGACAGGAACATACGTTTTGTCTGTTATGGTAGGGTGTCCGCCCCAGAGGGGTAGGGTGTCCTGTCATTGAGGAATGTCCATAAACCATTGTCATGGACATTTCCTCAGTACCTCAGCTTATTTTATGAACATGGTCAAATCCCCTTCTGAATATGTCTCAACTTTGAATAAAATGTAATGGATGCTTGTCTGTTTTCTTTGTTTTTTTTGTTTCAATTTTGTTTTGTTCACTGACCGTTTTCACAGATTTGATTTTTTTTGGGCAGACAAAAACGTATCTGTTGTCCTGAACGTTGGGGTGTCTGTTCCAGAGGGTTATATGAGTAAAAACGCTTGGTTGGCCCAAAACCTGTCCGCTGCACAGGTGTCCACTCTGGAGGGGTGACCGCAGGACCGGGTTTCACTGTATTTTGCAAAAGATAGTTGGCAATAAAACTTGATTCTGATTCCTCCAGGAAGTAGTGGCAGTATGGCAGCATGAGTGTATCAGGAATTTTAAACAAATAGCCCTGATTGGTAGTTCTGCTTGAGGTTATGTGGAGTGTGAGATCTTTCATGAAGCAGCAGTTCTGCTCCAGTTGTCTGTCTGAACTAATTCACAGGCTGCAACACATTTTATTTTGTTTGTTTGTTGAGGCAGTAACCTGAAAAATAACAGTCAGGTGTTATTTCACAAATTATACATTTTTCTTCTACTGAAAGCTATTTTTCTGTTTTCAATATGCAGCTTTAATATTTCAACATGCAACATTTTTTTAATGCAGCTTCATCTGCATGCTGAAAGAAAATAAATTGTAATCTCTTCATCACCATCTTCAGCTTGAGTTCCTGTAACCTCTCAGAGAGAAGCTGTGAAGTTCTGTCGTCAATTCTGAGCTCCCAGTCCTACGATCTCAAAGAACTGGATCTAAGTAACAACAACCTGCGAGATTCAGGAGTTCAGCTGCTGTCTGTTGGACTAAAGAGTCCACACTGTCAACTGGAAGCGCTTAGGTCAGGAACTTTTCATTGTTCAACACAATTTAAGTATCGGAACAGATTAAATTAACAAGTCTGTCATCACTGATATGAGGCTCAAATATTCAGCAACACAACATGAATATATTTCTAACTACATTTTACTTTTCTGGATTTTATGTTCTTAACAGAAACTTGGCTTTAAATTGGTGAGTCAGCTTCACTTTCTGAGCTTCTCCCTCCCAGTTGTTCTGTTTTTAGTTTTCCCAGGCAGACTGATAAACTGTGCTTAAATCCAGTTTCAATACATGTTTCTACTCTGAATTGAGCTATAATTTACTGCCAACCAAAGTACAGAAGGATGTTATAGAATATTGTAGTGATGTTATGACAGGTCTCATGTCTCAATAACATGGCTTTATTTTGAAAAACTGTTTATTTTATAAGAGAAAGTGTGACCCTCTGTCTTGCACTGTATGTTTGTTTGTCCCTCACGTTGAATGATAATGCCCTTATTATTGGTTAATATTAGCCCCGCCCTTTGTTCACATCAGACACTATTGTTCAAAAGCAAATTTGAAATGTCAATTATATGAAGTCTATGGGAGCAAAAGTTAGCAGGCTTTGTTTCCTGGATGAGAACTGTCATCTGATGAGAGAGGCTGGGATACACCTTTACCCACTAAAAATGACATTTGAGTCTCATGAAAAAACTCTTTATGAGCCCCTGAATGCGTCAAAATACCAAGGTGCTCCAGCCCAGGAATGAGAAGTACAGTGACATTAAAGAACTACACATCATAGATGCATTCGCTATAGCTATTCACTTATCTGCGAACAGTCGACAGTGAAAAACGGTGCTATACTGGGTTCGTAGTGGGAAGGTCTCAACTAGCACCTTGCATCACACACAATACCACAGCTGGAACTCTGTGCAGCTTTGCTAGCAGTAGAAATGTTTGAGCTCCTCAGAGAGCATAAATATTCAATAACTCAACACTGAAACTCATCATCATTCGGTAACCATGAAGTCACCCTGGTCCTCTGATCTGACCACTGATGAAGTTAACAATATCAGCAGGCTCAGTGAGGTGCAATCACCTATAAAGCTGGATGTTGCACCCATAAAGTTTAAAAAGAACTTGCAACCAGACCATTGTTGCAAAAAGAGATACATGTGCATGTTTAAGCTAGGCTAACCATTAACTGTGGCATTAGGGACTGTTTATTAATCAGTATTTCTTTTTTCTGTGTTTCAGTTACAAATAAAGTTAAAAAAATATCTAAAGTTAAATGAAGAAAAGCCAGCCTTGCATTGAGACTTTTTTATTTTGTTCGCTGGCTGTCATGTGTGGTGAGGATAGCATGAGTCTTTCAACCAGTTTTATTCATCACCTGTGAAAACTTGGCTTTGACTTGCTCTGAGTCCTTTCCATGTGTGAAGAACCGGCAAAGATCTGGATGTTAAATCCATGATTGTTTTATTGATTTTTACGATAACAACATTTGATCAGATGTAAAATGAATCTCCTGATGTTTAAAAACTGTTGAAACAAACAAAGTACCTGCTGCTTTTTTCTACTGAATTCCAAATGAAGGGGATAGAAACTCACTTCTGATCTTATTTGATCCTGCAGAGAAAAAAGTGACTCAGTGTTTTTTTCACTAAATCTTTTGTGTGTCTGCAGGCTGTCAGGCTGTCTGATCACAGATGAAGGCTGTGCTATTCTGGCCTCAGCTCTGAGTTCCAACCCCTCCCACCTGAAAGAGCTGGACCTGAGATACAATCATACAGGATACTCAGGACTCAAGCTGCTGTTAGCTGGACTCAAGGATCCACACTGGAGACTGGACACTCTCAGGTATGGAGAGACCTGCTGCAGACACACACCGGGCCTGATTTATCAATATTCCAAGTAAAGAGTGCAAAAATGCTTGTGTAGTAAAGATTTTGCGCCAAGGGCATGTTCCGAATTTGCAGATGATTAACTAGGTAACAGGCGCAAAAAGAAATATTTAAATGAGGAGTTTGCCCGGCGCTATTCTCTTGCAGGCGCCAGAAAGGCGCAAACAGAAAATGAAATTCGAGCCATTGGAGCTTCAAATACGAGCAGAAGAGCCAAAAACAATTGTTGAGTTGCAGCAAAGACATCGTCAGGCTCCACTTGGTGATGTTGTGGAATGTTGTGCAACACACAGCAAACAACAGTGATCTGGGCAACATTGGCTGGTGCGTAAAGTGTCCCTCCAGCGTGGTCCAAACACTGAAAGCTGCTTTTCAGGATGCATCACACTCCACAATGTTTCTAGTACGTATGTGGGCCAGATTATATTGATGTTCCACTAAGTAGTTGGGTTCAGCATAGGTGAAAGGGGTGGGGATCTGTGCCATCACCTTAGGAATAGATCAAGAGCCTGGATAATTTGTCACAATGTTTGTTATAATGCCCTGCTAGTCACACACAACTCACTCACTCACCAATACTAGCAGCTTTTTCTCCAGTGTCCTTCTGTCATCTTTTCAAAAAAGAAAACATTACTTACTTTCGTTATCATGTGTCTCCTGGTGTTCTCTTCTTTATATTTTCGGACAGATGTTTCATATCCCTCCTCACTCCTGTAACAGTCCCGGATCAGTGCCTCTTGTTTTACATAAAAACCGAGTTAGCATAGCTACATCCAGCTAGCTCCGAGAGAAGCCTCTCTCAGACTGCTTTCCTTTCTCATTTAACGGCTGTTTGATAGCAGAGAATCTCGCAGTATTTAATGTGGTTTGGGGTTATTTTCTCTGTGTTTATTGGCTAAATTAAGTCTTTCCGTTTGGCAATGCAGATCTGTTATTGGCTAATTCGATCTAAAAACCCACCTCCTGAGGGCACTTTCTTCAGTGCCCCACAGCCAAAGTAGACACATGAAAAGAGAAGAAGCAGAGAAGAAATCATATTTTACAAAGCAATTTCTGTCTTTCAGAAATTATTTATACAATCTTCTGAGTGTCTAAATATACATGAGTGTTTTAACTATAGATATCAACGATAGATGGATCACCCGCGCTGGTCGCCAACGGACTGCAACATACTGCAACATAGCAAAACAGCGGCCATCTTATTCCGGGGTCCTGCCCCCTCTCATAACACTGAGTCTGTACTATTGAAATGCCTCTAACTTGCTAAAGTTTTAACCAATTTTCAAAGGGTTTGATTTGGTTTAAACCTCAGAGACATAGCTGTGAAATATATAGGTTTTGGCTGTTATTTCATTTCACTTTATCACAACATTTCCTTATCCTGTCAATTTCCCATAGACCTAATAACATTCAATAGTTTTAATGTCAACAAAGATATGCTTATCAACCAATTATAGTCTGTAAAATTGTTAACAAGATGGCATTTTGGATTTTTTTTCTACATTTAAACACAATTACTTCCAGGTCAAAACTGGAGACTAGACATCTAAAATGTTTTTGTTTCCTTATTTGTGGAGTTTCTTTTGATTCTGTCATTAAAATTACCAATAAACTTTTGTCAGTGTTTTACGAAAAAGTTTAGAAATAACCACAACTAGAAATAGACAAGATGCTTCATTGATCTTGTGAAAGGAGATATTCCAGTGTCCAGTTCACATTCATAAGATAAAATATTTGGAGAGTAGTAGCAGACAAAAAGAGAAAAAAATGATCCAACAATTTATTTTTATAGGTCACACACATACTTCACTTGGCGCATAATAGACACACACATACACCAATTACACTGCTGTGATTTTCCTATGGACAAAAAATTAGAATATAAAGACAATGAAATTATTCATTTTTATTTGATTTCCCTCACACTGTCATTATCTAGAACGAAGCTGCAACTTTGAACAAAAAGCCAGAGCGTGTGCTAATCTAAAGTTCAATCTACAGTTTTTGTGAGCTTCTGTCTCACACTGTCAGTGTACAAGCTAAGTGTTTTTAACTTAGCAATGTGGTGTAGCATCAACTTTACAAACAGAGACACAATCAATGACAACAATGTATGGAAGTGAGACACAATGCCATACTGTGTATCACTGATGTGCTCGCCAAGCAAAAAGACATCCGCAGACCCAATCCTCTTCCGGACGATGTAGATCACCCCCTGTGGTTTGATGGGCTGGGATCATCTCCCCGCTGATGTTTGACAAATTGCCCACTCTGCTGCTCTAATGATCCTTACAGTACCTTCAGATGTGATCACAAGGCCCCCGTTATTTTTGAGAGTCAACAAGTGGTAGCTCTGTTCCCTACTGGCAGTTGCCAGTTGTCACCAGGCTTGAATGGCAGACATTACAGGACAGCACGTTCATGGCTCACTTGGCAACAAATCCTGAAATTATAGTTAGACCAATGTAACTGGACAGTGGGAATGCCTTTGTACTGCAAATAGTCTGGTTGCCTAAACGAAAAAACACAAATATGTTAATTCTAGTGTACCTGCTACGTACACTAGAATGTTGTCCACAAGACCATCAAAGTGGGTGGGCAGGTAGCTATGGTCTTGTACAAGGGCAGAGATGTCAGCAAACAGGGATAGAAGATCATCTTCTACTGTAGAGGACAAATCTGCAGCTGACAGGCTGGCAGAGGTGTTTATGTGGTAAGACTGGATAGCAGAAGACATAGTGACAGCTGGTGGAGACTCTGTGCCATCCTGTGCCATTACATTGCCCTTGCTGCTTGATCTAACAACCCCACCCCGGGCCATTAGCTTCTGAAAGATGTACTTGAACTGGCTGGCATTAGGTTTGTTATTCTAGCCACCTAGAATAACAACAATTGACACCACAATGAGGTAGGTACCTTAAAGTTCTCTTTCAGATTAAATGGTAAGTACCTAACCTTCTATTTCAGGTTCCAAAGGTGGGTACTTAGATTTGCAGTGAAGCCATACAGGTAAGTATACAGGTAACAAGGGGGAAGGGGTCAAGATGAGCCCTACCTGATGCTCTGATAGAGTTGAAGAGGAGCTCCAAGTGGTCTTGGCTGAAGGTCAAAACATAGTTCTGTCCTTCAACCAGTACTGGAACCATTGACATCAAGGTGTCAATATTGATGATGAAGCCCAGAACGGAGAGGTACCTTAAAAAAATATATATTGCGTTACTACAATGATCCTTTCAAAACAGGACACTGTAAAGCAGGGATGCAAACACATAGTTAGATTGTGAAACAGAGGGTTTCCGAAGAAGCAATGTCCCCTGGGGTTGTCAGGGGCACACAGAAACAAAGAAACAATGTACTCAAATCAAATGTTAGAATATTGCAGTTATTTAAGTGAAAAATGAAAAACCCTTGATGTATTACCTCAGTGAATTGTATTGTGGCCTCAGTCTTTGAACTGTGCCTTGCCAATATCCCTCAACATGCGGAGCGCCACAGCCGTAGACTTGCTCAGAGTTTGAGCTGCCAGGAGACCTTCATTAAGTTCATATGGAGACAATGCAAATGAAGAGCACATAAGCATAACAAGATCCAATTACCACCAAGGATAATAAGGACAAAAACATCCACAAAGACAGCCGTTTAGACAAAAATTAGGTTGCTGTAAAATTGTTGTTGGTTTTGTAGAACTCTGTTAGAAATATAGATTGTTATCTCAACCCTGATAACTCAGAAATAGTCTAAACGGGACATATTCACACTTAGGTCGTGTTTTGAAAGCAAACCTGGTAATTTCAACATGTGTAAGTATTTCATCTAAGGCCTGTGAATAATAGGGTTTGTAATAAAGCAAACTGTTTGTAAATCTGTGAATAATTCATCGAGTTAGTATTCCGGAATAGCGCTTCAACTGGTGGCAGCTTGTTGGAGTAGCTCTGTGACTTAGCTAGCATTTGCTAGCATTTTTTGTTCTTTTTGAGTATTTCTTGCTAGTTTTTTTCTTCTGGAAATATTTTCTAAATACTTTTCTTCTGATTTGGGTGCTGTGCTGATCGAGTTATTTGCTTGATTTGTCACTGTTTTGCCACTTGTTATGATGTGTAACCATGGCAACAAGAGATTTGTTTACAAGAAAGAGCAGCTAACTGTCATTTCTAAGGCTGAAATAATCCTCAAATTGAAACTCTGGATCCCTGATGAGCTCAAAGAAGAAGATGTGGATGCAGAGCAGGAGCAAAGCAAAGAGAGAGAAAGAGGAAGTTTAAACCTTCACTTCCATCAGTCATATTGACAAATGTGAGATCTCTTTGCTAACAAAATGGATGAACTTGAAACTCAGAGCCAGAGTATCAGGAATGCAGCATCATGTGTTTTACTGAACTGGAGTCTCTTGAGTTGATTGTCCAAAGGAGGATGAAGAACATGATGGAAAACCCTCATCATCCTCTTCAGAACACAGTAACTCAACAACAGAGTGTCTTTAGCCAGAAGATTCTTCATAATCCGCTGCAGCACAGACCGCTACAGGAGATCCTTCCTGTCTACAGCTAGAACCTGCTACAGGAGATCCTTCCTGTCCACACCTATAACCTTCTATAATGGCTTCCTGAAAAAGAACTGAACTACAACAACACTTAATTTCCCTTCGGGGATTAATAAAGTATTTTTGATTTGATTTGATTTGATTTTGATTTGATTTGTTGAAATCATCAGACTGTTCCATGTGATTGCTACAACATCATAGTTCACTCCTACTGGCCAAACAGATCAATTTGATGTGTCTGTCCTGTGTGTGAAATGGGTGCTTCTGATGTTGAATGGCATTGCCATGGTCACATGGTAAAAGTTATGTAAGAGAAATTCTTTCTGTGATAGACCAATGTCTTGAGACCAGAGACAAGGCCAAACAGGGGTTGAAAGTATGTTGATGAAGAAACTTCTAGAAAAAAGTAACGTTTTGATGGATTTTTAGAGGGGGGGGTTCTTGAATACTGCTGTCATGGCAACAGAGAATGTCACAAAGCCATGACGGTGCACATCTGGTATCTGACCTGGTCAGTTTGATGTATTATACACATGATAACAGCTGTTTAACTTGGAACATTTTGAGTGTGTTTTTTGGTGAGTTGCATCACCATGGTAACAGTGACAATGAGTTTGTATTTAATGGATAAAAAAATTATTTTTGTGTATGTATACTTTGTGAATATTGATGAATGTTGTAACAGTAACATCAATTTTTGTATGAATGGACATCATGTACGTTTACATACTGAAACAGACTCTTTCTCCTTTTAGGGCGGAGCCTACTGAAATACGTTACCTGACACCAGGTCTGAGGAAGTGTAAGTGTGTTTTTAATTTGACTCATGACAACAAAGCAGCAACATTCAATCATTTTCAAACTGTCACATGACTCATAGATGAGTCATCATCAAATGATCTGATGATTAATCAATAACTGTTGCTGGATTGTGTTTGTTTTCTCCATCAGATTCCTGTCAGCTCCAAATCAACACAGACACATTGAACAGGAGACTCAAACTGTCTGACAACAACAGGAAGGTAACGCGTGTGATGGAGGTTCAGCCATATCCTGATCATCCAGACAGATTTGATTACTGGTGTCATCAGCTGCTGTGTAGAAATGATCTGACTGGTCGATGTTACTGGGAGGTTGAGTGGAAAGGATATGTTTATATATCAGTGAGTTACAGCAAAATCAGAAGGAAAGGAGACAAAGAAGACTGTGTGTTTGGAAGGAATGATCAGTCCTGGAGTCTGAATTGCTCTGATGGTGATGGTTATTCTGTCTCGCACAATGACACAAGAACATCCATCTCCTCCTCCTATGTCCTTAACAGAGTAGCAGTGTATGTGGACTGTCCTGCTGGCATTCTGTCCTTCTACAGTGTTTCTTCTGACACACTGATCCATCTCCACACCTTCAGAACCACATTCACTAAATCTATTTATCCTGGATTTATGTTCTGGTCTCCCGGTTCTTCAGTGTTTCTGTGTTGAGTTTTGATGTAAAGAGTCTCGTCCTGCCTCGTCACTCTACATTCTCTAGCCCAGGAATTTTTATTCACATTCATTTCCTCTTAGAATTGTCCAATCACAACTTGACTTCAACTTGTTTCTGAAAATGATGTCACATCATTCTGACATGTACCATTTATTTAGTTTTTATTCGATTATTTGAAGTTTAACTTCATTATTTGTTCATTTGGGTGTTTCCATGTGAAATGTTGATTTGTTTCTCAATAAAGCTTTTGGAACATAAATCACCTTTTTTATTATTTGAGGTCTAAAAACCTCACCTTCTTCTGGTTTCCATTTTTTGTCCTGACTTGCAAATTAATACTCAGTCAGTAGGCTATTTAACAGAATGAAATTGGGTTTTCTTCTATTTTGTCATCATAGCTCAAATTGACAAGTGTTCATGCTCAAATTCTACGCTGTTCACTTTATTTCCTGCTGTACATAATTACATAATTAGCCACTTCACACTTGGCTGCAAACCACTCCAGTGCACGTTGAAGGTCCTGGCTCGATGGGGCCAAAAGAACAACATCATCTGCAAACAGCAGAGATAAGATCCTGTGGTCTGTCACGTTTAGTAGCTGGCAGGCAGGGAGGACTCAAATGCAGGAAACGGAGAGCAAAAAATTAAGTTGAAAAATGAAGAGTTAATGATCATGGATGAGTGCTGACTGGCAGCGAGACTTACATGAATGAAGTGAAGCAACAGGTCCGAACTACAGTGACAAACATAATCCCCAAACAAAGACAAACTGAACTGAATGCCCTTAAATAACAAACAGAACTAAAAACACAACTCAAAACACCTGAGAACAATCAAGGGAAACACTGGGAGGTAAAACACACAGGAACTAAACAGGAACTGGCATACCCGACATAAAGAGACCTAATGACAACGGAGGAGAAACAGGAAGTACAATAGATAACAAAATAACAGCAAAACAGGAAACTAGACTGGTGCAAAATAAAAGCTGAACTAAATGACAGGTAATAGCAAAACACCTGACTGACATGGGAACATGAGGAGCTAAGAAGCACAAAATCACAGATAATTCTGGAGAAAAGATCTACAAGGCATAATAAAGAAACAAAACAGAACCCAAGACCTGACAGGGTTCTGGTCTGAGGTCAAAAAGCACAGGGATGCAGCAGGCCTTAACCCATTTGAAGAGCTGGCGTCCACAGCAGTTGCAGTTCTTTCTCTGCCTCACTCAAATGCTGCAGTAGAAAGACTCTTCAGCCAAATGGGTGTTATCAAAAACAAATTAAGAAGCCGCATGTCCCTCCAAACTCTCACCTTGGGTTATGAATAATAAGCTAGTCCTAAATGTTGGCAAGACAAAAAGTATTGTTTTGGGAACCAAACATATGCTGTTGACTGAACCCAAATTGTATCTTGTTGTCAAAGACTTTAGCTTTGAACAGGTATGGGTGACAAAACTTCTTGATGTTGAGATTGACAACAAACTATCATGGTCCGAACATATTCGTATGGTAGTTGGCAGAGCCGAAGTCTCTCAATGTTAAGAAGATGTTCTCACATGTTACCTTTCAATATGACAGCAGATGTTATAAAGACACTTGTACTGTCACAGTTAGATTACTGCTCTGAGTTTTGGTCATGTGCAGCTGTAACGCATAGAAAGACCTTACAAACTGTCCAAAGCCGAGCAGCTCGATGTGCGCTTCGGTGTCCACTCAGAACTAATGTGAACTGGATGCATAATATATTGTCCTGGCTAAAGGTTAAAGAAGGATATACAGTCTCATTGCTTAATTTTACCAGAAATATTGTTACAACTAAATCACCAAATGTACTCTACCAAAAGTTACATTTAAGCTCTGATGAACATCAATATGAAACAAGGCATGCCACAGAGGGCAGATTTAAACTATCTAAAGTGGAAACAAACTATGGAAAAAGTACAGTAATGTATAGAGCAATGGTTGGCTGGAATACTTTGCCAAGTGACATAATTTATGCAAACAGTAAATGGCAGTTTAAGTTCCTTCTGAAGAGGCATCTTATGAGTAACGAATCCTGAATTTAACACTTATTCTTGTAGTTGATTCAAATCAAATATTAGATTAATTGTATTACTGAAATAACTAACCACCATGAGCCTTAGCATCTCTTTGAATATCAGGAACAACAGTAAAGACTGGGTCCTGTGTGTACATGCACATGTATAAATAGACATGTAGGTACTGTATGTATAGGTATATATTAGGGTGCATCAAAATACTAAAGTTTTGAATTTTGATATGGCTGGGGACTAAAAGTGTTCTCACATATATAGAAACAACACATGCAAAATATATTTGCATGATTATTTAGGGGTCGCACCTCTCATCTGATTTTGTGGGTGAACAGTGCTCATTGGTTACTATAGAGATTTGTGGTACAAAAGACTGCAGATCAAGAACCCTGAGGGGATTTTTAGTTTTTTTGTTTTAATTTATGCTCCTATTACATGTTAGCACCATTTCTGGTTTTGTTTTTGTTATTTGAATGTTTTTAGTGCTCTTTACATCAACTCTAGCTAACACAATAGCTAAAAGTTCGGTAATGATATTTAGCTCATAACTGAGCAAGTCTTACATCAACAGCAGTAAAATAGAGACGACATAATTTTATGCAGAGTATTGATTCATTATATTTATTGAGAGTAGTACTACATAATATAAAAGAAATTTAGTCATATTTTAGGTATTTACTGCAAAAAATCTAACTAGCTAACATTAGTTAGCAACTGCAATCAAAGCACTGGAGAGACATCGCTGGTACCTGACAGGTGAGATGCTTCCCCTGGCTCTCTTTAGCAGAGAGGTGCCAATCAGTGACAAGCATGCACTTGCCAATGCAATCTTGAAGCATAAGCCCACTGATCTTCCCATGTATGCCCCCCAACAGCACTTTGGAAATGGCTTTGCCAAGCCAAAGTTTCCCACACTCTTACCAACAACCACCTTGGCTGACCTCTCCAATGCAGACTGTGGGTTTGGGATGCACCAGCTGAATATTGATCCAGCATTTCTGTCTCTGGATGTGAAGAATGGGCCACCAATACTGCATTTAAAAAAAGTGAGGTCAATGTCCATGAGATAAATGTGGTGAATGACTGTGCCAAGCGTGGCATCAAGCTCACATCTGACTTTGTTGCTGTGGCTAGAAAGGAGCAGCACCTGCAGAATGTGCTACAGGCAGTGGAGCATGACCGCAGTCTACAGCCAAACCTCTGTTACTGCAAACGCAAGCTGATCTCTGAATAGATGTATTGAAAAGGTTTAGTTTAGATTTCCTATCTCTCTCGTTTGAAGTCATGTTTGTTCTTATCCTTGGGAGTTTGCTTACAGAGACAATTTGTTATTTAAATGTGCCATTATTGTCTCTTCCCTAACAATAAAGTGTTTAAACTTAATATCTGTGTCCGATATCCATCACTTCTACATAAAATTCAGAGTAAGACCATGTGAACATGTCCCATTGATCGCCATTTATTTTGTTAACAGGACAAATGAAAAGAAAATCTTGAACGTTGATTTCTGAGAAATACTATATGTGCCCAGAGGGTACACACATCTATTTACACTGAGAACCCTATAAAATACAAATTGCAAAATAAAAAAATGGTGTTCTAAAGATTTCTAGGTTAACTTTTAAAGGCTGTTCTTTTGTGTTTCATGGGGTTTTTACTTTGACCTTATTCTAAGCACACTAGTTTTATTTGTTTTACGCAACAAGATTGATGGCGTCATCACTTACAGAATCATAATCACTTTTATTTGGTCAGGTATGTAACACACAAGGAATTTCACACCAGTTCACATTTGCTCTTGTACTTATAAAAAACACATGTAGAGATAAATAGACATTATTAGACATAGTACACAGACACATGATACATTTAGAAGCACAGACCACCATAAATCAAGCCTCTTCAGGTGACTCATTCGTGCCTTAAAGGAGCAGAACTGGTAACTGATTTGCCAAAGTGATTCTTTATTTTGGGAGTTAGGGTTAGAGAACACTCCATTGGCTAAGAAACACCATGAGTGATCGCATGATGTTATACATGACATATGTATGACACAAGAAGCACACATCTTGTCTGCACTCAATCTTTCTTGGATGATCCAAACTATCAAGTAATCCCTCAAGACTTTACCCCTTAACAGTCCAATCTCTTGACCTTTTGCAGAATATCAGTCAGTGATGTTTTTCTTGGAGAGAGGTGACTTCTTTGCAGTTCTTCTTACCACCAGACCCTCCTCCAAAAATCTTCACCTGGCTGTGAGTGCAGATGCTTTCACACCTGCCTGCTGTCATCCCTGAGCAACTGGCAGAGTTCCAATTTTGCAGCCGAATCAACTTCAGGAAACAGTTCTGGCACTTGTTGGACTTTCTTTAGCTTGAAACCCTTTTCACAAATGCACAAGTAAAAATGGGGTTTAGGAAATTACATCTATTGTTTTGGTAAAGAAAGAATTTGCTATTCATCTGATCACTCTTCATAACATTATACAATACATGACAAATAATGAGTCATTCTCAAAATGTTTAGCCACGACTGCACGTATTTAAGCACTGTGCCTGTGGTTTAATATGGAGTCACAATATTTATTCTGAGATCTCTTGTACATCATCATATTGTCCTGTTTGCATGGGCACACATCCATCTTATCAATGTATATCATTGGTTTATATTCATTTATATATTTTCTGCATGTTTTTTTACTCGTATTTAATTAAAGATTCAAATTCGAAACATTTAGAAATTAATACAATTCTGTCATTGTAGGTCTTTAAACCCTTGTCTTACAGCTTTAGTGAAATTCTAAAGCTAAAAGCAGCTTTTTAATAATCAGAGTTTATACTTTACCATTTCCAGAGTGTTCCATCCCAGAGATTGTTTCATAGACACAAAGGTCTCCTACAGATTGTTGAAAATCCCAACAGTTTAATTAGTCATCTCGTGTCTGTGGTCCTTCTTTACACCCAATTTTGTAAGTATATTCTCATTGAATAATATTAAAACTAGAGCCGACAGAACAAGAACTATGAAAGGTGGTATTTGGAATATTTTCATCAAAACCAATATTTTGAACAACATAATGCCTCCACAGGGTGTTTAGAGGGTTGTAGAATGAAAATACAGCATTTCCTTTAAAAATTATGGTAAATGGTAAATGTCCTGTATTTGTATAGCGCTTTTCTAGTCATTCAGACCACTCAAAGCGCTTTCACACTACAAGGTTTTTGCATTCACCCATTCACACAACCCGATATGTAAACCGGGGGGAGAGGGTAGGGGCTAACACTCACACAACCCGATACGCAGATCGGGGGCAACATGGGGTTCAGTGTCTTGCCCAAGGACACTTCGACATGTGGCGGTGGAAGCCGGGATCGATCCACCAACCTTCAAATTGGAGGACGACCGCTAAAATAAAATAAAATTAAATATTATAAAATATTAATTTTGACGGGCACAATGTTGGCATGTTGTTTACATCTACCAGCCAATAGCTGGCAGAGCAGTGGGCACCATTTTGGGTTGCCTAATACCGTAAATCAGGGGTGTCAAACTCCAGGCCTCGAGGGCCACTATCCTGCATGTTCCCTGCATTCCCTGTTTCTACACACCTGATTCAAATCCTCTGCATTTCAGATCCTTTTTAACCATGTATTGTGATTCATTCATCTGAATCAGGTGTGTAGAAGCAGAGAAACATGGGAAACATGTAGGATAGTGGCCCTCGAGGCCTGGAGTTTGACACCTGTGCCATAAATAGTCCAGCACAGTGGGGCTGGTACTGTGGACTGTGCAGGTCAAGTAGATGGAAGCACCGGGGACATGTGGTGATTGTATACCTTATTTGCTTGCCATAGGGGGTTTCCCCTGGGGTTTACCATGTGACGAGCAAGTTTGTTTTTCATTACCAGCTAGCTAACACGTAGCTGCATGTTGCTGAAGTGGACGAGCGCTTCGGGACACTTTTTTGACTGGAAGACACACCATGGAGGATTTTATTGCTTTTTTATTTTGTTGGATAAGTGGGGTGTGCAGGTTGGTGTGTGAGGAGGACAGATGATCTTAAGAGAGACTGCAGGAAGTTTTGGAGCCGCGGGACAATTATGAGCTCTTTGCCATGGACTGAATCGATGACTGAGCTACAAACAGGTAGGAGCTGCTTTTATCAGAGTCAGTGTCTGATCAGCGGGGCTGGAGAGCATGATTAGTGAGCTGAACTAATGATATTTTACTGTCTTGCTTGGATTGGGGATCCGAGTGGGTTTGGTGAGGACCAGGGGCGGACTGGGGCAAAAAAACAGCCTGGGAGTCAGTGATAGACCAGCCCACTCAATGCGCAGTACGAGGTGCTACCCTGCTGCCAGCACAAGTTTTATGTAACTTGATGAAAAGAATGCATGCACTTGGTGTTTTGACCACAATTCATAGTTATGTAGTGATGTCAATGCCAGTGTCCGTGATGAGAGGATTGTGGACAGAAAAGGACAGGCTTCTCAGTCAAAGTATTAAAAAGTAAGGAGGGGGGAACGGAATATATACACATATAAAGTAATATAAAAACATGGCAGCCTAGATGGCTGAAGGCTTTGTGCTGTGTTATTGTGTTCCAAGTTCCATATACCACCTTTAAAGCACTGGAAGTGATGGATGAAGATATTTCCTTTTATTCCTTTTTCTTTTCAAATTTTTACAAAATATTCTGAACAAAATGAAAGACTAACCTTGGTGAAGGGAACTGTAAATGTTTTCCTCCAGGGTCGCTGTCTCTTCTGTACCAGAAGATTTTTTTTACAAATAGCAAACTCTTGTGTTATGATTTTATATTAATTCTGTAATTTAAGAAGTTTGACTGCAATTTGAATTTCTGAACTTAAAAACCTTTTTATCTTTCAAGAATTAAAAAATATAAAAGGAAGAAGGTCTCACCTTTGTGTCTGAAGTGCCACAACAGTAGCAGGAGAATAAGAAGTACGATACCACTAACTGGTCCAACAAACAACAGAACATAAGAGGAGTTTTTGGGTCTGGACACAGCGGCTATTTATGATGAATAAAAAAGTGTTAATAATGAATGCAACATTTTTTTTTATTTTTTGTAAATTTATAAAAAAAACACCTTCAAGCAATTTCCTTTTGGTCCTTCTCACCTTTAACTGACATCCAGCTCTGTTTTGAAACCTCTCCTGAATGTTCACACCAGTAGAAACCTTCGTCTGACTGAGACACTGCAGAGATGTTCAGCTCCCCTCTGCTCTCATTGTGTACAAGTTTATCATTGTGATAGAAAAATACATTAGAAAGTGTATTTTGTTCTCTCAGCTTTTTTCTGCAGCTTAGAATAACAGAATCTCCTTCGGTCACAGGATGGGCGGGGCTCACAAGGAGGAGATCTTCATCTGTTAAACAGTCAGAGAATGAAGTTTCAGTCAGAAATCAGCTGCTTTCAAATAAACGTTGTGTCCAACCATGAACCTGAATACCTGAATATTTTCACCAACAATATACTTTTATATTAAGGTGCTTTCACTGTTTTTTATGTTGCCCCAAATGTTGGACAGTGTAGAAGAAATTCAGGTTACCTCAATTCATCTGTACAAACGTCACAATGACCTAACATTTTGTACTCAGATTAGATTCACAACCCATAGCTTCTAAGTCTCTCCAAGATGTTCAGAGTTCTCTTTATCTCTCTAAATTAGCACTATAAAACAGCTCTGACAAGCATTAAGGTCTAGAGCCTCACTCTAATGTTCCTTCATTTGACTGACTGCTCTCAATCTAGCATTATTTTATAATAAACTCTTTTTTTTATAAAATTCACTTGCCTGATTCATTCGTAACCAAATTTTCCCATACATTAGTCAGTCAGTCAATCATTTATGTTTTCATACTCGCTAAGTTCAAGGTCAGAGAGAGCTGGTGCCTTTCTCTAGCAGGGTTTCCAGAGGTAGGATTGCACTGTGCACACATGACCAATGCATCACCGATCACATTAGAACAGACAGCCATTCACTCACACATTAACACCAAGGCTCTTTTAGTTGCCAATTAACCTATCATGTGTATTTCTGTTTTGAGATAACTTACACAGTGTTGTTAGTGTTGTTACACAGTGTTGGTGTCTGAAGAAACCTGTTTATAAGGTTCAAAATATAAAAAGCCTTTTGTAAAATGTTTAGTCTCGTGATGCATAAGTGATGGGGTGGGATTTGGAGATTTTACACTGTATTACAGCATTACATTACATTACATTACATTGTATTACACCCAGTACACATCCTTCACTTATCAGGGGCGGTCCTTGCAGGGTGGCTGTAGCTCAGGTGGTAGAGCAGGTCATCTGGTAATTGGAGGGTCACCAGTTTGAATCCCCGCTCCGTGAGGAAAAAGATCACTTGGCCATGGTGTCCTTGGGCAAGACACTTCACCCATTCTGCATTTTTGGTGGTGGTCAGATGAGTCCAGTGGTGTCTGGCCTACTCACTTCTGTCAGTGTGTGTCCCAGGACAACTGTGGCTACAATATCACCACCAAATATTAAAGTGTGTGTAAATGGCCGAATTACATACTGCAGAGTGAATCGCTCTGGGAGTCCTCTGAATTAAAGCTGCTCTAAGTGATTTTCCAATTTTTGGGCTCGCAATTGCTGCGTGAGGCCCAACGTGCAACTGCAGCCTTAATGGTAAGCTCATGCATGAGGCACACACGTGCACTAGCAGCTGAGTCAGTCCTGTGTTCGACAAATTACAGATTTGCAGGCATGACTTTGATTGAGATAATAAATGCGATGTACAGTATGATATTTAAACCAAATCAGCTGTAGGCATGCCAGTCAGCTTAAAAATGTTTCTACTACAGGAAATATGTTGAAACTCCTGGAAGCATCAACTTTTCATGGACTCAGATAAGCATTTGACTCACATGCAGAACTCAGATTCAAAGACAAAGTTGATAAAACTGACTTTGGCCGCGTTTCCCAAACGAGTTAAGAAGCTCTTAGCGCTAAGATCTTCTTTGGAGCTCTCTTCTCGCTGTGAAAGAAGAACGCGTTTCCCAGAGTTGCTCTTAGCTTAAGAAGATCCTTCACTAAGTAGGAAACCTAAGATCGATCTGACCCGCTCTTAACAGCCTTCTTAGCGATTAAATGCACAGTGATCATAGCCTGCCACCAGGGGCGTCTAGATTTCTAGGCTACAGTGATCAAGCTGCGTCAGGGATATATATATATATATATACAAGGGAGCACATAAGTTGTCCGCAGGTCCGCACACACTGTCAAAATATAAAATGCGCACCAGATGAAAAGTTGCAACACGCGTTTGCGTACTTAACATTGGTTTGGCTGAGCTGCGTGAATTTTTAGGTTAATCAGAGGCGGGGTTCATTGTCAAATAAATGAAGAATCCCGTTGACTTCTTTTGTTTGACTGATATTTTTCTCAGCCAGAGCGCCGAAGTTCCAGCTGATCAGTTGATGCTGCATCTCTCTCTGTCTCTAGTTTGCCAGTGTGACGGATTTTCTGTCAGTCAGATCAGTGCAGCTGACTGCAGGATTCTGCATCGCGTCAAAACTGAAAAAATTCACTGAATAAGACAAATAGACCATCGTGGCACAGACGTGTATAACTACCTTTTTGTGCTATAAAATACAGAAAAGCACCTGTTTCAATCAATAGTATCAGCGTATTTGTCTGTGATCCGTGCCATTTTAAATGCGCGCAAAGCACTATGGAATATGCAGTCAATGCCCCATAACTGTCCAGTGTATCTTTTTATCTGACTGCATCACATTACAAACATCCTCATCATTTCAAAACAAAAAACAGTTACAGTAAATGACAGAAGCCCCAACAGCTGACTAATAAATTTCAACATCAAACTGTTAAATGTAGATTAAAGGGAACAATCAAACCTGTAAACAATCCAACCTGAGCTTTGAAGGTTTTTTTTTTACCAAGATTTTTATATTTTACTGGTTTCTCTTGATTTTTTCAACATTTAAAGGATTTTTATTGAAACAAATATAGAGCCAGGTAAAGTAAACAGACTGAATTTGAAGCTTGATGAAACCAAAAACAAAGCAGAGGAGCTCGGAAGAGACACACCGAGACACATTTAAAAATGTGAGGACCAAGCAACAACCCTAGGTTCTCTTCTGAGAACCAGACCAAAAATATTATGTGCACCCCTGTATATATATATATTAGCGGCAAAACATGCTGTGCTGTAGTGAGTGGTAGTGAAGCATGTGCGTCAGGCCGCATATTACGCACACGTCATGAACATACGCTTAGATAAATTACTTAAAAGTATAAATTGCCTCGGACTTTTTGTTGCTAGGTTTAATACTCATTTCAATGCAAAATGATACACACAATACATGGTTAAAAAGGAAACCAAAGTTTATTGAAAGCATAATGGGGGAGGAGGGGTGGCGTCTCCGGCTTCACTGTGTGACTGCGCGCTGCGCTCAGCGCTGATAGAGCAGTGGGTGATCGATTAGCCTGGCATCAATTGATTCAGTTTCAGCACCACCGCGGTTGACAGCTCCCGTTAAGAGCTTATTTAGAACCTTCTTGGGCTTGATCTTAAGTTTCTTCTAAGAAGGCAGTTAAGAAGGCTTTTGGGAAACACCCGTATCTTAGCACTCCTTCTTAGCCGAACCCTTGTTAGGAGCCTTCTTAAGTCCTTAAGAACGATCTCTTTTGGGAAACGCGGCCTTTATTTTTAAGAATGATCAAACTCGGGGCAATATGAGCAGGCAGATTCAGGAGGAGAGACAGATTCGGGTGACTCCGGGTTTCACAGAGCTCGGGAGAGTCCGAGGAGACACAGAAGCATCGAGTGTAATCCAGCCAGGAGCACAACAACTCAGAATAAGCATCTGCTTCTTCTCTGACCGCACAGCTTAACAAGCAGTTGTTCCAGCGTTCCAACCAAAGATCTTCTTCCTGAGAATATGACTCACTCAGTACAGTCACTCACAGAACCTGACACAACTCTTTTCCCCCACGTAGTAATAATTTCTTTCCTTTCAAGCAAAAATGATGCTGACTGCAGGTATTTTCTTATACCGAGAGTCTCTCAGCATTTTCCACTTCTCAATGCTGAATTGATCTTTGCCTCCATTGAGCTGACTCAAGTTTCACCCTTTTCGTCATGCTGGAAAAACTCTTGGTTCCTTTTTCTTGGTTGGGGACTGAGTGTGTTCTCTTGGGGTGGCCTTGGCTCAGGCGGCAGAGCAGGTCGTCTGGTAACCGGAAGGTCTCTGGCTCGAATCCCTGCTCTGCCCAGAGAAAAAGATTGCCTGGCCGTTGTGTCCTTGGACAAGGCATTTAACCCACCCTGCCTGCTTGGTGGTGGCCGGAGGGTCCGGCGGCGCCTCTGTCAGTGTGTGTCCCAGGACAGCTGTGGCTACATGTGTGTAGTTCATCATCACCAAAAGTGTGAGTGTGTGCATGACAAAAAACTGTAGTGTGAAGCACTTTGGGGGTCGTAGGACCTGAGTAAAGCGCTATACAAGTACATGCCATTTACCATTTTTGTTCTTGGTAGAATCCATGCTTCAAACGCACCTCTCTCTGCAACTTCTAGCTAATGATAGCAAACGCTATACCTAAGCGTGAACGCGCATTACTTCATGATGCATTCAAGTGCTTCTGGAAAGAATGGTGTGTGATTGACCCGTTCAAGCTCTATTAACAACCAATGAAATGATTTTACATGCATATAGAGACAACTACGGTGAAAATGCCTGGGCTCTTTCTAGTGACCAGGACATGTTGGAGCACGTATGAGGAAGAAATTGTACAGTTACATACATTTATTTGTGATTAAACTTGCTTAGAGTCCCTTTAATAAAAATAGCTATACAAGTACACAGCATTTACCATTTATTGCAGAATTTCAGTCCTCTGCGGTGTAGTATGCTACCAAGTGTTTTCTTGGTGACTATGACTCCAGCTGTTTTGAGATCACTGACATCTTTGTTCCAAGTAAATCTGGGGTGATTCCACACCTGTCAGGTTCAGTGAGCGGTGGCTGTGTGTTTTTGTGTTTTGGTGTCGAGTGAGTATTCTGCCCAGGATAAGATCTTCGTGGGAGAGCTGAAGGAGGTGGATCTATCATCTTCAGCTGGAAGCTATCAGGCTGATGACACCTGGGAGCGTTCTTAAGCAGCAGAGGTGCGATCATTCAGCGCCTGATTGTTAACCTGAGTGGTAGGCATACAGAGCCACTTTCCGAGTTTCCGAGTAATGAGTATCTTTGTTGTGTTTTTGTGGTGCGGTGTTCAAGAGTGACCTGCATTTTCTCCAGGATACATCTGGACGCTCCCACAACTCCTTGTGCTTCTCCGTGTTCCTCTGTGGCGTCTTTGTGCAAGACGTACCCCTGTGTTCCTCCCGTGCGACATCCAAGTCATCAGCCTGCCTTCCAGCACGACTCATCCTGCCTGCTTCACTCTCCGGTCACTACCTGCTCGACACCCTTCCCAGGATCATCACACACCTCCGCCTCATTGGACCTGCCTCTCCTCCATGCATCTCTCCCTCCTACGTCACAGTGAGTCTCCTCCGCTGCACATTGATCAGTTATCCCGGTTGATTCAGAGACCAACATAAACTATCTCCCGCAGAACCTGATCCTCCTGAGTTTCCCGCACTTGCACTTTGTCACTGTATATTGTAAAATAAACCTGATCCTTTTTTCACCTGAGCTGGTTGTCCGTGTGGAGTCTTGCATGTGGGTCTACCCCTCCTCGAGTTCGTGACAACACCATTCTAATTATCACTGAAACTACACAAGGTGAGATTTTGAAGATCAAGGGTGATCAACTGTTATTTTGGTTTTTCCATTTGCAAATACAGTGGTCAACGGTTATATGCAGAACCTTGGTGCCCAGCAGTTTTGTGCATATAAGCGTTGTGTGCATTTATCCATCGATGTTCATTTGGACTGTAAGCACGGGTAGCAGTGTTCGGTATTGATAAGAGATAACTGAAAATGATGTAAAAACGCAATTAAAATCTATTAGGAGAACAACATTCTCAAACAAAACAAGTTATACTCGTAGAGCGGATCCAATATAACAATGGTAACAGATGCACTAGATAAGTGTGAATGGATGTGACGATAACGACACAGATTAAAGGTGGTATTTGAACAGAATAACACTGCACAAAGCCTTCAGCCATTTGGGTGCTCGGCTCGTTAACCCCCCCCCTCGTCCGCTCCGATGCTGAGGTCCGAGCAGGACAATAAAATATCATGAGTTCAGCTCACTAATCATGCTCTCCAGCCCCACTGATCACACACTGACTCTGATAAAATCAGCTCCTACCTGTTTGTGTCAGGTTCAGTGTGTTATGTGCTGTGTATTTTCTGTGTCGGGTGAGTCATCTGCTTTCAGAGAAGAGCTACGCTGGAGCGCGAGGTAGATTGATTACACCTGGTGGAGATCAGAGCTGATGAGGAGCAGGGTGCTACTTAAGGACAAGGCAGACGTTCACTCAGCGCCTGGTTGTTAACCTACATGTTAGCTTCTATGTGCCGTCCTAGTGATTCATTCCTAGTGATTATTCCGAGTTTCTTGTTGTGCCTTTTGAGAGAGTTTTCCTGTGTTCGATTAACTGTTGTCTTCAGGATTATCGCCACCCTGCTCCTTGTGTGTCTGAGGATCCTTCTGTGTCCAGATCTGATCTCCTGGAGCCCTATCTGCCTCCCTCCAGCGTTCTCACCCGACCTGGACTCACCACCTCCCTGCACAGCACCGCACTGGACCTGTCCTCCTCCCGAGAGTTACCCGCTTCAAACTCTGTGAGTCACTCCTCATCATCCTTCCCCTGCAATATCTCCTGCGCTCATCAACCGGCTCGAGCACTAACTATCCTCTCCCCTTACAGTCCTGAGAACCACCTGACGCACCAGATCACCGAGCACATTCTCCACTGTATATATATATATTGATGTTCACATTCGCACCTGTAAATAAACCTGTTCACTTTTTCACCTAAAACGCCTGTGTCTGAGTCTGAGTCCAGCATGTGGGTCAACAAACTGTCAGAGCCCGTGACAGTTTGTAGCTCCATCATCGATTCAGTTTGTGGCAAGGAGCTCATAGTTGTCCCACGGCTCTTCTAGAGCAAACCAAAACTTTCTGCAGTTCCACCTAAGATCCTTTGTCCTCCTTACACACCATCCCGCAGGCCCCACTTATCCAATAAAACAAAACAAAAGCAATAATATCCTCCGTGGTGTGTCATCCAGTCAAAGCTCCTCCACTTCAGCGAATACTGTAGCTATGTGTTAGCTAGCAGCTAATAAAAAATGTTTCCACACAGAACTTGCTCATCACATGTTGGGAAACCCCCTATGGCAAGCAAAGAAGGTATATAATCACCACATATCCCCGGGGCTTCCAGCTGCTTGACCTGCAGACACCACAGTACCAGCCTCACTGTGCTGGAGTATTTACGGTATTAGGCAACCCAAAATGGTGCCCGCTGCTCTGCCAGCTATTGGCTGGTAGATGTTAACAAAATGCCAATGTCGTGCCAGTCAAAATTAATATTTTACTTCGAATATAATTTTTAAAGAAAATAGTGTATTTTCATTTTATAAATATAGCTTTTTATTAAAATATTCATTATCCCACCTTTAAGTTACAGTTAGTAACAGAACAGAACGGTTTTCTACATCTGATATTCAGAACTCATGATCAGGCAATAAAAACTAGAACAAATGTTATATTTGACACTATGACACAGGAACGCGCCTAGCCGTTTTGTGCATATAGGCATGTTGTGTATATAAACGTTGTGCATATAACCGTCGAACACTGTATTCACTCCAACCAATTTCACCTCATCCTGCTGCTTGGTAATGCTCTTACTGGCAACTCCGACGTTATGTAGGTCCACAATTTTCTCCCTAACATCCTTGGAAAGCTCTTTTGAAACTGGATGATTCATTGCTTCTGTGGAGAGGTGCTTTTATACAGGTAACAAGTTAGTAGGGTTCCCAGTCTCAGTTAATTATGTGTATAAAATACACCTGGGTGACAGAAATATTGCTGATTGAAAGGGAATCAAATGCTTATTTCATTCATAAATATGTGAATTAACTTTTTAAACAATTTTTTCTGATCTTTACCATCAAGAAATGCACAAAGTTCTTACCTTTGCTCATTTTTCAATGAAGAAATCACTCTAGTTCTCCTAAAACAGATTCAATAGCCGCTTTTATGCGTACATCCACCGGCACAGCCATGTCTGTTTTGCTTAGCCTGCGTGGGCACTTGCTGCCAGTCATACCTGAACACCTGCCCCAAAGCACAATGCTAACACGTGATTGATCAGATTATTTTTTTTTTTTTTTACAGAGATAGATGGAATGCCCATCTCAAACTGCCAGATGTAATTAGGGATATGATACATCAAACTGATCGGGAAAGTCACTTATGTGAACCATTGGGGTTCATTTGCATCTCACAAAACACCGCCACCCCTCATTGACAATAATTGTACTACAGTGTCAAGACCTGTGGAGGCTGTTCCAATTTTCATCTAGTCACAAGACATGGGTCTATCACAGATTCACATCTCTTGCATAACTTCTAGCAATTACTGTTGTATTATTGCAATGCCATTCATCATCAAATGCACCAGTTGAGCACACAGGACAGACAGTAGATCCTGTGAGCACATATGACACATAAAATTAGTTTGGTGACTAGAAGCGAACTATCATATTCACATGATTCTTTGGGATACTGTTGCCAAAAGCCACAGTTGATATTGCCCCAAAGTGCCAACTACCAGATGTATTACACATCAAACTGACCAGGTTGCTAATCAGAGCTCTTTTTTAGGTGGCATTTGAGTTACCATGGCAAAAATATCCCAAACTCACACACTCCCATTTGAAACGCAACATAAAAACTTTAAGAATCAGCTCACAAATTTGCAGTTTGGAGAGATTACTGTCTGAACACACTTTTGCCCACAGATGCCATTCCAACTATAATCTTGTCACTAGACATTGGTCTATAACTTATTGAAGCAACTTTTAATTCTGCCATTGTTTCACCAGGGCAACACCATTCACCATCAAACATACCTTCTGACACCACAGCAGCCACTGTGGACCATGTGTGCAAATGTGATGCATCAAAGTGATCAGGTTAATCAGGAGACGTGTACTATCATATGTACATTAAATTTTGGATTACCATGGCAACAGAATCCATTTGAAATCACACCCTTATTGTAACTTTATGTAATAACAGCTGAAATAATCACAATACCCAATTCATTCCTATATTAATTGGCTTCTTTCAGCCGTTGCTGCAGGTCAAAGGAAGTACAGTCTTCTAATTGGCTGAGGGATTCTCACTCATGCACACAGTTTCTTCAGGAACTTTCTTGTTATAAATATCATTAGACAGTATTTTTTACAAATAGAGGAAAAAAAATCTAAAAATGGATTAAACAACCCTCTGATGATCAGGGCTAGTATGTGACTCTTATCTCTTGAGTCAGTCAAGTCATGTTTATTAAACAGTTCTACATACATGCCAATTAGTTCTCAAAAACACATAAAGATCATTAGGAACAAATCTGCAATAAAAAAAATTTAACTAAACGTGACAGAAAATTATTTTTTTAATTTTTACACCAAAGAAGTATATAAATATAAAAATTGGTTTTAACATGAGATTTAAATTCAGAATAATAATTTTCGTAATTTATACATGGGACTGAGATTATTAAATAATGATGTTTATCTGATTCTAATTTTGACAAAAAGAGGAAGACGGTTAATAGCATACCCTGTATAGTGATGTTAATGGCATTGCTGGATTCTTCAGATCCCGATTCACACCAGTACACTGCTTTTTGGTACTGGAGACTGTTAAATGTACACAACGATCCAGACATTGTTCCCCAGATGGAACAATCTAATAAGTTTGTCTGGTAACTGGTTTCTGTGAAGACCATCACTCTCCACTCAGTAGAGTTTCCTTCACAGTTCAGTGAGATAGACTCGGACGTGAAGTGCTGTTCTCTGTCAGGACTCACTGTGAGAGACGCTGTTGGATGAGAATCTGAAAAACAACAAGTAATGGAGAATCAAAAGTACATAGACAGATAGGATGAACACCCCTCCAATTCAAATATCCCCATCTTTCATTATTTTATGAATTAGGATTAGGCATTGCGTTAGGGCCAGTATTTTGGTTAAATTGTCATGTTTGGCTCTCAAATATTCACTTGTAATAATGATATACAGTAGGGCAAAAAAGTATTTAGTCAGCCACCAATTGTGTAAGTTCTCCCACTTAAAAAGATCAGAGAGGCCTGTAATTTTCATCATAGGTATACCTCAACTATGAGAGACAAAATGAGGAAAAAAAATCCAGAAAATCACATTGTCTGATTTTTAAAGAATTTATTTGCAAATTATGGTGGAAAATAAGTATTTGGTCAATAACAAAAGTTAATCTCAATACTTTGTTATATAGCCTTTGTTGGCAATGACAGAGGTCAAACGTTTTCTGTAAGTCTTCACAAGGTTTTCACACACTGTTGCTGGTATTTTGGCCCATTCCTCCATGCAGATCTCCTCTAGAGCAGTGATGTTTTGGGGCTGACGCTGGGCAACACGGACTTTCAACTCCCTCCAGAGATTTTCAATGGGGTTGAGATCTGGAGACTGGCTAGGCCACTCCAGGACCTTGAAATGCTTCTTACGAAGCCACTCCTTCGTTGCCCGGGCGGTGTGTTTGGGATCATTGTCATGCTGAAAGACCCAGCCACGTCTCATTTTCAATGCCCTTGCTGATGGAAGGAGGTTTTCACTCAAAATCTTACGATACATGGCCCCATTCATTCTTTCCTTTACACGGATCAGTCGTCCTGGTCCCCTTGCAGAAAAACAGCCCCAAAGCATGATGTTTCCACCCCCATGCTTTACAGTAGGTATGGTGTTCTTTGGATCCAACTCAGCATTCTTTCCCCTCCAAACACGACAAGTTGAGTTTCTACCAAAAAGTTCTATTTTGGTTTCATCTGACCATATGATGTTCTCCCAATCCTCTTCTGGATCATCCAAATGCTCTCTAGCAAACCGCAGACGGGCCTGGACGTGTCCTGGCTTCAGCAGGGGGACACGTCTGGCACTGCAGGATTTGAGTCCCTGGCGGCGTAGTGTGTTACTGATGGTAGCCTTTGTTACTTTGGTCCCAGCTCTCTGCAGGTCATTCACTAGGTCCCTCCGTGTGGTTCTGGGATTTTTGCTCACCGTTCTTGTGATCATTTTGACCCCACGGGGTGAGATCTTGCGTGGAGCCCCAGATCGAGGGAGATTATCAGTGGTCTTGTATGTCTTCCATTTTCTAATAATTGCTCCCACAGTGGATTTCTTCACACCAAGCTGCTTACCTATTGCAGATTCAGTCTTCCCAGCCTGGTGAAGGTCTACAATTTTGTTTCTGGTGTCCTTTGACAGCTCTTTGGTCTTGGCCATAGTGGAGTTTGGAGTGTGACTGTTTGAGGTTGTGGACAGGTGTCTTTTATACTGATAACGAGTTCACACAGGTGCCATTAATACAGGTAACGAGTGGAGGACCGAGGAGCCTCTTAAAGAAGTTACAGGTCTGTGAAAGCCAGAAATCTTACTTGTTTGTAGGTGACCAAATACTTATTTTCCACCATAATTTGCAAATAAATTCTTTAAAAATCAGACAATGTGATTTTCTGGATTTTTTTTCCTCATTTTGTCTCTCATAGTTGAGGTATACCTATGATGAAAATTACAGGCCTCTCTGATCTTTTTAAGTGGGAGAACTTCCACAATTGCTGGCTGACTAAATACTTTTTTGCCCCACTGTATTGCAATCCTCTCTATTTGAAACAGAACAAATGCAAAAATCACATCCTAATCACTTCAGTGTTTATTGTTTGTTGGTGTGTCTTCCTCTTATTCATTAAAGATCTACAGATTTAAAGAGGCCCTTTCATGCACATTTCAGGACTTTGTGGTTATTTCTTAAGTATTAACCAATAATATAAAACATTTTATATCTAAAAAACATCAGAAAAGACTTATTAAAAGACCTTCCAATCTTCCGTCAGGCTGTTTCGACTGCTTCGTCAGCAGCTCGTTCATATTCATTGTTCGAATTTGCTGGACTCTGATTGGCTAACAAACTAGCCTATGAGAGTAAGAATACTGTTTCCTGCCCCGCTGTGAATGGCAACGTCAAACGTTGTGTCTTTCTGTTTGCTATGTTATGCTACAGCTTTTTAGTGAGCGGCATGCTAGGCGTGGTTTCAACTGTGCGAGTTGCCGAAAACTAACGAACAAAGGAGTTGTGATGAAAAAGATACAGGCCGTTCAGACTCGGGAGAAATCAGGTGTTATTGCCACTTGCGTAGTTTGAGAGATTAAAACTGAAAGAGAAGTAATTGACCTGTTTTCACACCCACTATGAAGGTAAGAACACATGTGGAGCTAAAATATTCAACAGAAACCTCAGAAAAAACATTTTTAATGGAAGGGCCTGTTTAACGTTAATTTTGGGTTTTAAGGTTTTAGTTGTATTATTTACAGGGTTCTGTACTTGGTCTTGTAAGATTATTCAAGCGATTGAGACCAAGCTTTCTGACACTGGCCTGCATATTTCTCTCCAGAATGCCTTGATAGTCTTGTGATTTCCATTTACACTGCACATATTCAAGACACACTGTGCCAGATACAGCAAAGTAGCCCCAGAACATAACAGAGCCTTCTCCATTTCCATCACATAGGGACCATGTACTTTTCTTGATATGCTTAATTTTTCTGTCTGTATAGGGCTGATGTGCCTTGGCAAAAATTTTTGATCTCATCTGTCCATTGGACATTCTCCCAGGAGCCTTTTGGCTTGTCAACATGCAGTTTGGCATTTTCCAGGCATTTTTTAAAGATTTGTTTTCAAACAATGGTATCCTCCTTGGTCGTCTCCCATGCAGTCCACTTTGGCTCAAACAACGATGGATGGTGTGATTTGACCCTGATTGCATGATAGCACCTTGAGCATAAAGTTCACCTTAGATCTCTTTAGAAGTCTTTCTGGACACTTTTGGTACCATTCAGATTATCTGTTTCTTTGATTTGTCATAAATTTTTCCCCTGCAGCCACATCTAGGGAAGTTGGCTACAGTCCCATGGATCTTAAATTTCTGAATAATATGTGCAACTGTAGTCACAGGAACTTCTAGCTGCTTGGAGATGGTCTTAAAGGTTTTACCTTTAGCATTTATAATTTTCTTTCTAATCTCCTGAGACAACTTGTTCCTTCGCTTCCTCTGCTTCATGTTGAGTGTGGTATACACCATGTCACAAAACAACACAGTGACTAGCTGGAGCCCTATATCTATAGGCCCACTGACTGATTACAAGATTGTAGACACATGCCACCTTTCATTTCATTTTTATTTACATTTTACATCCTATCTTTAGGGGAATTAGGGTTGCAAGATGGAACAAATCTGTTTCTGATTAGTAGACAAACTTTGAATTAACATGTCCCTTTGGTCACATTATTTTCAGTGTTTTCTAGGGGTACCATCACTTTTGTCCAGGCCTGTTCCATTAGTTTATCTTTTTAAACAATTTAGGTAAAGCATGGTTAAAAAGCAATGTCTGACTTTCACTGATTAAATTCATTGTTTGTTTCTTTTTTGTTTGTTTTTATTAATTATTACTTTTGTCAGATTAAAGTTATTTCTGTGACAATTGTGAGTTTTTCTTTCATTGACTGAAGGGTACCAACAATTTTGTCTATGTCTATAACTTAGGCTTTGGAATCCAACTCCTGTTGGACAAGTTGGACAATCTCTACTTCTGAGGAGGACAGACCATTGACAGGTGAGAGAACCACTCACAAGTCCCTGGCTAATTTGATGGACCTCTCTTCAGCAAATTAGAGGGTCATTCTAGAAGATGCGAGAGGAAAGATTTTGACTGTTGTTTGTATTTGTAAACCAAGCAACAGTTCAGACTACCCAGCATTCTTTGATTCCACAGACATCACCCTTTCTAGGACACATTCAGAAATGACATTGTTCTCCTGAGGGACTTCAGTGAGCAATGATTGGGTGAGGGCTGTGAATGGGATGAATCACCTCTCTAATTAGAATTTCAACTATTGTTCTGATTTGACTTTTGTAGTGAGCAGGGTTTGTTTGTAACAAAGACCATGCTGATGCATAGCACTGTCCATTGGCATATTTGGTCATCAGACCCACAAATCTACTGTATATCTTAGACACAGGAGTTCAAAGAGGTGTAGAGTTTTTATCAGTACCTCATTGTAAGTTAATTTTGATGGTGGGGAAGGTCTATTAAATCCAAATAAGTAGTAAAGGCTATCACAGATCGAAAAGGTAATGATGATAATGGAGGTACATCACGTTCAACAGCCAAATTAACATTTTATTGAAGTGGACAAAAATGGATGGATGGATGATTGGAAAATAAGTCTACAGCTGTTGATCAAAATAAATACACTAAGTTAATACAAAACTTTAGTGTCAAAATGTCACATTGCTTTTCTATTTCTTTGTTTGTTGTTTATTTCAAAATTTGTAGTATATTCAGTGTGTATGTACAAAGCCAGTAATTTGTCTCTGTTTTCAGAATAAAAACAGGGATAAATGAAAATGATGAAAGAACACATGTTAACTGGAAATAAACAGAACTCACCTGCAGACCAGGCAAACTTTGGTTCACTTGGATATGTGTAATACGCTGGATATCCTCTTTCAGCTCTACATCTGTACCCTGTGGTGTGTGTCTGTCCATGAATGATGTAGAAGTTCTGTTCAGTTCCATTAATACCATCAGGGAGCAGCTCATAACGAAAGGCATTGTGTGACAGATCAGGAACAACTTTGTACCAGTAAAACCTCCATCCTGCTGACGGAGGTTTAACCTCACAACTCAGAGTTACTGAGGCTCCAGGACTCAACCATGATGGAGACACAGTCAGGACAGACTCTGGTTTATCTGTTGGAAAAAACATTTTCTCAGCAATTGGTGATGAGTTCAGTCTCTTCACAAGACCAAAACTTCTCTCAAAACATCTTCAAAACTGATTACAATGAATTTTCATAACAACAACTTTGAATCTGGAGCACTGATGTAAATGAACTTGATGTTTCTATAGAGTGCCTTGAAATTACTTTTGTTAGGAACTGGCAATACATTAATAAAAAAGAATTTAATATACTGATCTGTCATATACTGTTTGAAGGGGAGTTTAGTGTTCATTTTCGTTAACTAAATCTAAATGAAAAAAGTTTAATCAACACATATTTTTCACCGTATGAAAAATAGACGAGACAAGACTAAAACTCCCATTAATAAACAATAACTGAGATAAATCAGCAAATATTCTCGTGGACTAAATAAGACGAGACGAAAATGTAGTTCACTAAATAAAGACTGGACTAAAATCTATGGACATTTTGGTTCATGAACAAAAACAAGACAAAAATTATATTGATTTTGTCAAATATTGTCTCCACCTCCTCCACCGCTCACACACAACAGTCACTCACCCCCTTTCAAAATTGTGGCGGATACAAACACATGGGACTAATGCTGCTAGCTTACGCTAGCTCCTTAGCATGTAGCCACTGTAGCCATTTGTTGCTAGAATTGTGTGTGAAGTTGAATTTATCATACAGGTCGGGTAATTATGTTTCTGGTTGATTTGCACGTTTAATTAAAGCAGAAAGAAGAATTACCTAATCTAGGAGCTACAAGTGAACTCTAGTTGAAAAAGCCATTCCATCAAAAACGTTTTTTCTGAGGTTTCTGTTGAATATTTTATGTGTTCTTACCTTCATAGTGGGTGTGAAAACAGGTTAACAACTTCTCTTCGTTTTTATCTCTCAAACTATGCAGGTGGTGATAAAACCCACTTCGAAAGGCCTGTATATGATTCATCACAGCTCCTTTGCTCATTAGTATTTATCAGCTCCTGCAGTTGAAACAATGCCTAGCATGCTGCTGGCTAAAAGCTGTGGCATAAACTCGTATCAAACCGGAAGAGACCATGTGTCCTGTTGCCAAGCGCAGTGGGGCAGGAAACAATATACCTTGCTCTCATAGGCTAGTTTGTTAGCCAATCTGAGTCCATCAAATTTGAATAATAAATATTAACGAGTTACAATCTGAAGCCAGAAGGATTTTGACGCAGATAAATTGAAAGGTCTGTTAATCAGTGTTTCCTGATGTTTTTTAGATAAAAAATGTTTCATGTTACAGGTTAATACTTACAGGGACTTAAGGCAACTTTACAAAATCTGACTCAGTGCTGCCGCGACAGGCGCTGTGGCTAACTGCATCCACCAGCCAAGCCGGCACGGGAGCGCGCACAGACACTTTACAGACTGTTCGTCTTCACAGCACTGCACCGGGGAGGCTAATCCTGTTTACTACGTCACGGTTTACTGCAAGACCACAGTGCATATTATATAAAAACAAGCACCATGTCAAGCGATGAAGTGAGTAACTGTTTATTTTAGTCTAACTAACACGTCAGGTCTCTCCACTCTGTTATTTGATTTGATCTCATCATTTTCATACTGTATCAGGCTCTAAACACGACCTATAATGTTTTCTCACCTGGTCACAAGGAAATGAGCCATGTCAGCATCCGTTTTCACTCCCAAATGCAGCTGAAGTTCCCTCCATAAACCGAACGCATATCCAATATTTATGCGGGTGCCTGCCCGGCTTCGGTCATATTTTTTTTTAGACTCACGAGATGCCGCTGATAAAGTCTTTTTTTTCTTCGTGGTGCCACTTTTTTGGGGGGTGAGAGTGGATGCAGGTCATTTGCTGGCTGCAGAAACATCCATAAGTATACCTTCAGTGTTTGAATCCAAGTCCACGGCGACCATGTTCTTCCTGTTCAAGAGCTGTCGGCAACGCGCATGCAGCGTCAATTTACGTCACATCACTACAACTGCACGGGAAAGTCGGACGTCGAACTGCAGCGCATTATGTAGCACACAGCGTGTCCAAGGCAACAGACATATATGCGGATGGCCTCGTTATTTTGGGTTTTTAATGCTTCATGACCCATTAGCATTGAATAAACTGGAAATGCATGTGTAGTTTTTCACAAATCTTGCCTTAAGTCCCTTTAAGAAATAACCACAAAGTCATGGAATTTGTTTGAAAGGGCCTCTTTAACACAAAACACCTTGGCAGCTACATCTGGATACAAACTAAAACGTATTAAAATAGATCATCAAGATAAAATAATATGCTGCACTTATTTCAAATAAACTTTAAAATGCATTTTCAAACACAAATTAGCCTAAATGTGGTATGACAGTAAAGTAAGCAAAATTGAATGTGGGTCGTCAGAGTTTTGTGATGTGAAAATGGGAGTTATTTCTGCAAATCAGATAGAAATGTTTAATATTATCTGCTCACAAAAACAGCAAAAGGATAAAATCATTGTCCTGACTAAAACTAGACCACAGCTAAACAAATACAATGTTTTCTTGGACTCAAATGAAAACTAAAATGCTTGACTTATCGGCTAAAACTAGGCTGAATAAAAACAGGATAAGGTTGACTAAATGTGATTAAAAACTAACAAGCACAATTGAAACTGGACTAAAACTACATGAAAATGGTAAATAAATGGTAAATGGTTAAAGCTCGTAAAGCCTGAACGAAAAAGAGCGCAAAGGCGGGGCTTCCTTGGTTATCGTATGGTCGGAGCTATTGCGGATCATATTGAGACAGTGGCTTGGATTTATTTACTTCATAGATCTAGACAACGTCGACGTCGGGTGCATCAGCGCTGTTTGTGGATACACCCCATTCTTCAGATGCGTTCTGAGTTTGGTGAGTTTAACCATTTGCTCCAGGAGCTATGTTTGGATGAGGTTAATTTATCTTCCATTTTGGCTGATCCCGCTTCTTTCCGGCTATGTGCTGTGATGTCTTACGTCACTACGATGAGACGCTCTGATTGGTTGACATGCCACTTCAAGAGCATTATGAACGTCAAAAGTTCAGCTAGCTGAACTTTGAGCTTTCCAAGCGTCAACGCCTGAAACGCTAGAAAAGCTTGAAAAGTTGCCGCTCATAATGCTCATAAAGCGCCGCAGAGCCGTTGACGTCTGTCTGACGCCCGTCCACCATAGACTTTACATATAAACTTGCCGCTTATGAAGTTGATGGTTGGGCCGGTGTGAATGCACCATTATGCTGATGAACTGCACTACAGTCTTACTGATGACGTCACACCTCAGGCGCTGAAACTGAGCTAAAACTGCATTTATTTGATCTCTGCATCAAAACCCTTTCCTATCATTGCTTCCATAGATTTATGTAGAGATTATTATTCAGTTTTACTATATTTTTTCGAATTGTTATGTCATGTCACCTTACCTTATCTAATATACTGTACCGCAAAACAACTTGATTTATCTGCTGTTTAGACATTAGAAGTGCTAAAACTAGAGTCAAATGGAAAATTAAGGATCAAGTGCTCATTGGTTTTTATGATGTAAGAAATTCTGATGTTTTGTATTTAGTTTTAAACGTGTGCTAAGATCTAAACCAAATACAAAAAAAGTGTATTCATTTACTTACTTTCCTACTTGTAGCCAACAGAAAATACATTGTGAAATGACAGTGAAATTTTCAGTGAAGATTAACTAGTTGTTTGAAAGTGTACATATAAAATGGCATTTAAAATGTCACATTGAATAATTTATTTTTCCATCCTCTTTTAGAACACTGGACTGTCCCATGGTCTTACTGCATAGAAAGTACTGACATACATAAGAATAGTAGAATATTCATCTAAAATCCTGTGATGAAGCAAGTTAAAGGTTTCAGCATCAGCCTAAAATGATCTCGCAGAGCCACATATCCTGCTTCATACCACAGACTGCTAAATTCAAAGTATTAGCAAATTAGTAAATGGAACTGGAAAATGAATAAGAAGTGCACTAAATAAAGTAATCAACATGGAAAAACATATTTTATATGGCTGATGGTAATGTTTGAGCAAATAAGCAAGGAAGAGAGAAAATGTTCAGTCACCTTGAGTGTTTCCACAGCAAAGCAGAGAACTGAGCCCTGAACAACAAGAAGAACATTATTATAACTCAGACCTTAAGAAATACGATCATTGTAGATAAACATGCAAAG
>SSNP01000119.1:1526173-1571751 GCA_006937955.1 Pachypanchax playfairii
GAAAGTAATACATGCCCGCTTACGCCAAAAGATCAGGCCCGTCAGTGAACATGGGGGTCCTGACGGGCCCAGATCAGAATAAGCCCCGACTGCTGCTGCCCGCAGCCATTACTAAACTCCACAGTGAACGCATAACATGTACTGTGTTTATAGACTCTGGCTCTGAGAAAAATCTCATCCACCCTAAGCTGGCGAAACAAGGACGACTCACCCTCACACCCTTGGACACACCCCTGCACGTCACAGCACTCGACGGCAGCGCTATGTCCACCATCACGCTTAAGACTGAACCCATTACATTAACAGTTTCTGGCAATCACACTGAGACCCTGTCCTTTTATGTTTTCCCCACTACAGAGGCCTCTCTGGTCCTGGGATATCCGTGGCTGACACAGCACAACCCTCAGTTTAACTGGAGGCAGCAGAACATCACGTCCTGGAGTGAGTACTGCCTCCGCTGCTGTCTAAGGTCAGCCACCCCAGCCAGCGCCACAGGTAGGGGGTCTCACACCTCACCACCAGACCTGTCCCGGGTCCCCACCTGCTACCACGACCTGGGCCAGGTGTTCAATAAAGAACAGGCTGTCTCATTACCACCTCATCGTCCATATGACTGAGCAATAGATCTACTCCCTGGGGCCCCTCTACCCTCGGGCCGCCTTTTGAGCCTCTCCCGCAAGGAGCGGGAGGCCATGGAGGAATATATTACGGACTCTCTAAGGAACGGACTGATCCGACCTTCCTCCTCACCGGTGGGCGCAGGCTTCTTCTTCGTGGAAAAGAAGGACAAGAGCCTGCGCCCCTGCATAGACTATCGCAGCCTCAACAACATCACCATAAAGAATTAATACTCTCTTCCGCTCCTGTCATCAGCTATCGAACCTGCTCATAAAGCCCATGTCTTCACAAAACTCGATCTCCGCAATGCCTACCACTTAGTGCGCATCAGGGAAGGAGATGAGTGAAGACGGCTTTTAAAACCCCCATAGGACATTTTGGTTTAACCAACGCCCCTGCAGTCTTTCAAAACCTCATCAACGACGTTCTCCGGGATTTCCTTAATAAGTTTGTATCAGTTTACCTTGACGACATCCTCATTTTTTCTCCTGACATTAAAACTTACAAATCACATGTACGGCAAGTCCTCCAGCGCTTGCTGGAAAACAGACCTTATGTTAAAGCCGAAAAATGTGAGTTTCACGTCTCCTCTGTCTCCTTTCTAGGGTTCATTTTAGAGGGAGGACGTGTCCGGCCAGATCCTGCCAAAACCAAGGCGGTGGAGGAATGGCCGGTTCCCCAGTCACGCAAGGAGCTTCAGAGGTTTTTAGGTTTTGCAAACTTTTATCGTCGTTTTATAAGAGGTTTTAGCACACTTGCCGCACCACTCACTGCACTCACTTCGACGAAAGTGTCTTTTCAGTGGAGTCAGTCGGCAGAAGATGCTTTCAGGGAGCTGCAGCGGCGGTTCACCCAGGCACCGGTGCTCGCCCACCCCGACACCACGATCCAGTTCGTGGTAGAAGTGGATGCCTCCGACGTTGGGGTGGGAGCGGTGCTGTCCCAGCGCGACAGGACTGACGGTAAACTGCACCAATGTGCTTTCTTTTCCAGGAGGTTCACCCCTGCCCAGCAGAACAATGATATCGGTGACAGAGAGCTCCTCACCATCAAGCTGGCCTTGGAGGAGTGGCGTCACTGGCTGGAGGGTATAGAACTCCCGGTGATCATTTGGGCAGATCACAAAAACCTGGAGTACATACAAGCCGCCAAAAGACTCAACCCCCGTCAGTTCCGCTATTCTTTTCCCGTTTCAATTTAACCATTTCTTACAGATTCGGCTCAAAGAATGTGAAACCCGACGCACTATCCCGGGTGTTCAGCCACGACGACCCTCCGGCTCAGCCCACCTCCATCTTGCCCTCCTCCTGCGTGGTGGCCTCTGTCACCTGGGAGATCGAGCGGGCGGTTCGCGCTGCGCTCCAACGCGAACCGGACCCAGGGGGTGGACCGCCGAATCGTACCTACGTCCCTGCAGCCGTCCGAGCACAAGTCCTGCGCTGGGGCCACGCATCTCGTCTGTCCTGTCACCCCGGAGTCAGCTGCACGATAGAGCTGCTCCGGCGGTACTTATGGTGGCCGTCGCTGCACAAGGACGTGAAGGAATACGTCGCCGCCTATTCCACATGCACCCGGAACAAGTCATCACATCAACCACCAGCCGGTCTGCAGCAACCACTGTCCGTACCCTCCAGACCCTGGTCCCACCTGTCGTTGGATTTCATCACTGGTCTTCCCCCTTCACATGGCAAGTCTGTGATTTTATCCATTATCGACCGCTTCTCAAAATCATGCCATTGTGTTGCACTGTCTAAATTGCCTTCTGCCCAGGAAACCGCCCGGCTATTAGTGCAACACGTGGTCAGACTCCATGGCATCCCGACTGAGATTCTGTCTGACAGGGGACCTCAATTCATTTCACGGGTCTGGAGGGACTTCTGCTCTGCGATAGGATGCAAACCCAAACTCACTTCAGGATATCACCCTCAAACGAACGGACAGTGTGAGCGGCTCAACCAGGAGATTGAAAACCAGCTACGGTGTGTGTGCTCTTTAAACCCCACATCCTGGTCCCTTCATCTCNCCATGGGTCGAGTATGCGCACAACACACACGTCTCCGCTGCTACCGGATTATTATTGAGGTATGTCACGGCTTCCAACCTTCTCTCCTCCCAGACTCTCACCCGGATCCTCTTATCCCTTCTGTCCAGGGCCACCTCAGGAAGATGCGCAGAATCTGGACCGCCACTCGCAACGCCCTCCAGAGGACTGCTGCCCAGAATAAGGCCCGGGCAGACAAGAAGAGGATCCCGGCCCCCACGTACTCTGCAGGTCAGAGAGTCTGGTTGTCCGCTCAGGACTTTCCATTTAAATCTGCTAATCGCAAATTGGCCCCCAGGTTCCTTGGTCCCTATGAAGTGGAAGCCGTGATCAGCCCAACCACTCTCCGCCTCAAACTACCCTCAAACTTTAGGATACACTCCGTTTTTCACGTCTTTCAAGTCAAACCAGTTCACACCAGTCCCCTCAACACTGACACTCCTTTTCCCCCGCCCCGCATCATAGATGGACACCCCGCTTTCACCGTGCGTCGAATCGTGGGAGTCCGTCCTCGGGGCCAAGGTCGTCAGTACCTCGTGGACTGGGAGGGATATGGCCTCGAGGACCGGTCTTGGGTTCCCCGGTCCGCTATGCTTGACCCTACCCTCATCACCGACTTCGAGAGATCCTCTGCATCCACCTAATCTGCTGTTGCCACCACCTCCACCTCCTCCATCCCTGCCAGGCCCTCCTCGTCCCCATCCTCCGCCCCATCCCATTATTGCGCCCGAACTAACCGTTTTTCTTTTTCAGGTGTGGGTACGCTGGGTCGGCCACCAGGAGGCGTCCATTAAGGGGGGGGGTACTGTCAGGATCTCTGCTGCTGGTGGGTGGTGTGGTTTCTCCCTGCGCTAATTGTCTTGCAGGGCGTGGCAGCAGCTCATCAGTGGATACAGGTGTGGATCATTACCCAGCTCAGGAGAGCTGGGTACTTAAGCAGAGGAGGAACCACAGACAGACGCCAGTTTGTTTCCACTACTTCACGTGGTACAGAGTGGCCAGAGATATCTGAATGACAGACTGTTTGTTAGGTGTGACTAACCTGCCTTCTCTCTCCTTATTCTCAGTCCTGTGTTCTGGAGCGTTCCTCAAGCTACCAGCGCCTCTGCGGGGTCATCAACCCGCCTGTATAGAGGGCTGGTTCTCAACGGGTTCTCCTGCGCTGTTGCGGTACTATGCGACAGGCTCTCCTTCCTCAGCGCTGTTGCGGTATTACGCAGACAGCCCCTGGACCGGACATCATCACTCATCCCCGACAGTTGGATCACCACCCTCACGGCAGTGCCTGGGACTCCCTCCTCACTCTGGACTGCTATCACGTCACTGTGAGTTTAAAGAGCACATTCCCCGCACACCGTAGCTGGTCTCTCCACCTGTCACTAACATCTCTCTTTTCCACAACCAGGACCGAACCTTCCCCGCACCAGTTCCAGTCCTGTGTTTATCCACGTGTACAGTTTGCACTATTGTTGTATGTTGGAGCACTGTACATAATAAAGCACTGTAAACCGATCTCAGTTCTCCCTGTGTGTTTGGAGTTGGGTCGCCCTTGGAGCTCGAACTCAAACCCCCTGGTATCGAACCATGACAGGCAGAGCAGCTGGCACCATCGTGGGTTGCCTAATACGGTAAACAGTGCGTAATGGCGAGGTTGGTGCTGTGGAGGGTGGCGGGGTCAGCGGGTCAAGGATTTTATTATCTATCTCTTGTTGTTACACAGGGGTCACATGACAGAATAGTAGACAGTAAGTAGAATTTACACTTCTTTCATTACAGGCATCATAAATATAGCAAGGAGGATACTTGGGGAACAAGTCAGTAAATTTGTTCATGACAGGTTGCTGGATGAGAAAAAGTGACAACAGTTTTAGGTATGATGTCACCTTTAAGGGAGACAGGTGAGAACTCAGAACTCAAAAAATCAAAATACAAAACACATCAATCCTGTTTTTAATATTCAAAATCCACAATCCAAATCCAAACTAGAAAAGCACTTCAAGAGTGCAGACCGCCGCCAAGCAGCTTAGTTCCCCCATGTTGTGATCTACACCAAAAACACTTCTACATGTGATGGTGGAAGCTGGGATCAATCAATCAACCTTCTGATTGGAAGACAAGCACTCCACTGAAAAAGTGTTAACATTGGCCTAACCTACAAATTGTATAGTAATCATTTACATGTAAATATTGTAATTAGCTCAACAATTAAATGTTAATTGAGATGATGAAGTTTTTCCTTATAGAACCAATTGTAAAACATTCATTGATAAAATTGGGCCAATTTGAAATTCTATATTGGATCAATATACTTTTTATGATTTAATCCAATCTGTTTATATTGATAAATTATTTGATGCCCTAATTTTCTGATAAATTTCATAACACATTGGCATTATTTGAATTTTTATTTGAACACTGCATACAAAAAGCATGCTACAACAGCATGAAAAAATGTTTAACAATTCGAAAGTGGGCATCAGGGCTGGGATGATATTTTTGTTATTTGCATCAGTCACCATTATTGGAGTCTTCTGTGGTGAATAATACAAGAAAATAATGACATGCATTGCAATATATTGCAAAACAATATATTTCCCAGCCCAAGTGGGCATCATTGACTAAATCTGCCAGCAAAGTGATTTCCAGTCCAACAACTCATGCAGGGCATGAGAGCATAACTGTTTGCATAAACTTCAAAAAGCACAAAAGGTAAGACTGGGCATTAAGAAGTCATGAGATCCGAGTTTATGGCCACGAACAGAAGAACATTATGTAGGTTTACAAACGAAAGAAAAAAAGTTCAGGGATTTGGAGTTTGAACAGTGTGAAGTCAAATATTTTCAGCTTCTCCCTACAAAAGCTGGTCTTCTCAGTCTCTTTACCCAAGCATGAAAACAGTTATAGTATAGTACAGGTATCGTTACATATAAAGTGCTGGTAGGTCATTCTTAAAACAAACTGTTTGAATTTGCTAAAACTAGAACAATACATTAAACTTCCATTAAAGCATTCAAATCAATAACGTAAGAACTATAGAGAAAAATGCTCTCCAATGTGTATGTGGGCATGAAATTAATTAAACTAATTGCCATGTAGCAAGACACTCAGCTTGTGAACTTTAGTGCTCATTTTCTTGTCATCCAGTCCCATGAGAACCTTCTGAACGAACTCGAATGTACGTCCACATGTCTTCGGGTACTGCATGTTGAGGGCGTAAATGAGCCCAAACAGCATGACAAAGCCGTCAACCACTGAATGCAGATCAGCCATAACCTCTTCACCTTCCAAAATGATTTTCACATCCGTAAGTGTTGCGACGACTGCCATGGTCTCTTCCTCCACATTAAAATCTTGCAGGTGTCAGGATCTGTGCTGCTGGTGGGTGGTGTGTGTGTTCTCCGTGTGCTTAATTGTTTGCAGGGCGTGTCAGCAGGGATCATTGGACTCAGGTGTGGATCATTACCCAGCTCAGAAGAGCTGGGTACTTAAGCAGAGGAGGAACCACAGACAGACGCCAGTTTGTTCCACTAACTTCCCGTGGTAACAGAGTGGCCAGAGAGCATTACATGCCAGAGATTATTATTGTTGTGATTAACCTGCCTTCTCTTCCTCTAACCTCAGTCCCGTGTCCTGGAGTGTCTCTCCAGTCACCAGTGCCTCAGTGCGGTAGTCGACCCGCCTCCAGTGAGGACTGGCACCACGGACTCCACAAGCTCAGTTGCGAGAGCGCGCAACCAGCTTCTTCCCTCTGGCTCACAGTCTGTCTCTGGTCTCCTCTGGATCCACGCCGTCCCGGTCAGCACGCTGCTGTCACCCTGCTGCAGTCACGCCTGCACCCGTACAGCACACGGACCCGGACCTCCTCGCTCTTCCCTGACAGCCTGGATCACCACCCCTGCGGCAGCACCTCCGGATCCCTCCTCACGACAGCACGGCATCACGTCTCCGTGAGTTTAAAGAGCACGATCCCCGCACACCGCAGCTGGTCTCTCCGCCTGTCACTAACCTCTCTCTCTCTCAACCAGGACCGTTCCTGTCCCGCACCAGTTCCCGTCCTGAGTTATCTTCTACTGTACAGTTTACACCTGTTTGTATTTGGAGCACTGTACATATTAAACACTGTTAATCGCCTAAACCTGTTTCTCGCTGTGTGTTTGGAGTTGGGTCGCACTTGGAGCTCAAAACAAACCCCCCTGGTAACTGCACCATGACAGCAGGTCCTGCAAAACATAAAAGTACATTATACAAATATAACTCAAATTTTTATGGTCAATTTTTTGACATCCAAAGAATTGTAGAGCAATTGTACTGCTCCTTTTTAAGTGACTTGGTGACTATGGAGGAGAGAAATTAACTGAAGCTGCAACACCTGTGAGCAGGCCAGGGAGCACCAGCTGCTTTAAATACTGTGCATGCCCGCTCCAGATCACTTACATTATATTCAACTTACAGAAATATTACTTACCAAGTGCCTAGGGTATTTGATCAGATCATATTACTGAACATTTCATATATATTTACACAGCACTTTTCATCTCCATTTGGGTGCCTTTTAACCTTTAAAATGGCTAATTTAAATCAACAACCGCCTTTCATGTTTTCTCAACATGCTTAATTTAAGTTTAAGAAAAAAATCTATTGTGTTTGATACACAATGTTGGAAAGAGCACATATTAGCCCAGTGTACTGTAGAACTGAGCAGCTGGCTATGGATCTGTCCACTTCAAATGAAAAATGATCTGCCCTGCTCTCACGTCAGCAGCATCAGACGGACAACACAAGGCAGCAGAGAAATTGTTCTCCCATTACACATGCCTGAAATTCTCTGAATTATTCTATCATTTATGTGTTTCATCCATAAACTAGGTATAATATCAATAAGAAGATCAAGAAGACGTATCGTGAAATAAATGAACAGACAATATTGGACACAGAGACAAGCATAGTGACTGAGACAGAGTATTTGAAACAATGAAATTGTAGAGCTTCACATTTGTCACATTTTCTTTTTCATTCAATTATCGACTTGTAAGTAAATACGACACCACTGAAAGACTGAAATGCTATTTTTTTTACACTCAGCAAAATTTACTGAAAAAGAAAAAGTCCACACAATCTATGGTTTGTATTGTGATTGAAAAAAACTCAAGCAGAACAGCTTGTTTTGTGTTTTCAAGTAAAGATATTGGTAACTTAACTCATGCACTCAGCAGCAGCCTCTTTTCACATAAAGTCATGTTTGGAATATCTAGTATGCCTCTACATTCAGTTGCTAAAGTGCTAAAAACACTCCGTTTCAGAGTTTTTTTTATTTCAAATTTTCAGTGATGTCACAAGGGGGGTGCTCAGTGATTGGAAAATTTCTCCTGGCCGTGTACGTTCATGAGAAAGTAGGCAGCCGTTTCAGCTGAGTGCAGGCTGAAGTGGTTGCAAGCAGTTTTTACATCCATACAGCAGCCATGTTGCTCTTCGTTTCGTCCGTTTCCCTCAAAAAATGTCTAAAATAATCACTGGAAATTTAGTTTTTCCTTGTTAAAACATGTATTTTGTGCTGGTCCTCATTTAAAACTGTTTTAAAACCCTGAGTTTCAAAGTGGCCTAGTTTTTTCATTTGGGCTCTTTTCCAAACCAGAATATCCCACAAGAGGGCACCGTCCACAGCATGAGGTCTTTACTACTACTTGATGTAACTTACAGAAAGAGCCTACTATCTGCTCCCCTCCGCCCCTCCTCCACCACCTGAAATAAGCCGTTTACCTGCTGCTGCATTGCTGGCATCACTAAAGACAATAAACATCCCTCCTAGGTCCAACAGCTGTTTCTAGTCCTGCATCTGGGGACTAAAGTACCAGACACTTGTGGATTAAACCTTTATTCAGCAACAATGATCCTGCTTCATCAACACTGTTTGCAAAGAGGAGATTCCAGCTGTCAGAGGCTTACCTGTCACTGTTTTTGAGACCATGAAATAACCGTAAGCAGGTCAGCTAACTGCTAATCAGGCTAATGCTAACAGTATAAACCTCTATTTCATATAAATCTCAGCGGTGCGTTGTTCTGCTGTTTGTAAACAGCTCAACAAATCAGTTTTTTTTTCTTTTTATGTGGCTGCATGCTGTCTAAATATTAACTAGGTTTGACAAGATACGGCGATTGTCAGATTTTTCTTGTAATATGTGATGGTAAAAATTCCTCGATCACTCTGATTCCAAAGTTATTGCTTGTAAATGACCATAAACATTATCAAGACAACGCTGAAGTTAGCTTCCGAGTCGCCATATGCGCAAAGGGCGATTCTAGTGAATTTGTGGAAACCCAGACCGTGTTACAACAGGTCCTGATCAAAAACTACACTACCTCTTCAAATCTTGACTGAAATAATCTATACACCATACAGATTGAATAAAACAGTTTTTGATTTGTGAACCTTTTTTTGTGAAAATGCAAATTAGCCTCATCTTATGTCTTTTCAAACATGTAGACCACCGTAGACCAGCCGGAATAAGCCGGAATTGTGCATAAAAGAGCCAGTTTAAATGAAGACAAGTTTTATTCCTATTGTTTACCCTGTTTTACCTGTTGTTCTTTGATGATTGCGTCCACAGGGTCTCCCAGGAAAACCATCAGTAATTTCAGAGCACACTGCCTTCGTGTGGATGCATTCAGTGAACCATTTGATGAAGCCAGTGAAAAAGATAAAATGAAATGAAAGAAAAATTAAATTAAAAATACTTTATCCAAAAAAGGGAAATTCAACATTGTAGTACTTTATTTGGTTTTTAAACAACAAAAACAAGAAACAATAATGACTAATAACAACAACAACAACAAGAGGTGGTCTTGTTCTTAAGGCTGATGGCTGCTGGCAGGAATGATCTTCTGTATCTTTCGAAATTGCTACGGTCCTGAAGAAGCTTCTCACTGAACACACACTGTTTAATCACCGTGTCGTGCAGAGGGTGTGAAGAGTCCTCCATCATGTTCTTCAGTTTGTGCAGCATCATTTTTTGTACAATCAGCTTCAGCGGCTCCAGAGATACTCCAAGCACAGAACCAGCTTTTTTGATCAGTTTGTTGATTCTGTTCAGGTCTCTGGTTCTGATGCTGCTAAAACTATAATAATTACTGAAATGTTTACAAAGTTTTGTCCTAAATATTTGCTATTTTTTAAATATTTTAATTTGACTTTATTGAAGTTATGCCCCCTTGATGAAATAGATTGTGTTCATGTGACATAACATTCTAATCAGCCAATAGGGATCACCAACTCCAGACTTCTTGGGCCAGTGTCCGGAAGGTTTTCACTGTGTTCTTGTGCCGACACACCTGATTCAAATTAATGAGTCATTGTGCAGAACTTGATTGGCTGTTGGATCCATTTAATTTGACTCAAGCGTGCTGAAGCTGGGAAATGTGGAAAACCTTCCGGAGGTCCGGAGTTGGTGACCCCTAACCTGGCTCTCGCCAGATGAATATGTTCCGCCTTCCTTCACATTATTCATCTGGAAGCACCCCATAAGCTTTGCTGTCCGAAGGCATGGTTGTATTAAAAATCCTCGCATATAATTGGAGAAACTACGTGTCTATCATTTTGAATGACGCACTACTTCAACCAGTCACAGCGACAGGACGTGGATGAGAGCGGCGCAGGAAAAAAAACAAAAAAACAGAACCACTGTCATGTTGAAAACGGGGCAAAGAGCAAACAGCTATGATGAATACGTCACATCTGTTCATATCTCACCCAGTGATGTACTCGTTTTGTGTTAATAGCGTATATTTTAATGTGACAGGTGCAGTATCTTGTTTCATTCATTTTCCATTTCAAAAGATGTTTTGGAAAAAAATAACTTATTACGAACTGTGTGGGAAAGAGAGTAAGGGAAAACAATGGCTTCAGTGGTTATATTGAAAACAATGGAGCCATATTATGCACCTTTTTTACAGTCACTGTTATAAAATTGAGGTGGAGGGCAGGTAAGAATCCTATTGTGGTAACCATTAAAATGCAGATTTTTTCTTTTTGTCTATTATTACTGGTCTGATTCCTGAGGCCATCCACATGAAACAAAAATATTAGAAAGTTCAATGTCTTCTCTCTCAGAACATGCTGTATTTTCCGGAATATAAGTCGCATTTTTTTTAATGTTTGGCTGCCTCTGCGACTAATAATCAGACTTCATTTAAATTAATAAAAAAAAAAACTTGTGTGCATGCTTTTTTACTCAAGTTACCTCATCATGATCACGTAGAATCCCTGCAGCGTTGTCGCCAATAGCTCCTCCCTTTCTTCTTACAACGTCCGTGACTTTGGCACTGTGCTTATCCAACTGTGCCACAAATGTGGTCTCCAATGGACATGTAGTGATCCGTAAAAACTCTGCATTAATCTAGAAAAACACAAAAATCAAATGCTTAAAAACACAGATTAATTTTGATTGGCATGTTAAAGGCAAAGTAAATCTACATTATACGCACCATCTACTTTGTAATGCATATTGCCAACATACCTCCTCCTGTTGAAAAAGTGCTGGCCATCTCTCCTGGACTTCTTTTGTGCCTGGCTCACTGTTGACAATTTCCTGCCTGAGGTACCCGAAGGTTCTTGCCATCTTCATTTTAATTTGTTGCCTGTTGTGCCGCTTTTTCATTTCCTCCAAAATGGAAAGACGTTCTAGTTCCATGCTTTCAGGAGTCTCCCCAGTCGGCAAGGATGGAAAATGGTTGACTTCAGCTCTTCGGGGCTTTTTGATGTTTTTAGTTGGGTGGTCTTGAGACATTGAGGCCTTAGATTTTAGAGAGTTCACACTGACTTCAGGAGATGATCCATGCGCCTTAAGAGCTGACCTATAGTTGGCCATTTTAATCTTGAGCCTTTGTTTCCACCCAAAGAGCTCATCAGAAGACCCAGCTTGTTTGAGACACGGGTGCTTCAAAATCAGAGCCTTGGCCACATCCGCAAAGTCTGAATCTTCTGGATAAGCTTTGAATTTGTAGATTTCATCTGCAAGGATTTCCAGAATGTTTGATAGCATTTTAGTGCTAGGTGTCAGTGTAGACTGGCTCTTTACATACTCTGCATTCCCCTTAAGGAGCTGCATTTCTATATCATACGAGAAGGGAGGGATGCAGAAAAATTTTGGCCACTGTTGTGTTCTCAGTTGTGATGGAGAGTGGTTAAGGATTATTGCATCATCAAAATTACAAGAACCTGAGACAGACCCCTCACTTTCTGAATGTGGTGAGAATATGGCCACAGATGAACTCGCTGATGGTGAGGGTGAAACAGGAACATCCACTGGATATAGCACAACTGTTGAGTCTGGATCAAACTGAATGACTTTCAGCACTGTAAGGTCTCCAATAACATCAGTAGATGTCACATTAACGAATGTGTTTCCAAAGTCCAAGTCTTTGTATTGCAGCTGGATGTAGTCCCCAACTGAACATGCATTTTTCACAACTTGAATAAGTTCCTCAACACTCTCAGGAACGCCATTGTCAAGTATAACCCTCATGCTGTTTTCATCATTTAAGATGATAAGCAGTCGAACTGGTGCTGGGTGTGCCATGTTATCTGCGGGGAAAAAAAATCATTAGGACTGTATAATAAAAACAAACATGTCTTGTCACAAACAATTCACCTTAAACATGGACATATCTTTTCAGAGTTATCATTCTCTTCCCTCGAACACTGTACTCCTGCAGTGGATATGGATCAGAGAGTTCATGAACTTCCAGCAGAATCACTTGCTTTGTGGGACAGTTTGAGAGTTCATATGAGCAGTAGTGTTCATGGTACCATGCAGCTAGCTTCTGAACAATAAAAAACAGCTTGTTCTCAATAACCATCATTTCAACAATCACAGTAAACTCTGGCATTCCAGCAAGGGACCCATATGCCAGGATCATCCCATTTCTGTAGTTCACTCCATTGAATGATGCATTTTTGGTGACATAAACAGAATCCATGTCTGGGTATTTCTTCTTTATAGCAGCTGCAATGTCCTCCCGTATGATACAAATAGAAAAGTTGGACACATCAGACACTTGAAGGTTTTGTTTTGGGATGTTGCACACATGGAGATGGTAGGCTATAAGGAACTGGTGTTTTTGTGCCAAAGTTAATAGTATATTTTTGAAGCATCTAGTATGTCGGACCACTCTTTTAAAGAAACTATGCTTCGCTTCAAAGCCTCTATGAACACCTCTATGAATTTTGTTCTGTGTTCAGAGATCTTGAAAGACAAATGTCCAAGGGACTGGTCAGTTTGTACAGGAGAGGCAAGGAGTTCAACAATGTCCTTCAAATCACAAACAAGTTCTCATGATGGTTCATGAGGCAGCACTGTATGTCCGATTAGGAGTGGGAGAAATCTTAGCAACGCCCAGTTTTCATGAGCATTGCCGCCGATTGTTTTCCTGGTTGCAAACGTTTTTGGTACAGGATGTGGTCGGTTGGTTTTATCCATTAATTTATAAGGAAAGTCCACAATTGCCTTGTTCAAAAATGCCAATGAGAAATACTTTTTACCAATGAGCACATTCAAAGTCAGACCTATTTCCACAGGGACAATGCCCTCAAACAAATCATGTAAATGGTAAATGTCCTGTATTTGTATAGCGCTTTTCTAGTCATTCAGACCACTCAAAGCGCTTTTACACTACAAGGTTTTGCATTCACCCATTCACACAACCCGATATGTGAGCCGGGGGGAGAGGGTAGGGGCTAACACTCACACAACCCGATACGCAGATCGGGGGGCAACATGGGGTTCAGTGTCTTGCCCAAGGACACTTTGACATGTGGCGGTGGAAGCCGGGATCGATCCACCAACATTCAAATTGGAGGACGACCGCTCTACCCACTGAGCCACAGCCGCCCCAATGTACAATGTCAGGTGGAAAACATTTTGTAACACTGAAAGTGGAAAGTTTTTCAGATAGTACACACTTCCTTTTAACACCAAAACAACAGGTTGTGGAATTGTCCTCAAGGCTTTTTAAGTGTTTTTTGTGTTCTGTTTCAGATCTTAAAACAAAGCCACCACTTGCCACATCTTTTGTTTGAAAATCTTGTCTCTCGCCAATGCAAAAACGACACGTATATCTGCCAGAAAAGCTTTCGACAAATCCGCCTATGCTGTGTGCACCTAGATTGTCTGCAACAACACAAAATAGTGTACCTTTTAGGACTTTCCCCAACTTCTGCAAAAAAAACCCAGAGTTCTCTAAAATTAAAAGATCGGTAATTAGGGGCTCTAATACCTTTGTGTAACCATAATCCTTAACATCATTGCTATTGATTAAGGCTGCTAACTGGATGGAAGACAGTGCAGAGTGGCAAGCAGTAGGCAAGTTTCCCAAGATCCAATATAATGCACAAACTTTATGCTTTTTGCGTGAGGTCCCAAGAGGATTACAGACTTCAAATTCGTCTATGTATAGAATCAATGAAATCGCACAATCCTCTGAGAGAATCTTGTTTTGTTGAGACAAAAGTCCATCCCAAACTGTGAGTCTGTAGTAAAACAGTAGTTTCTTGTAAAACAGTATCACAATCTAATAACTTTTGCAAAGATTTCAACAAAGGCACATACTCAAAAGACTTTCTGTTTTTGCAGTCCAAAACGTATTCTATTGGTTCAACAACACAAAACGCTTTTGTATAGTAAGCTTTTCGTTTGAAGCTAGTAGATAGAGGTCCATTTTTCCCTATGGCAGCTTGAATTGGATTAGAGGTGCAAAGGAGAGCAGCCAAATCTCTTGTAACAGATTCATCAATTTGGCAATTTTTCTCGTGTAAAAAATTCAAAATTGAAGTTTGTGTTACAGGCACCAATGCACTTCCAAAGAGAAACTGTAGATCTTCAAGTAATTCATTGACTGCTACAGCTGGCACCAGAGAAACATTTTCCAGCTTGAGTAAAATTGAGGCCAATTTCAGTTCAACTGTTTTTGACAAAACCTCAATATCCACAGGTTCTTCATCTATATTCTCCTCAGTAAAGTCTTCTCTGTTGTCGTTTTCTGTTAATTCAGCAGGAGATGGAACGTCTACAGGACATACAATTCCAGGTTTGAAATCATCTAGCGTGTGTGGTGTATGTTCCCTTGATTTGTGCACATGAAAAGCTCCATACGTTACAGTTTTATATTTGCAACCGGAGAACATGCAAATGATCTCTTCATGTTGTTTTAAATGTCTTCCAATGTGCTGAAAATAGTCAAACTTGGTGGGAAAATGGTTGAGGCAAACAGTGCATTTAAATAAAAAGCTGCGACTTGAAGCATTTTGTTGCTGAGAATGGTGTCTGCTCAGGTGGGTTAGCAGAGCTTTAAAAGTCTTGGATGTCCATGGACAATTTAGATAAATGCAGGAATAACCATGGCCCCGGATGGATTGATGGTCCAATTTATAATGCTTCAAAACCTCAGATCGTCCAGAGTAGGTGTTGCCACAGTGTTTACATTTCCACATCAGACAACAACTGGGTAAAGAGGATTAATGAGAATCAGATTTCTATAGGCCATCATTAATTTCCTTTGGAAACAAAAATGAGTGAACAAATTAACAGATTCATTTAGCTAATTTTTATTGTGCAAATTAAATTATTAAAAACTATCTACTATCTATCTACAATACTAAATTTTCAAACTCGATATCGATACTAAGGATAATACTTGATACTCTATACCATTTTCGATACTATACAGATATGGAAAAACTTCTGAGAAGAGTGAACAATTAAAGATAGTGACAAGTAGCTAAGTTCTTTCAAGTTTTTTTTTTCATTTAAGTTAATTTATTCATTTAAAATCTGCCGCAAATTTAAAATCTTATTTTTTCCCATGACATGCATGTCATCTAAGTTTCTGCCTCAGAAAGATGAGGAAAATAACTGGTTTGTTGCCATGCAGATGGTCTGAAGTCCAGCAGATTTCTTTTATCATATTTTGGCAGTTCATATCTTTTAAATAAATGTTCTGAAATCTTTGTGAAATTGACGTTTTTGTGATAACAGCAATCAGGAATTTTAAGGAAATAAAACTTTATCCCCAAAGGGAAATTGTGTGTGTTTAGATGATATTTGTATTATGTGTGTTCTGTACACAAACATTTTTTTTTCTACCATTGTGAGGGCTTTATAGTCCAACAGGAGAAAAGTGGGTCTGGGGAACGTCGGGAATAAAACTGGTCTGGCTGCATCACCAGGTGAACTAAACACCCACAGAAGCGTTTAGTTAAGAAAAAAAAAACAGTTATTTCCTCGTCTTTCTGGTCTTTTTGCTCCTAAAGCAACATTTCTGTGAAGTCTTGATAACCATGCTGTTCTGGTCTGGTGTCTCCACCGTGGGGAGAAACTCCGACATAAACAGCTGTTAAACTTTCCTGCTTCCACCTCCAAACCGAGGGTGAACACCTTCACTTCACCCAGCAGTGGTGAAGCAGACACAGGCTGCTGGATCTAGAAGAGCTGTGCGGTGTTTACTGATGAGGCTTGTATAAAAACAGCAAGTTCCTCACAGCTAACTTGAGCTAACGCCCGTTCTAACTCAGATCTGCTGTCTGACCGTCTCTCTCTCCTCTAGCTCAGCCTGAAAAGAAGCCACGCGCGTTGCTAACTAGGAACATAACGCTGGAAACGTCTCGTATCTGCCACATAACTCATAACACATAACTCGTCCATACAGAAAGAGTTAACTTTTAAAAAAGTCGTCGACAATGTGGCCTAGCGCTTAAATAATTTTCAGTCCTAAATTCATCATTGAAGAAGCTTAAGGCTGTTGCTAACACTCTGCGCAATGCACCACAAAGACGGGGCAGCTAATATTCAGCCTGACTTAGAAATAGTCGTCTAACTTAAATTTGTGTCGAAATCATAGCGTTTGAGTGAAGGCTGGGTGAGCCGCTCAGCGTCCTCTGCAATGGGGCTGAAATAAGTTTTACTCTGAAGCGGCTACGACACATTGCAGTAAACAAATAAAACGTGTAATTCATGTCAAAGTTAGAGAGAAGTAGTATTTCTGAAATCAGGATAAACATGTGATTTTACAAATAAAGACGTCTGTGACGATATAGAGATTCCCGAGAAATTACTGTTAGAATTTCAGCTAGCTAATGCAGGATTACACACGACCAAGTCGGGAGATATTTGTAAACTGCACGGTTATACCGTGCAAATGCACCACAGAAAACATGGACGCCGGGTTGTACATTTATTTATTACATGTGGTCCCTTGGAAAAACTAAATCCAAAAGAATAGGGCTTTACTTACCTTTTACCGCTGGAATAGTCCACCAAACGTCACGGTGTCGGTTATGATGGAACGTTGGCACATGGCGTGAGGTTTCTGCTGTGTTAATTGAGCAGAGTCAAGTGCAGTTGTTGTCAGTGCTGCCCCCTATGATGAAGGGTTATTTTGAAACTACGCATGCGCAAGGAGTGCTCAATGAATAAGTGCTTATTGGATCAATTTACAATTGTAAATACTGATGAATTATATTAGACAATTAGAACCATCAACAAATTTTGAATCAACTCACACGACTCTATCTGTATTGTTTAAATTGCAGAGGACAATTTAATTTCTTTACTGAAACCAATAGCAAAAAACATGTTGAATGAACAACAGCAATGTTTCCCTTCTTTGAGTGTAACCGCTGAGCCACAGCCACCCAAGTGTTGGACAAAAAATATTAACAACATGGCTCAACCTTGGAGTCAGGACATCCTGGACTATAATGTTTGCATGTTTTCTGTGTGCAGGGGTGGGTTTCTGTGGGGACTCTTGCTTTCTCCTACTGACCAGTAATATACATCATTTATTTGGTAACTCTTGTCTCCAGGTGTGAGAGTGTGTTTAACTGGTTGTCTGTCTCTATGTGGCCCTGTCTAGATGTACCTCTGAAACAGATGTTAAATATTAACTTTTTTTTTTACAACCTCATGTATTACATGAAGAAACCTCACTAATAATCCATTTACTCCTGCCTGGTGACAACATTCGACAATCAATGATGATAATCAATAGTTTTATTCATCCCCCTGTAGGAGTTATTTTTTGTATTTGACCCATCGCTGAGGAGACGGGAGCTGCTATCTGTCCGTAGCAGAAAACAGCAGTTAGTAAGCTATTTAACTATTTCTGAGTTCAGTTCAGTCACTGGTACCTTGGCTAACCGACTCCTCTGCCTCCAGATTCCCTGCGCTCACTCCAAACTACTGAAGTAATTTATTCATCCAGTGTCTGGTTCAGTTCATTTATGTCCTGCCGCATTCTGATTTAATGACACAGTGTTAGAATAACCTTCAGCGGCTGGACATAAACAGGAGGCTTGATACAGGGAGACGGTGCAGACCAACCAGGTGTTTATTGCCACCAATGCTTTAGTGCCAGGACATACAACAGAAAACCCTGTTCAGTGGGTCTGGTGCCATGTCAGTAGTGGTACTTTATCAGGAAGTCAGCAGTTAGGAGAGCAAAAGATCAAAATCCCTCATGAATCTTTCATACCTTATACCCCACCTACTTAACAGACCCACCAAAACAGAGGTAACAAAACTATTGACATTTAGAAAAATATTTACAACTGACCAAATTAATATTCAAATACTCCCACTTACAATTATTTTACATGAGAATATACTTATTAAAACATATTTCATCTGTTAGAGTGAACTACAAACACTAACTTTAAAACTTTAACTTCCTTCCACCCCCCATTCAATCAATACTTGGTCTCTTCTGGAACCTTTAAAAGGTGATTCAAGCACCTGGGGACTCTTTTAGCCTGAACACACCAGTACAAGAAATAGACAAGGTAAGGGTTCTGCACCACATTCACATTCCAATGAAACTATAAATTCAATAACTGACAACAAGTGCTTCAACATTACTTAATTAAATTTTACATCTCTGTCAACATTGTTTTCTCTACAGGACAGGTCTTCCACAGTACCAGCTGAGGAGCAACTGCCACAGCTCAGATCAAACAATAAAATGTTTAATTCCTTTGCAATGTGAATATTTATTCCTGTAACATATCAAATCAATAAATAACAATACAAGTAATGAAGACCTTCATTACACACAGCAATGTACTTGTCTTCTTTTTAACAAGTATTTGGTATTTGCCATGAAATTATAGAACAAGACAACAGTACTGCCAGACCCTATCATGCTTTCATCAGTGCTGCTTCTGGTAAGACAAATAAGATTAAATATTAAACAACCCTGTGTAAAATGCATCAGCCTCTCTATGAAAAAGAACATATAGGTGTTTACAGAAAATGTATATGGTGAAGATTAGTTAAAAACAAAAGATGGGTTTAAATGCCCATAAAAAAGGCTAAACTAATTTTAGACATATGTTATCCTTTCAACACTATTTGCAACATGCACACTGCTAATTCATGCTCCTCTTAGGTTTAGACATGTTGTTGCAGGTCACGTTTAAGATCAGATGGCCGTAGTGATCCCTCCAGCAGAAGAAGCCTCTTAACTGAGGACACTCTGTTGTTGAGTTACTGTGTTGTGAAGAGGATGATTAAAGTTTTCAATCATGTTCTTCATCCTCCTTTGGACAACCAACTCAAGAGACTCCAGATCAGTCTCCAGAACAGAAAAAAACTTTCTTTGTTAGTTTCTCTTTACATCACCTGCTCTGATGCTGCTCCCCCAACATGTTATCACACTCTCAACATCAGATATAAAAGATCTTTAACATCTTGCTGCAAATGTTAAAGGACCTGATCTCCCTCAAGAAGTCCAGTCTGTGCCTTTTTAAAACAGCATCACTGTTGTGTATTAATTGTGAAAATAATCCCATGCTACACTGGACAACTTCTCCCTTCTGCCATTCCTCCACCACTCATGTTGGGCTAGTCTATGCCTGCCAAAAACCAGAAACATCCCTATCAGGTTATTTGGTGATTCTATAGCAGAACTGGGCAGATTCCTGATAGTAAACTAAGCCAAAGACCGCAAAGTTTGAATATTTAAATTCAGACCTTTTTGGCAGCATATACACACATCCGGATGATGGGAAGCTGAAATGAGCTGTAACACTTCACACCCACACAGAGTTGAGGACACACAGAAATCAGGAGCACAGCTGGAGACCAAAAACATCAGGTAAGATAATGTTAAGTAATCCATTACATTTATTTAACCAGTTACAGTCAGGATTACCAAGTAACAACTCCTTTGAATGTCCTATAAAACGATAACATATAATTTCAGAAAAATCTTAATTTGTATTAGAAGTCATAAAAACTTGTAAAAATTATTAATCAGTGCTTTTCCTTTTAACACATATGTGGCTTTTACTTAAAAATGTAATATCTGCTTTAAAGATGTAAATGGAAAATCCATCAGATAATTATGGCTAGAATTTGATGTTAAGTACAATGTCAGCTACATGTTTTATAATCAATGTGTCATATAATGAATTTTAGCACTGTGCTCTCACATAGCCACAGGTTTACTGAGGAGTAGTAATAAAAACATATTCAAAATTGTTTATTAAAGCTTTTTTTGTGAATTTCTATTTAAGCATTTGAACTAAAAAGACACAGATTAAGGGTTTGTTTAGATAAACAGTCACAGTTACAATGGTGAGAACGTGAAAAGGTAAAAAGTTCAGAGAACCGGCAGTGTGGACGTAAAAAGGTGAGAAGTCACAGTGAAAAACTAACATGAAACTTCATAATAACATCTTTGTTGTTTGGTTTAAAGGGAAGTTGTTTGGTGTAATAAAATTTGCATATTTTCCAACATGCTCCTCTTTTCTTATTAGATTTCTGAATAAACACTGAACTACAGCAGCAGTAAATGACGTAAGTGTCAGATACTGACTCAGTTTGTGTTAATCCTGTGTTTGGGTCACTAAGATGTCACCTTTTTGCAAGCAGAGACAAGATGCAGCTGAGTCTGTTTCTGTTTATTTTGATGGGTGAGTGACTCCTTTTTCATTTTTTTATGTTTAAATAACTTTGTAAATATTAAAAAGCTTTTTTAAAAAAACCGTCACTGATTTGATGAAAAAGATTATTTATCTACATTAAAGGACGTAAAAAAATCTGTACATAGTTTAAAAGCTGAAAACTAAAACAAGTTTTGCACAAACCCCATAAGATTTTGTGCTTTGGAACCATTTTAAAAAGGCAGCAATCTATTTTGGTCTTGGCTTCATTCAGACCAGCCATTAGCTCATCAGAACAGTCAGAGCTAAACTCCATTTATCTCAACTGAAGCCATTCAGAAAGTACCTCCAATGGGTAAGATGGTAATCACTTATAACTTTCACACAGAAACAAATTGAACATTGATTGTGTTCACCACTAGGTGGCAGACACATTTAGAAACTGAGCTGAAAGAATGAGAGGAATGAAGTTAATGTGTTTAGTGATGCTGATGTACTGAAAATGAAAAATTGCTATTACAGCTGTTAAGACGAAGCCTTGGATGATTCATGCTTCTGTTCTGTACTGACTTAGGAATATGACACAAATGTCTAAAGGATCTTCTTAACTTGTACTGTTGACCTAAAATTATTTTAAAAACATCTTCACTTAAAACACTCATTTCATCAGCAGTGATGATTTACAGATAAACGTTGTCTCAGCTTGATACTGAGTTTTTGTTTTACACTTTCAAATTGTACAAGGAAAAAAAAACTGTAAGTATCTGTAAGTGTTTCAGGCTTGTGTTTGGCCTTTGTTTAATCTCATACATAAAATCCCTTACAGAGAACTCCATCGCTGACATATTTTCACTGCTTTTAGGTCCATGTTCCATTCTGACCTTTAGAAACTATGAGTATTACTTTATTAAAGTTGAAGAGACTTGGGAAAAAGCTAAAAATCACTGCAAGGAGTATTATACAGACCTGGCCGTAGTGAGAAATGAGAACGACATGAGAAAACTCCGTGACTCCACAGAAGTCCAAGATGAAGCCTGGATTGGTCTGTACGCTGATGGAGGAAAAGCGGGCACCGAGTAAGTAGAAGTGAACTATGGAGACCAGATTCTGGTGATGCTGGAATAATTGTATAGGATGATTGTTGAAACTATCCATTGCCTTTGTTTGTCCTGCCAACAGCTAAAAACCTTAAACCGAATGTATCTTATATACTGTAAAGCACCGTCCAATGAGATTCAAAGTTTTTAATATATGCAGATAATATTGCCTGAAACACTTCAGATTTCATCCTGCTGCTTTTGTGACCAGTCACTTCATCAATAAAGCGAACCAGTTGCATTGGCAGCCATACATGCCCACGACACTACCACAAGCATGTTTCACTGATGAGGTGGTATGCTATATATTTTCGGCCTAATGATGGCTTGCTTCACTCATCTCATCTAGAAAGCTGACAACTGAATTTGACAACCAAATGCAAATAGCACACTGGAAATGAACTCTGTATCTTTTATCTGCACATTGTAATTGGGATAATGATTGAATATCACACACGTGGCTATGAAACAGCTGAGAAGCTAATTGTCCCATTACTCCTGGTCCCTTAACAAGTGGGAGGCACATATACAAACTGTTGTAATTGCTACACTGTTCACCTGATTTCAAATTAAAGCTGACAGTCTGTAGTCATACATGTAGCTCATAATGTTTATTTCTTCCATTGTGGCAATGTACACATCCAAAAATGTTTCAATTGTTTCGATGTCCCAATATTTATGGATCAGACTGTAGATAAGTAACAAACAGGGTTCAGAGCTGCAGGATCCATGTAGTATTTAGATTTTAATACACAAATATTTGAATTGTGAAACTACACCATCTTTTTACTTGTGTGTCAATAATAATAATAAATAAATGTGAATATTTCTCTTACTTTTTCATTTTCTTGTAAACATTTTGACTTTGATTTAATCTGTTTTTTACACCCTGTAAAAAATATGGTATTTTGTCACTCAAAGACATTTCAAATGTTATAATTACAGTGTAAACTGGAAATGGTCAGATGGGAGCGACGTCACCTTCACATATTGGGATGAAAATGAGGAACATCCTGAAAAAGAAGAGTGTGTTGTGACTGATTTAACAAATGAAGGAAAATGGAAGAAAAAAAAATGTTGTGATGAACAAAGTTTTTTCTGCTACGATAGTGAGTTAAAAATTATATATATAAAACTTAATGTATGAATTAATCTTTTCACATATACGTCACAGTCTTTAAATGGTGAGAGGTTTGTTCTCAGGGGAAAGATCAGAAACACAGAGTCTGTTTACTTTAATATAAGTCTGATCCAAATATTTATAATATTCTGCATGTTGTGTTCCTGGTTTTCATGAACAGATAAATATAAACTGATCAAAGAAAATAAAACCTGGGAGGAGGCCTTAAACTACTGCAGAGATCACCACCATGACCTGGTCACCATCACCAACTCGGATGAACAGAAACGTGTTAAGAAGAAAGCTGAGAAGGCCTCGACTGATTATGTCTGGCTCGGACTTCGCTACTCATGTGTTCTGGACTTATGGTTCTGGGTCAGTGACGAGGCAGTTCGTTATGACAACTGGGCTCCACTGGGAAGGTATGAGCACTGTGACAAGTCTGAGGCCATGGAAAGTAAAGGACATAATAAGTGGTACAGTCAGAGTGAGTCTAACAAGTTTAACTTTATCTGCTCGATGCACTGAGTCCTAAGTTGGAACCTAAATTACAGCTATCAGACGTCTTATTACAAAACGGAACATCTGTTTGCTGCAGGAGTTTTCTCAGTAAATTGACCATCATTAATGCTGCTTTTTATTTCCTGTCTTGCTCTAATGTTTTATGCCTGAGTGCATATAAATGTTATGCTAAAATTAAAGATACAGTACATTACTGTCAACTGGTGGTGGAAAGTAAAAATACCAATGATACATTAAAAAACCCCTTTATTATAATGTCTATAACTGTTTATTTATTCTGACGATGGAGCTGGTGCAATTCTGCTATTTTGGCAATTAAAGGGTTAAATTTGAATAATTTAAAGCTTTTTATTTTCTCACATGCAAAAAACTTACAGTGTCTCTGAGTCTGATTTACTGATCAACTAACGGCAAATTACGTATATTCTGAAGAATCACAAATGGTTACTTTATAGACGTTATGTATTAATGAGTTGTAATACACAAATAAACCTGAACCAGCTGTTTTGTTATTACTTAAGATTTCCAACTGAATACTTTTCGGATTTTCTTTCTGAGTTAATTTTGGATCATTGAGGTATTTTACATCCTAATAAATATGTTAAGCACACCAACCTTTACTTCTTTGTTAGAGTATCTATTACATTTTCTTATTTGCACTTTGTAACAAGAATTTAAAATTAATTCATTTTAAAAAGACACAATCATGATATTTTGCACTGACGTTTTGAACTTGAGTTGGCCAAAATGCAGAGAAGTGAAATGCAGCAGTCATATCGCCATACAATTCTGATCTTTTGGAACTGAGATGTTTATGAACCCTTAAAACAAAATCAACTTTCCTATTTTTTACATTTTTTTTGCTATGTTATGTTTTTGTTATGTTGTTTATGGGGGCTGCACGGTGGAACAGTTGGTAGAGCTGTTGCCTTGCAGCAAGAAGGTCCCGGGTTTGAATCCAGGCCGGGGCCCTTCTACATGGAGCTTGCATGTTCTCCCCGTCCATGTGTGGGCTTCCTCTGGGGACTCTGGTTTCCTCCCATAATCCAAAAACATGCAAGAGGTTATTGGGAGCTCTAAATTGTTCCCAGGTGTGAGTGGTTGTTTGTCTCTGTGTGGCTCTGCGATAGACTGGCAACCTGTCCAGGGTGTCCCCAACCTCCTGCCCCGTGTCCGCGTGAGATGGGCACCAGCTCCCCGCGACCCTCAACAGGAAGAAGCAGATTCAGTGGATGGATAGATGTTGTTTATGATATACTTTTTGTATTGCATATATCACTGATTAATTGTTATACAAAGAATAAGTTACATAATAAATATGCATTTTTTCAAAAGATTATTTTAAAAATTACTTAGATTTTTGATGTTATTGTTACTGTAACTTCTTAAAACATTAGCGCTGATTTTCCTGAAAAGGGCAAGTGAATCATTTACTGGGATCATTCCATGTTAGGAATGATCCAAATTAAACTTGCCTGTATGGCATGATAATCCACCATGGAGAAGAATACATGCATCAGATCATATACAACAGGGCAAGTATTGATCATGTTGATGAGATAAAAGTCTCAGGAACTCATGTAGCTCATGATACATATGGAATTATGGGTTAAACACTCTTTTTTTGGTGGGATGTGGCTAATATGAGGTTTCATGTTTGCATACAAACTTTAATTAGAGCACTGATTAAACCTTGAATCATGCTTTTAGTGTAGATGATTCTGTGGCTAGCCTAAGAGCTATTATGGTGAGACACACGTTCACAGGGTAATATCCTGTGGATAAGTTGTTTGTTTTAATAGTAATTATAGTTTTATTTTAAAGGTCTGCCTTGACAGAACAAATCCCTCTTTGTGCAGGTGTGTCATATATTTCTGCTGGCAGGGAAACACAGACGGGACAGCACATGTAACATAATGAGCCCAGATTAACCCAAATCAGGCTGGAACTCCCCTGCTGCTTATAAACCCCAGGTTCATTTTTAGCTCATTTTGTTCACTTGTTTAGAGCTGAACATTAAGAGCTGTTGAACCGCTCATAACATGCTGTTAACTATATGAACCATGTTTAAATGCCCAAGTTTATTAGTCTTATGATCAGGAAAGCCCCTTTAAACATTTCTTCATACATCAAAGGGCTTGTCTGTCTGTGATTTGTCTCTTAGATCGTCTAACATTGTGTCACTGTAGCCAAGAAAACCTTTAGATTAAGATCAGAAGAATCTTGTTCGTCTAGATGACAACTATGCATCGATTGTACTTTTCCATACCTTGGTACCTTCTGTTAGGTTTTTTCTTATTCTATCAAAATGAATCAAAACCTTTTATGATTATAAATATAAGAAATACGATCACTCAAGAAGTTTGGTTCAAAACTCAGCTGAGGAGAGTCAGCGTATGTGGCACCTCTGCGAGACAGCCCTGACAACTCTGACGGTCCCTCTTCAGCTCAGTGTCTTTATTCGCTTAGAAACAGCAATAACACATAACATGAATCATCACTCTCAAATCAGTCGAGCCAGTCGAGGCTGACACCTCGCAATTACCTTGGATTAAGAAAAACTAAGTGTTCTGAGGGAGAATGTATAAGTCAGATAACAGTAGCGAGTCAGATAACAGGGCCTGTGTGACTGCTTTCACACAGGTCATGCAGGAGGTTTGTTCAAAGCTGGTGTCAGAAATGAACATGTATAATTTCTGTTTTCCAGTCCCTATCACCTTCCATACCTTAAGTGTGCTCTGTAAAGGGACACTATGTCTGCAGAATCCAGCACAGAGTCAACATTACAGTATGCTTTGGTTCATTTAATACCTCCAGAGGACAAACAAGTTTCTGTAAGAACACACGATTTTTTCATCTTTTTTCAAGATATTATTTGTTTTTTATCAGAGTGAGACAAAAAAAATCCAAATTTAATGGCAGTTAATACAAGAGAACTGAGGTGGACAAACTTCACCTTCCTCATGAAATCATAATAACAACTGTAAAGTCCCTGCAGAAGCTTTGAAGTGGCCTGCCACTGTGTGAATTAGCAAGAAAGTCTCAGCTAATCAGAAAGCTGCATCTGTCTGTCACAGCTGCAGTTGTAATTAGAGGATGAAATAGTTAAATTAATATGGGGGTGTTAATTTCATTTTTACAAATGTTTATAATGTGTGCATGGTTTTTAATTGACCCCGTTACCATGGTAACCTAAAATGTCATGTATGTATGATAGTAGGCTACACTTCCAGTGGCCAAACTGACATATTTTGTGTCTCAAATTTAGTCGCAGGGTCTGTGCCTCTGGTAGCAAGTGGTGTTGCCACGATCACTTGGTAGAAGTTGTATAATAGATTTTTTAATCTGGGATAGACCCATGTCGTGTGATCAGATGAAAATTGAAATCAGTAAGTGAAAGTATGTTGACACAGCAAACTCTGGAAAACCATCAAGTTTTGAGCTGTTGTTGGAGTGTTTTACATTCTTTTTCAATTAAGGATCATATTTATTGTGAATACATTTGCCATGGCATTTCAAACTACCCGGTAATGCACATCTGGTGATCAACCCCTCAATTCGATATGTCATACACATAATAACATCTGCCAGTTTCTGTCCGAGGCATTTGGGTCTGGTTTTTGGTTAAAGTAATTCCAGTCATCCCTTTACAGGCAAGTATTTAAAGCAGTACTAAAAAACTTATGCTACCTGTTAAGTGCTGTTATGTGCTACAGATTCCTTCTGCACATGTGCCGTTCTACAGTCCTGACTTCAATAAACAGATTTATCATTTATTTGTGTTTCTATATTTTTCCATAAATACATTTTCCCTATCAAATAAATTCTCCCAGGACAGGAACACTAAATATGATGTTAGTTTTACTTTCTTTGCATCATCAAATGTTTGGACACACCCATAGGAGAAGGATCCAACAATGGCCGACAAGGACCCAGAGGGCTTTTACATAGAAAATATCAGGAAATGATAATAAAAATACGCCTAATTAATTAACAGGACACACTCGCCATAGTGTGCAGCTGCGACCCAAATTACTTAAGTTATTTAGAGTAATATAGTGTGATCAGAAAAGTACTGCTTTGACTGACCTACATTTATCATGGTGTGCTAATAATAATAATAATAATAATAATAATAATAATAATATTTTTAGTTTAGAGTTAAGCAAGTTTAACAGGTCTGGACTTGTTCTCTTTTAGTCTCACTAAGTGCTGATTAAGACTAAAAGCTGCAAATAACAAATTGAATATATCCCTTTTTGAACTTTTTAAGTTACATAATGTTATATAATGTCACTGTTGTGTACATGATCACCATAATGCATAATAAATTCAAATTTTATTTAGCACGTGCACATTTTGTTTTTTCCAAACACTAACAGGTTTATTTACAACAGCCTTGCAAAGTTTTCACAAGGGGATTGAACTGGTGGCTTATGCAAGAACATAAATGTAATAAAAACAGCAACATTGCTGTAATGTCCCAAAGTGATGCTGTACCCAGGTTTTACTGTCACACTACGGAGCCCGCAAAGGGACAAGGGGAAAAAAAAACTTTGCGAGATCTCGCAATACATTTTTTCGCAAAGGTATTGCCTACGTGACTGAACCGGTAGAAAACCAAACACAACGATGAAGGAGCATTCAGACACGGAGCATATGTGTGACTGGTCAGTTGTAACCATGGACGATGATTTGGAGCGGTTCTTAGTTTGTAGAGGGGTCTCAAAAGAGGACATTACACGGATGAAGAGAGACAAGGTGAGCAGACAATCCTTTCAATAACTTGCGGTACGTAAATATAGCAGATCATTCGTGGTTAACAAAGTTAGCAATAATGCTATTCTAATATTAGTATCATTTGTAGAAATGTCGAAATGTGTGATTATGTCGTTTTGATACAGGGAAGGCATACTTGATAGCCTAATAACAGTGATGGCATGATATGATGAAACTTGAATAAAGAACAAAACGGGTTGCCATGATAACTTTAGACCGGGCCCGGATATAGGCATAGGCAAGGAGGGGCAATGCCCCCCTAAATGCCGTGACTGCCCCCCCAAACCTAATGGCAGGCAAAAAACCAAAATTTAAAACATATCTGTAGGAAAGTGGTCTGAGCGCTGTCTGCTCTCTGTCCCTCCTTCAAAGTAGCCTCTGATTGGTAGATACATAAGGAGGGCGTCACTTCAGTTCCTTGCTTGTGGTAAACCTGAACTCCACGTCTCATTCTCACAGCAGAGTTAGCAGACACAGAGCCGTCAGCAGAGCTCAGCTCAGCCGCTGTTTCGAGTTTTCCTCTGCCGTCTGTCACCGAAATTATTTGGCTACTTATCCCAAAACGCGTTCTTGTTCTCTGAAAGAACTTCTCTCCCTGTCTCTGTCGCGCTCTCGTAGTTTTTGTCGGCTAATTTGAGCCGAGTCACTATGTGCAGATTTCTAGTTGCTAAAGCTACTACTGGCAGTTGTAGCGAAGCTGCCGCTGGCAATGCCAAGACCTCAGCAGGAGCTGAGTAGGAATCTTTACCCGGCTCGTCGGGCTGTACAGCTCCTCAACTCGCCACAACTTCTCCCCCCTGCGCCCAGTCTAGTCCCAGTACCTCGATTTCCTCCGGCTGCACAAGCACCACAGCCCCCGCTGTCCCCGGCTCAGTAGTGGCCGCGACTGATATCGACACGGGCTTGAACGCTATATATATATATATATAAGATATAAGCCATGCTGTGTGCAGAACTGAAGATATGAAAGAAACAGAATGCACAAAAAGATATTAAAAAAGGAAATGAATAAAAAATGAAAGGATAAAAAGATAGACAGACAGACATAAGTAGATAGAGGAGAAAGAGACAAGCCAGACAGATTAAAAAAATAAAAAATAATAAAAAAACACACAAAATTTATATNCTCTCTCTCCCTCCCTCTCTCTTCCTCCCTCCCCCCACATCTCTCCCTCCCTCTTTTTCTCCCTCTTCCTCCCTTTCTCTCTCTTATTTGCAGGTTGACAAGGCAGTGTTGTGCATCATGACTGATGAGCAAATGACAAAATACATAACATCATATGGTGACCAAGTAGCTGTCCTATCTTTCTGTGAACAAACACAGTGCCATGATAGTACCAATAAAGAGACTCTTTTACAGAGAATAAAATCTAAAATAGGGGCACGAAAAATGAAATCAAAGACAAAAGGATCACTGAGTGGTACCCCAGATGAACCCCAAAACACCATGGCCAGACAAAGAAATACGGCAGGAGAGAAGACTTCAAGGAACACCTTCATACTTTTTAAATTAATTTTATATTTTGAATTGTATTTTGAAAATGAATGAAGCATTCATTTCCATCAGTTTGAATGTAACCCACAGCTACAATGCTGAACTTGTTCCTACACAGCATAATGTTTTGTAATTTACAGTTGTCACTAGTAGAATTGTTAATTGTTGATGTTCAAGTCACACTACTTGGTTGTTTATTCAGAAACAGTTTGATACTCAATGTTGAGAAAACAATGAGCATTCCTGTTTACAAACTGTACTGTATTAGCTGATTTTGCCTGTATGGTCTTCAGAATGATTGTAATATTTCCATTATATTACTTTAATTTACTGCTTGAACTTAATGTCATCACATACATTTTTTGTTGAATGTGAGTGCATTTTGCCATAAAGTGACTTATAAGTTCTGTAATGAAAATATTCATATCAATTGTTTTTATTGACAAATCAGTCAGATTAGGCCAAATATACATTAATTCAGGGTTGCAGATTTCACATGTTTCTCATAGTTCATATAGAATAAGAAATAAAATTTCTGCTACACTCTGATATTACAGTGTTTGGCTACAAAGTTTGTTCATTTGCAGATACTGTATCTTAACTGTCAATTATATGTCCCTTGATACGGGCAGCAACTAATGATTTTTTTCATCTGAAAAATAGAAAACATTTTGTAACATTTTTACAAGAAAATTTGACTTACATGATTAATAAACTCAATAGTTGGCGATTAATTGTTCATTTACATGGCATAATGAAATATCCCTGACTTACAGAGATGCAGTAATGGCCTCTCTTAGGTGCATATATAAGTTCATAGCCTGATAGGGATCTCTTGGTAGAGTCAGATGGGACTCAGCCATTAAGATGTTGCATAGTTCATACACATCTGAATCACATGGTATCAGCTGGCGAAAGACACTTTCATCTCTGCACAGCTGAAGATGTTCATGTTCAACAGGGTAAAGGAAGTCTCTGGTCCCATAGAGTTCAGGCAATGCGTACATCACATTGGGCCGACCACTGGGGACATTGATGTTTTTCGATGGTGCATTCCAAACCTGGACAGTGTCATCCAACTCATCCTGTTAAAAAGATACAAAATACAGTTAGGAAAAACTACATATACATAAACCTTAATAGTGCAAAAACTGTATCCACAAGTCTCATCCTTCTCTCTCCTCCCTCCCTCCATCCATCCAGTCTCTTTCCTCCTCCCCCACTCTCTCTCTCTCTCACACACACATCTTTTTCCTCCTCATCTCCCCCCCCCACGTTCACACACGTGTTCCCCCCTATCACACACACGTCTTTTTCCTCCTCTCTCTCTCTCTCTCTCACACACACACACACAAACACACAAACTCACCTGGATGAGTCCCATGCAACAAAACTGGCCTTTCGAAAAGTAGTTCCGTCGTCTTAGGCGTCTTGCTTGCCTAAGTGACACACCTCTCGGATCCAGCTCCTTCAACACCAACTGCACATCCTCCTTCTTTACTCGTAGACCATGTTCTCTACACTTAGCGTACATCCACCTGTACCCGTGAAGCTGGCCAGAGTACTGGAGTTCATTGCTGATGAATTCAACCAGGACGGAAAGATCGCAGTACCCTTTACGACGAGAAAGTCCCCTCGCCGTGAATATTCTTTTCAGATGTCTCTCACTAATGTCAAAGCCATGTCTGCGGCTAAGAATTAATTTAATTTCTTTACATGTTAGACCAATGCCAAAATAGAAATCAATAAACTTCCCCCACTGATGATATGTATGCGCCTCCATTGTTGTGTTTGTTTTTCTTCCGGTTCACTGACGGAAATAACTTTGCGAGATCTCGCAAAAAGTATTGCGAGATCTCGCAAAAAGTATTCGCAAAAGTTTTTTTTTTCCATTGTCCATTTGCGGGCTCCGTAGTCACACTGACTAAAGGACTGCATAAACATTTCTATGGAGATACTTATGAATATGGGATGTGCTGCAAACAAAGTTGAAAACAAGGTGCTTGTCATACAGAAGATTCCTGTACAGCGGTGTCTGGGTCACAGCCTTTATTTAGTGTAAAAGAAAACAGTTGCGTTTAGTGAAAACAATGAACAAAAGATCCGGAAGAAACGAGCGTTTAGGGGAAGTCAGGTGTTTTCCTGACACCAGTTCTCCCTGTGAGCAGCAGAGGGCGCAGCTTAGTAGTGTCACTGCGCAGGACACTGTCAATCAGAGCGGCTCATGATTTCTTCTCTTTAAGCCGTTACGATGGACAGTCCGTACACGTTCCCAGTTTTCTTTGAGTGTCCACATTTGACCGAAGAGCAGAAGAGGAGGATAGAAAAGTATTTTCAGATTAAACGGAAATCCGGTGGGGGAGAGTGCGGCTTGGTGACAGAAACCGGAGAAAAAGTTTACAGTGTTGCTTTTAAAGAGCGAGAAGGTGAGACATCAAACCGACTGCAGTTTTAAATACAGAATGTGAAAGTGAAAGTGACTACTAACATGTTAATATTATTTTAGAATTCATCTGCTTCTAGATGTGGTGTTCACTCGGCGTTTAACTGCTTGTTAGTTTGAACTAGTTTGTTGTTTTTATTGATAGTCACGTATTTAGAAACTGAAATGTAGCTCATACTTTTACTTTCACTACCACACCCAGATTCATGTCAAAAATCACTGACAGACTGAGAAAATAATCCGACAGATACAATTCTGAACAGTAATTTACTGCTTTGGTGTTATAATGTAACACATAATGCAGTACAATCTGAATAAAATGCTCAAAAAGCTCAAAATTATCCATATTACAACTCTTATTTGATCAGATTTATGCAACAAGGTATTTTTAACTACGAAAAAAGGCGCTGATCATTTGATTTTAATATAGGCTAATTTCTGCTCACAAGTTTGAATTCACTTTATTTTTTTCTATGGAAACGCTAATCTGAACAGGAAAAAAAAAACAAAACAATAAACATGTCATGCAGAAACCTTTCAGACTCAGAGTAGAAATACAAGGAAATTATTTATTTATTTTAATTAAAAACAAAACTCTGTTGTTTTTTTAACAGTACTGAGTAAGATTACTGTCAAAATATGTGTATTTTATTAATTGACGATTCCTGCATAACTAGCAATCTTCAAACTCTTGTTTTTACCAAATCATATACAAACATGTAGAGTAGTAGTAGAGTAAGTTACAACTTTATGGATTCACTAATACAAAGTCCAAATTTACAGATGTGGTTTCTTCAAAAACACAACGAGCAGCATATGAATCTGTACTTTGAGAGTACAAATCAAAATCTGTGACAGGTCACAGGCTTATTAATGGAGCTCAGATACATTGCGGCCACTATTCTTTAGCACTCAGATGACCAACCCACAAACAACAGAACTAAACAGTTAAACAGCAGAACAGCTGATGTTTTTATATTGTATATATTGTTATTAAAAATAATTTGTTTACTTCCTACAACAATATTAATCGTTGTTCTGTTGTATGTTGGTCAGCCATCCTGGTGTTATTGATTTTAAAAGACCCATATCCAACTACTGGTATATATATATAAATGTGAATCAAACAAAATCCGAACGCTCAGTGCCATAGCAATCTTTGATGTGTCTTGCTTTTTTTAATGGGAGGGGGGCAGAGAACGGTTGATTGCACCTTGTCAGGAAATATCACGCCTCTAAAGGAAGTAAAAATTGCTCTTACCTGTGTGTGGTGGTGAAACGTCATGTGATCATGTAGAAGTTAATCCATGAAAGTGGAGGGGGGTTTTGGAAGCTCCTCTGCTTAACGCGGGGAGCTCACATTTCAGCTAAGTCTGTGTCGCTGTCACATAAGAGAAATGACGGCAACCAACCCGGGTCGCATCGATCACTGCATATTTCATCCCAGCCAGAGACATCCATTTTAGCAGACGGCCCCAAGTCACGTGATTTTAGTGAAGCGGACTCCCAGTTGCCTGATAAGCGATTTCCATCTGGATCAACCTGGAGGGGTCACTAAAACACTGTTTATTAGTGTCAAAGACACTTTTCTGCCGGATGTGTCAAAGTCAGTTATCTCACCTTTTTTTTTGAGACTGGTGAATTTAACAAAAGTTGCTTTTTTCTACTGCAGATTACTAAAGAACAGAAAAAGGTAGAAACAATCCGTTTGTTTTTTTTCCTGCTGAAAGAAGAGAGTGGTCGTGGTTTCAGAATTCACATATAAAATATTCGGAGAGCATTCAAAAATCAGTAAAAATTCTCAATGTCTCTAGGACTGAAGAGGGATAGAAATCTGAAAATGTCTGGCACTGAATGAGTTAATAATCCTGTGACCATCACAGTTTTGATTTGTATTCTGAAAGGATGGATTCCTATTCACAGCCAAACACTGCCTGTTGTAAAAGTATAAATCTGGACTTTGTGAATTTTTGAATTTGTAACTTTTTAACTTGTTTTCTCATACAGAAAAGATACTCCACGTTTGTATCGGATTTGACAGAAACAAGACTTTACAAATTGCTTGTTATGCAAAAATTGTGGATGAATAATTCACATCTTTTTGACAATAATCTTACTCCATACTGGAGCTTCTAAAAAGTGCTAGCTCCCAGATTTGACTTAGATTTTGTACTTACAGCAAATTTTTAAAAATAACAATTAATATTTAAAGGAACTTAAGGCAGCTTTACAAAATCTGACTCAGTGCTGCCGCGACAGGCGCTGTGGCTAACTGCAGCCACCAGCCAAGCCGGCACGGGAGCGCGCACAGACACTTTACAGACTGTTCGTCTTCACAGCACTGCACCGGGGAGGCTAACATACTTCACGTCAGGTCTCTCCACTCTGTTATTTGATTTGATCTCATCATTTTCATACTGTATCAGGCTCTAAACACGACCTATAATGTTTTCTCACCTGGTCACAAGGAAATGAGCCATGTCAGCATCCGTTTTCACTCCCAAATGCAGCTGAAGTTCCCTCCATGAACCGAACGCATATCCATTATTTATGCAGGTGCCTGACCGGCTTCGGTCATATTTTTTTTTAGACTCACGAGATGCCGCTGATAAAGTCTTTTTTTTCTTCGTGGTGCCACTTTTTTGGGGGGTGAGAGTGGATGCAGGTCGTTTGCTGGCTGCAGAAACATCCATAAGTATACCTTCAGTGTTTGAATCCAAGTCTACGGCGGCATGTTCTTCCTGTTCAAGAGCTGTTGGCAAAGCGCATGCAGCGTCAATTTACGTCACATCCCTACAACTGCGCGGGAAATTCGAACTGCAGCCCATTATGTAGCACACAGCGTGTCCAAGGCAACAGACATATATGCGGATGGCCTCGTTATTTTGGGTTTTTAATGACCCATTAGCATTGAATAAACTGGAAATGCATGTGTAGTTTTTCACAAATCTTGCCTTAAGTCCCTTTAATATAACATCTGCAGCTGTTTGTTCGGCTCAAAATGACCAGAGAGAAAGAATGTTCTTACGTAACCTGTCCTTTTATTGCTGTGCTTACATTGGAAGGTTGTTCAATGCAGTAAATTGAGAAACCCCAGGGACTTGATTGAGGCCATTTTCAGTCTAAAACAGAATACCTAAATCACTAATTTAGAAAATGTCTGTGAGAAATAATAAAAAATAATGCTATATGTCATATTCAAACCACTTTTGTGTGTTTTTCTATAGAGAACTGGAAAAACCTTTGAGAGTAGTAGATTTTTATCAGCCGAGTATGTTAATTTATTACAAGCACACACATTCTGCTATATGCTAAATGCTTAGATTTTTTCTAAAGTATTAAAGAGGCCATTTCACACAAATTTCATAACTTTATAGTTATTTCTGAAGTAGTAACTTGTAATATGGAATATTTGATATCTAAAAAAATGTTAAGAAACACTGACCTTTCAATCTGTCTGCGTGAAGATTCATCTGGCTTCAGCTGCAACTCATTAATATTCATTATGCGAATTTGCTGGACTCAGATTGGCTAACAAACTAGCCTATGAAAGCAAGGATTCCTGTTTCCTTCCCCGCTGTGCATGGCAACAGTACACTGAGTATCTTCTGGTTGATATGTGTTTATGCTAACAGCTTTTAGCCAGCAGCATGCTATGCATGGTCTCAACTGCTGGAGCTGATGAATACTAATGAGCAAAGGAGCTGTGATGAAACAAATTCAGGCTTGTCGAACTTGGGAGAACTTGGATGCTATTGCCACTTGAAAAACAAAAAAAAAAAAAACATTTTTAATGGGATGGCCCCTTGAATAAAGTTCTGTTATTTGTTCTATGCAAGATTCCAAAAACTAAATTTGTTGAAACAAGTTAAACTAGAAAAGCACTATGAAAACACAGACCTTGACCAAGCAGCTTTGTTTCCCCCATGTTGTGATCGAAACCATAAGTAAACTATTCTTGGATCCAGACAGTGATCTGGATCACCACCAAAATCTAATCAATTGGTCCTCATACCATTTCCGACCTATCCTGAAAATTTCATCAACAAAGCCAGATGTTTTTGAGTTGTCTTGTTAACTCGTTAAGCATCCAAGGGCCCACCCACAAACGTGCACTTCTTGTACATGTCTTGTGGAGTCAAACCTTTAATAATATGCACATGTCATATATATCATTTGGAAGCTGAGAGCCTTGTGATTTTAGTTATAGATGAAAATCAAGGATAGAATAACACCTGGAAAGATCACCAGTGCTTTTGTCAGCCCAAACCCCTTCCTATAAGTATCAATAAAATGTCAAACTTATAGATTTCCTGTCTGTTTAATTAAATTTGGGTATGCGTTTTAAAAATATTTTGGGTGAAAATTGCAGGAATCTTAAGGGGTTAACAGACAGTTGAAACACATCCCGATAAAAACATAACCTCTGCTCCATTGTGGTGGCAGATGTAATAATGTAAAACTGCAGTATATTTGGAAACGTGTTTTAGGTAGAACAAAGCAGAAAAGAAGACTACATATACAGGATCTATCGTTCCATTTAATCACACTGTGGAACTGATGATGCTCAGTGGTGAAGATGAGTTAGACCAAACTTCACTGCTATTGACATTATAAAAACAAAATTATTTTTATAAACCCAGTTCCAAAAAAAGTCAGCACACTGTGAACACTGTAAATACAAACCCTTATTTTGTTTTTTAATAGAACATAAACATCATATCAGATGTTGAAACATATTTTAGATTTGAACATTTTTCCATTTCAGCTCAACAGAGAGTCCTGGGAAGGGCTGAGCATGTGCTGGAGTTTCCAGGAGAGAATCTGGTTTTATCAGTGCGAGATAATCCCAACAGATTTTCTCAGACAGTGACTCCAACTCGGGATGATTCAGCAAGCCCAAAACTGGACTCAAAGACCTTGTCACAGGTAAGTTTGGAAAACCATCTGGCAAACTTGCCATTATTTTGTAAACAATAGAAAGTTGAAAATTAAGTAACTTAAACTGTAAGAAAAAATGTAACACGTTCAACACCAAAACAAATCTCCATATGCTGTATCTCTCAACTGGCAATGATTTGTAGATATTTACAAGTCATCTGTGCCGGATACATGTTGTGAAATTTGTTACTGAATATATCATTGCTCTTGTCAAATGTGTAGCTGATCTTCTGGAGGTATCTTTGACTAGAGGTTCTTTGCATAGTTCAAGCAAAGTTCTAATTTATTTGTATTTTCTCACAAGTATTTATGTTTTAACAAAGCTGTAAACAAACATATTTAGAATTGATTCCAAAAACCAAATTATACAGATATATACAGAGAAATGTGCTTCAACTAGCCTAGTGTGGGCAGCCGTAGCCTAGTGGGGAGGGACATCGCCCCTCTATCGGAAGAGTGGGGTTCAATCCCTGATGTCGGCAGGCTACATGTTGAAGTAGCCTTGGGCAAGATACAGAACCCACAACTACCCTGGGCTGGCTGTAGTGTAATAATAAATAAATGTAATAGTGTAATTGCAGGCAGAGGCTACATATCGAAGTATTCTTGGTTAAGATACTGAACCATGTAACTGTTTTATAATATTTTAGGCAACAGCAAAAGAGTCTACCTCTCTCTGTACTATGATTCAAGTAGGTATCTTTACCTACTATCTGTAGGCATCTGTTCCAACATATTAGACATACCTTATGCATGACTACCTTCCAGTAGTTGTGCGTAGGGATTTATAGTGTAAAGGCTGATTGCAAGTCTATAATTTTGGTGCCTAGAGGGTTAAGTTCTATCTTGAGTGAGCCCTACTTACTACAATCTGTGATCCTTATGAATGTCACCGGATTAACAAATTCAATTAAAGCACCATCTTTCTCAAAATCAGAAATCACAGATAATCACCGTTTATTGACATTATTTTTATGTATTTTCCTTGTCACAAAGAAATATAAATCATTCTCAAAGCAGTTGAAATATAGAAGTCTGTGTCATTTACCATATATGTTGTACAATATTATGCCTCAGACATTTAGATACATGTCAATACCTGTTTAAGGTGACTGGGCCGATTTTTAAAGTTGATAAATATTGTTTGATCTTTCCACAGGTAAAACAACATTTCAGTCTTCCATCAACTCCTTCACCAAGTGATGAAGAATATGAGCTAAAGCTTGACCCTTATCTCCTTCGATATCTGAAGGAGTGTCCAAAAGCTGAGAAAAAACTAGAGAGCAAGCTTGCATCTCTGTCTTGCGTGGCTAAGTTGTATCCAGAGGAGGAGACCATTTTGGTCAGGCGATTAGCTCAACCTGGTGCTGTAGATGAAATAAATAAATGGAAATCTGAAGTGGACACACTTTTTCACAGCTATATGAGTCATTATGAGGTAGAATCTCACAACATCAAAGCTTTGCTTCAGTCCTGCAGCTCTCCCCAGAGCACAGATGACATGAAGGTGTACAGTGACATTGGGTTGGCTGTTATTGTTGGAGAACGATCCAAGGTGGAAGCAAAGTTATCAGATTTAGAGGCCTCATATGTTAAACGCAAAACCTCATGTGAGACACAAACTATCCGTCGACTGGGTGAGGCCAAGCTCCGCCTCCTCTGGAAAGAGATTGATCAAAGTATAAAACAACATTTTCCAGAAGTAAAAGTAACCCGTGCAGATGAAGGCAAGTTGATGTTGGCAGGCTCTGTGGAGGAAATCCTAAAGGCTGGGGACTTTATCTCTGAGAAGGAGAAGTTAGTGTTTGACAGGACCATTTCCAACAAGAGCGCTCATTTCCTGGCCTTCTTGAAAAAAGTTTATGGTGGTCTAGGCAAGCTCTCTGGCTTTTTAGGAGTTGGTGACAATGTGGAGATAGAATTACATGACACAGAGTTACACTTATTCTCCTTCAGTATCGATAAACTAGATGACGCAGAAAAAGAATTGGAACAAAAGTTCAAGGATATTAAGTGTGATATTCCTAACTGCTCTACTGTCCCATTTGAGCTTTGTGAAAAGCTGAAGTCCAAGACAAATGAGCTAAACCAGAATGAGTGCAGGGCTAAAGTTGTTTATGGTGCAGACAGTTCTGTGCTTTTACTGGGTCAGACGACAGAGGTTGATGAGCTGAGTAACACTGTCGCACAGTTTATATTGGACCAGGTAAACATAGAGGGAAGAGTCCTGCTCCCTTTCCCAGAGTTAGCTCACCTCTTACCAGAGTTTCTACAGTTACATAAATTAGATTTTTCAGGAGTTGTTTTCTGCCCTGTACAATCTTCTTTTCCTCCCACTGTGGCGCTCGAAGGCCCATCCAACAAAGTGACCGAGGTCAGGAATAGGCTGGGTCCATTTCTGGACTCCCTTGTGCGAGACAAAGTTACTATTGACCTGCCGGGGGCAGAAAGATATTTTGGTAGTCACTCTGGAAGAGAAAACCTCTTTCATGTTTCTAATTTTCACAAGTGCCTCATACAACTTGAAGAACAGTCTAATATAAGCAGACAGAATCTGAGCGCTATCAAATATACTTTTCAACACGGACTTCAGGTGCTGATTTGTGAAGGTGACATTACCAAACAATATGCAGATGCTATTGTGAATGCTGCCAATGAAAGTTTAACCCACTGTGGTGGTGTTGCTGCTGCACTGAGTAAGGCAGGTGGCCATCAAGTGCAGGAAGAAAGCAAAGCAATTGTAAGAGGGATTGGAAAACTCCCTGTTGGTGAAGTGGTCGTGACTACAGGGGGTAACCTAAAATGTAAGAAGCTACTGCATGCTGTCGGACCTGAAGGTGGAAAAACAAGTGGCAGAGAGAAGATCTTGCTTGAGAAAACTGTGCACACTGTTCTTAACTTAGCTGAAACAATGGAGTTCAAGTCCATTGCCATGCCATGCATCAGCTCAGGGGTATTTGGTGTTCCTATCACAGTGTGCTCTGATGCTATTGTAACTGCCATTAAAGAGTTTGGAAGTCAGGGTGGGCGAAGTCTGAGCACCATCATACTGATTGATAACAGAGTAGAGGTGGTGAGGGCCATGCAGGAGGCATGTGACAAGATTCTTCAAGGAATAAGTAAAAGAAGAAACACACAAGAAGATGTGGGAGTTCAAATTAATGAAGAAGCCTCAGCAAAAGGAACCGCCACTGGAACTGCTGGAGATACTGTTCAAGTTGAGATTGTTCAAGGAACAATAGAGACCCAACAGGTGAGAGCTTTGTATCCTTTACTGTAGATGTGTCAGATGCTAACATAAAGCACTGGGTTAAACATACATTTGTTCAACATGATTATTAGGGTCATCTGAGTGATAATGCGAATGACATTAGATTGCTTTGTTTGACCAGGCGGACATCCTTGTATCCCCCATGATCAGCCATGATCCTCTCACTACTCGTATTGGAAACGCTTTGGTCAATGTGGCTGGACCAGAGCTGACAGAAAGGTTTTATAAAGAAGCAACAGTGGCAACACAGCCAGGTGAAATAGTTGTGTTGGAAAACCCACATGGTCTTAGATGTAAAACTGTCATCTTCCTCAACCTTGCCCGCTGGGAGAGTAACAAACAAATTGCAGTTGAGGTAAAAAATTCATTTCAGTGTTTTGTGCCATTAAGTTTTGTTTTAATGTATCAATGTAACAAATAGCTCTTTAACTTTCCAGGCACTGAGACAGGGAATCAGAAAAATACTGTCTTCCTGTGAAATGAAAGGCTTTGGTTCAGTTGCTCTTCCAGTGCTTGGCACTGGTGGTCTCCTGCGTTTTCCTCACAATCTGGCATCCAGGGTTCTTCTGGAGGAGGTTGGTGTATTTGAACAGAAACGAGCCCACAGATCACCTTTTGTGGTTCGTATTGTTGTTCACCCTAAAGACAAAGAATCAAGTAAGGTAATGGAATTGAAAAGTTATATTCCACATAATTTATCAAAGAATCTTACCTTGTAATTAGGTTGTCCATCACTTGAAAAGCCAGAACATTTGATTTTTCCTTATTTTTTCAGGCCTTCCAGTCAGCTCAGGCCACTTTTCATCTCAGAGGATTCACTAATGATGTTAATCCTGCAAAAGGTTTGTTTATTGTGTTTTTTGTTTGTTTGTTATTACCTCCAGGAGGAGGTTGTGTTTTTATCAGGGTTTATTTGATGATCTGTTAACAAGATAACTCAAAAGGTTCTGGATGGATTTTGATGAAATTTTTAGGATAGACTGGAAATGGTACAGTAATCTGGATTTTGAATACTGTTATGACCCAAAGGACAAAACATATTTAAAAGGACACGGACAAGGAGCGGAATTCAAATTAGTTTTATTGAATTAATTTTCTTCATTTTTTTCGTCATGGCCGACGTTCCTTTCCCCGTGCCCTAAAATAGAAAAAACAGCAAAAACAACAAAGTAGCAAAAGAAAGATGGACCTGGTGAGCCGGCCAAACATAACATAAGGCCGTGGTCGCAGGCCAACTGCTATGCAGCCGTAGGAGCTGCTCCCACGGCTAAACTAAGAAAAAGACAAAAAGGTCCTAAACCCAAAAATAAATAAAGAAGCGAAAACAGGACAGCCGGTCCCACCAGGCCAAAAGAACAAAAAGAGCAAAAGCTGAAGCTAACCCAAACGCTAAATCATGGAGCTAAGCTCCGACCTACGACCTGTGACCCCAGCAGGTGGCAGGCAGGTACGCACACCGGAGGCGCGCCTGGAGCTGGAGCGAGGGAGGAGAGAGAGAGAGAGCGCGCCTGAAGGCCAGCCTATTTATAGGCGGGCGGAGGCAAGCGCTCCAAGACCTAAAAAAACCTACAAAAAGGAAACCTACAAAAGAGGACAAAAAGATTCACAAAGTTGTATAAACAACAGAAAAGTATAATTACAAAAGTAGAATTACCAAAAAGGATAATTACTAAAATGTTATCAAAAAATTATTACAAAAAGTATAACTCCAAAAAGGTTTCCCAAAAATTACAAAATATACTTACAAAAAAGGTAAGGAAAAATAATATAAAAGAACACTATGTGCCCAGCACATAACACCCCCACCGGGAGACACTGAATAGGATCAACCTGGGAGGAAAAAAAAACACCAGTGATCCATTCAGTGAAAAAAAAAAAGAACACGCCAGAGTCTAGAGGCGCGAAAGTGCGTCCGCGACGACATTTTCTTTGCCACGGATGTGTTTAATGCAGATGTTAAATGTCTGTAGACGAAGAGACCAACTCATTAAGTGACGATTTTTGTTTCGCATGCGGCCCAGGAACACTAAAGGATTATGGTCTGTAAAAACAAGTACGGGCACACTGGAACTACCCACATAAACCTCAAAGTGCTCCAAAGACAGGACCAACGCCAAAGCTTCTTTTTCGATGGTAGAGTACCATTTTTGATGTTTGTCAAGTTTCTTTGAAAAGTATGACACAGGATGCTCGACTCCCTCAGCGTCATTCTGCAGGAGGTTCGCTCCCACACCGGAGTCACACGCGTCAACAGCCAATTTAAACGGAGCATCAAAACGAGGCGCAGACAACACTGGGGCATTGACAAGTAAAGATTTGGTTTGTTCAAAAGCAGACTGACACAGGCTAGACCATCAGAAATCCACTTTTGGACTAAGTAAATCCGTCAAAGGGGCGGCTACTGCGGAAAAGTTCTTACAGAAACCCCTGTAATAACCCACCATAGCGAGGTACCGACGCAGCTCAGTTCTAGTGGCTGGAACAGGGACGGCTAAAATAGCTTCCACTTTAGCATGGACTGGACGAACCTGACCTCCTCCCACCCTTTTTCCGAGATAGGTCACTGTTGCTTGTCCGAATTCACATTTTGCTAAATTAACTGTTAGGTTGGCCTCCCTCAGACGCGCAAACACTGTATTTAAGTGATCAACGTGCTCAGTCCACATAGAAGAGCAAATCACCAAATCATCGAGATATGCCTCACAAAAAGGCAACCCCGACAAAACCACATTCATGAGCCGCTGAAAAGTCGCGGGAGCATTACACATCCCGAAAGCCATGACCGTGTATTCCAGGAAGTCGTCGGGTGTGACAAAGGCCGAGATCTCCCGGGCGCGCGCTGTCAGGGGCACCTGCCAGTACCCCTTCAGCATATCCAGTTTTGTGACGAAAAGGGCAGCCCCAACGTGGTCCACACAGTCCTCCATTCGAGGCAGTGGGAAACAATCCGGCCTGGTCACCCCATTGACTTTCTTGAAGTCAGTGCAGAAGCGGTCCTCTCCATTGGCTTTAATGGTTAAGAGACATGGCGAACTCCACGCACTGCTGCTCCTCACAGCGATGCCATGCTCCACCATATACTCCACCTGGATCTTCAAACGGCTGCGCTTGTCTGGATTAACCCTGTAAGGATGTTGTTTAATAGGTCTGGAATCACAAACATCAACATGGCTGAGCACGCGCGTCTGAGAAGGAATATCCGCAAACAAGGACCTATACGACTGGATTAAATTAATTACCTCAGTCTGCTGGGAAAAATCAAGGTGAGACAATAAACGAGGCAAGTTATCCAGCGCCACTGAATTTGAAAACTTTCCCTGCGTCAAGGCCGCGGAAAATGCGTCTCCCTCGAGTTCAGCACCGGACAGCTCCTCACGCACGCCCGCTGCCAAACTAACACGAGGCTCAGACGGCTCGACCACAGGTGACGGTGACGTAACACTGGACACATCAGGTGCAAGCTCCACGTACGGTTTTAACATGTTAACGTGGCACAACCGAGACCTTCGCCGCCTGTCCGGAGTGGCAACCATATAATCTCGGTCTCCACATTTCTTTTCGATGGTGTAAGGACCACTATAGCGCGCCTGCAAACTCGAGCCGGGAATAGGCAATAAAACCAGAACTTTATCACCGGGCTCAAAAGCTCTCACTTTTGCACGCTTATCAAACACGGATTTCATTTTCGCTTGTGCAACTCTAAGATTATCTTTGGCCATCTCACACGCGCGGCGTAGTTTCAGTCTGAAGTTACTAACGTAATCCAACAGGTTTCGCTCAGGTTTATCACACAACCACTTTTCTTTCAACACCTTTAAAGGACCACGAACGGTGTGCGCAAAAACTAAGTCAGACGGACTAAAGCCCAGAGATTCCTGCACCACCTCCCTTACCGCGAACATTTGCAAATGAACTCCTTCATCCCAGTCTTTCTGGAACTCTAAACAGTACGCGCGAAGCATGGTTTTTAAAGTTTGGTGAAAGCGTTCCAATGCGCCCTGACTCTCGGGGTGATACGCGCTAGAATGGCAATGTTTAATATCCAGCTCTTTCATAACCTGCGCAAATATCCTCGACATAAAGTTGGACCCCTGGTCAGTCTGCACAATTCGAGGCAACCCAAACACTGAAAAAAACTTCGTCAATGCTTTTACAACGACTGGGGTGGTTATTTTACGCACTGGGAAAACTTCAGGAAAGCGAGTAGTGGCGCACATTACGGTGATCAAAAACTTATTACCGGCTTTGGTACGAGGCAGCGGACCCACACAATCCACCAAAACACGCTCAAAAGGTTCACCCACAGCTGGAATTGGGTACAGTGGAGCAGGTGGGATTGTCTGGTTCGGCTTCCCGGCAATTTGGCACCAGTGACACGAACTACAATGACGCACGACATCACGCTTCAACCCTGGCCAAAAAAAGTGACGCAAAATGCGATCATAAGTTTTCCTTATTCCCAGATGACCTGCCAATGGATTATCATGAGCCAACTTCAAAATCTCAGTCCTATAAGACGAGGGAACTACGATTTGAGTCACTACACTCCATTCTTCCACTGGGGAAACATTTACAGGCGTCCATTTACGCATCAACAATCCGTCCTTGAAGAAATAACCAGTAGTCATGGACTCAGACTCTTTATCGCCAACCGCCTCAACAAACAGATGAGCCAAAGACTTATTCTCTTTCTGGTCAGAAATCAACTGCTTCCTGGACAGGGACAACGCGCTCCAGGTGGAGTTCCTTCTACTTTAATCTCCTCAGTATCATCTGACACTACGGCGCCACGATCCTGACACAAAAAACTTTCACTCAAATCCACGTCATCATTAGTTTCAGCATGCGCTCTTTTAGCCATCGCGCGCGTAACGGCACAGGCTGTGAACACCTCCGGGTATTTTCACGCCAGCTCATCCGGGCAGGTGCTGACGACAGGGACAGGGGTTACTTCGGGAGTAACCAGCATGCGGCCACCAGCTAAATCATTACCCATTATCATTGAAATTCCTTTAATTGGAAACCCAGGACGCACCCCAACCACTGCGTCACCGGACCACAAATCAGACTGGATTATGATTTTGTGTAAAGGAACTCCAATGTCCTGCATATTAAAGCTGCGCACCGGAACGTCACAACCCACAGCGGTGTCAGAATTTAATGGCAAAATGAATGACTGCGAGGCTGCTGTATCCCTTAATATTTTAACTGGGATCTTCGTACCATCATTACCCACAGCCACAAAGCCATCCATTATGAAAGGTTTAAAATCTGTACACTCAGCCGTTTTCTCGGGCACTAACGGGGTCTTAACTAGCGCGA